>CM034146.1:237406903-237763710 GCA_019776745.2 Taxus chinensis
GGATCCGCTCAAGTGCCAAAGTTAATCCAAGAAGGATGAAGCAGAGTCTAGAAAGGTGGAGTTTTTTCTCTAACCGAAGGAAAAATTCAAGAAGTTTGTTAAGGTCATGTGTAGAAAATTAAAAGGTTTAATATCCAAGGGACTAAGCTCATGGAGATTATTGTATAGTTTTAATTAATAAAGGCTTGCAACTGACTTATTTTTATCTAGGAAAAGAGAAACATATTTCTAGGGGGACAATCTTAAAGTAAGATCATGCTTTATCATGTTTTTATTTCATGTTATTGATGTTGTTTTTTGTGTCAACCTTTTTCATAGATTTATATGGGGGAGAGAGTGTGTCAAAAATAATTATTCTTTGTCTTACATATCTGACAGAGTTGGTGCATTGGCTTGCAATCAAAGTTTCTAAACTTATTTCCATCAATGAAAAAGGGGTAGATTGTTGAACCCTGTTGTATTGGTTGGTGTTGTCATTTATGTCACATGTAATTGATGGAAAAGGAGGATTGAAATGTCATGTAGATAGGTATATGTTAGTTGTGTACAATGGTCTCAAGTTGGGAGCTTTCAGTATGGTTTTAGGTTGGTCTTAGAGGGCTACAAGAATGAATAATGAGGTTTATGTTCACTAAAGAAAGTTTTCTAGTTTGTATGCTAGGATAATATGTTCTAAAATTCATGAATTATGGTTTAAATATCGGAAAGAGATCTTGCATTGAGTTTCAAGTCATCTTTTAGATGTCTCGATTGAAATTAACTTAGTCAGGCCTAGTTCTAGAATCTAATGAGTTGTGAGAGCTTAATATAGGTTATGAAGAGATTAGGTAAGCATGGGAGGATTATATGAACATTTTTTATGGTATGTATTAGTAATTGCAAGGCTTATTTCATCTCCTGATGAAAAAAATCAAAAATTCACCAAAAATGCCTTTGAGGACTAAGAGTGAATGTTTAGGTAAATTAGATATATATGAGTTTTATAGGAACATTTATGGCTAACAAACATATTTAAATTATAGAGGGGTGTATTTTAGTGCTTCATGCAAAATTTCATCATGTTCTAAAGAAGTTTGTGGAAGTTATGCAAGTTTCTCTAAAACCTGTTTCTTGAAGAATGCAAATTAATTACCCTTTCTTATTAGTTTAAAAGAAAAAAAAAGCCTTATTCAAATAAATAATAGAATAAATTTTTTAATTGAATTCAAATCCTATATTTTTAAAAAAATTTGAAGGAAATCGGTTGACAAACAAAGAAGTTATGTGCATTTTTCTGACAGTGTACTTCTCTCTCCATGGATCTCTCTTGATTTGATAGGAATAATATGAGTTGTTTAACTCCAAATAAATTTTGAATGATATTTACACTCCCCAAAATCATAAAGCATAGAACCAAAAAATGCCTTTTCCAAAAAAAAAACTAAAACTAGGAAAGAATGTGTTGAACCAGATCACATGCACGAGTGCACTTATTGAATTGAAAAACATTTCACTATGCATGAACTGCACTTATTGAAAGTGAAATCCTACTCTAACCAAACACTGTAGGATTTTCAATAACAGTGTTTTAGAAACATACCATTCATAGGATTGGGAATTTTCTCTCCATTTAACCTTGAAATTTGAAATGCATTGTGTTCTTTGCAAGCTGAAATCATATAAGAACCACTCCAGATTGAATCAAACTTCGTGTGGTTTCCTGGCTTTACACGATCAACATCCCAATTTAACATAATGTCTCCTTCATTAAAGACTCTATACTTAGCCTTATTATCAAATGTTTTCTTGATCTGTCTTTGATTCTTTTCCATATTCAGATGAGCTTTATTTCTTAGCTCTCGCAACTCCATTAATTCTACATAACGAACCTGCAATGATTCATCCTCAAGTAATTCCATCTGATTCAATAAATCCAATGCAGGAAACTCAACTGAAATAGGCATTCTTTCATCTCATCCATAAACATGATTGTAAGGTGAATTTCCAATTGATCTTTTAGGAGTCATTATGTCAACCCTAAGTACTAAATTTAACATCAGATGCCAAGATCTTTGATTTTCCTTTAGTGTTCATCTGATGATCCTTAAAAAATTCTTGTTAGTTTTTTCAGCTAATCCATTACCTCATGGTAGTTAGATGAATTACTTAAAATAAATTCCATGCTTGACAGTTAATTCTATTATCTTTGCACCAATAAATTCTTAAGTATTATCTGAAATGATAATTGCTAGAACACTAAATCGGAAAACTATACCTTCGTAAAATGATAAGTTTGAAGTCTCGTTAGCTTTTGTCAAAGCTACTGATTAAGTCCAGTGTGTAAATTAATTCATAGTAGTCAAGATCCAATTATTTCCTTGTGAAAAAGGTGGATTTATCATGCCAATGAATTCAAGACCCCACTGCATGAATGGTTGATCCACCGAAATAGGCTGCATGGGAAGCGAAGCTAAACATTCTTTTCCAAAAAATAAAGCACACTTCTTACACTTTCTAATCCACTCGAAATAGTCCTTGAACAATTTAGGCCAATACTAACCATCTTTCATAATTTCTAAGGTTGTAGTACGTGCTGAGAAGTGACCTCCAATATGTCCTTCATGAAATTAAGATAATAGTTGTTGAATTCTATCATAATCAATACATCGTAGAAAAATTCCATTTATATCTCTCTTAATAAACACATCATAAATGAAAACATAAGGTAAAACTTGTAACCTTAAATATATTAATTTATTTTTGTCCATACCTTATGGATAAGTACCGTGCTATAAGTAGTTAACCAAATCGGTCATCCATCTTGATTTGTGAACTTCTTGATTAAGTTTTGGTTGCTAATTTTCTGGTTGTACCAAAATGTCTGACTGTTGATACGTAATTTCAACATGTTATTATGAATCTTCTAATTATACAGCCTGTTGTTTTTCTATATCAGAAATCAGATGTTCAAACATTCCTTTTCCTTGAATTTTATTTCAAAACGAATGTCAAAATCATATTACATCACCTTTGTAATCCAGTCTGCTCTCTTTTCATTTAGTTCTTTATTCAACAAGAATGCTTTAAAACTTGAATCAGAGACTAAGACATGTATCTTATTATTGAAAAGCATGTACTCAAAGTTATTTAATCATCTAGATACTGAAAGTAAATGTTTTTCAAGAAAAGTGTACCTCGTCTCATAGTCATGCAAACTATGCCCAAAGAAAGCAATTAGTTGCTCAGTATTTTCATCATTAAACTGAGTTAATATGACTGAAATGGTGTCGGCTCCTACAAGTGCATACATTGTGAAATCCTTATCAAAATTTTAATTTGCAAAAGTAGGAGCTTTTAAAGTAGCTGAGTTGATGCCCTCAAATCCTTTTCTTCCTTCACTAGTCCAAGAGAAGGTCTTATATTTCTTTAACATGGTTGTTAATGGCTTTAGTTATGATGCAAAATCTTGAACAAATATTCTAACAAAGTTGATTTTTCCAAGAAAAATTTGTAGTTCCTTCTAATGATGAGGCAAGGATAGATATGAAATAGCTTCAATTCTGAAAGGATCAATAGATAAACCTTGTCTAGAAATAATATAACCAAGCAATTTACCTTGATGTACTGAAAAATATAGATTTTTTGGGATTCAATGATATTCCAAACTATTTACAAACTTTAAAATTTTACCTTAAATCCATTAGATGTTCATCAGAATTATTTGAAAATATGGTGACATCATCTAAGTAAACCAATATGCATTTATTTAATAGATTGTGAAAATCCATGTCCATTGCACATTTAAACATTGCACCGACATTGGAAAGTCCAAAAGGTATTGTTTTGTAAGCATACGTACCCCACTTTGTGGTGAAGGCTATTTTATATATGTCCTCTTCATGCATAAGAATATTACTGTATCTGGTATAACAATCCAAAAGGGATAGCATGTCTCAACCTAAAACTATCCTTAAAATTTGTTCCATATTGAGCATCAGATAATGATATTTTAATGAAGTTTTATTAAGATCTCTAAAATCCACACGTAACCATATTTCTGCATTCTTTATCCAAAGAGGAACAATATTGGATACCCAACTTGAATGTTTAAATCGAAGGATAATACCTAATTCAATCAGTTTGAACAACTCTTTGATCATCAATGGTTCAATCTTTGGGTTTATAGGCCTTTGTTTCTTCCTAACTGGCTTGGAATTTGGCTATAACTCTATTTTATGCTGACCTAAACTGGGATCAAAACCTCTCAAATCTTGGTATTTATAAGCAAAAACATCTTTGAATTGTTTACATAAATTGATAAATGATTGTTTTTCAGCCGAGGAATATACATTTCCAATAAACAGTTTCTTTTCATCATCCACCAAGATCTCTTTGTAGTTATCTACATGAGTTGAAATATTTCCTTTTTCCTTTCTTAATTGAGCATTAGAATTGAAAATATATTCTAGTGTGACCAATCCTTGAGGCAGCTTGTTTGTCTTTAATTGAACAATCTGGTCACCATAGAAATATTGCCGGTTTTCCTAATTTACTACGAAAAATTCAACTTCTTGCTGCAGAAATCTATAGATTTGTTCATCATCTTCAAAAACTTCTTAGTTTTCTTCCTTATCAGGAACTAAGGGTCTAATAATCAGCTTTATATGTGGTTGTACTTTGTTGTTTTCGATCTAATCCAACACATCAAAGCTAGAACCAACTCCTGCAAGTTTTTCTGCATGTTTGTTTTCAACTCTTAGAATAGATTGCATGTTAATAGGGTTGAAATCTTCCATTAAGTATGAAACTCTATGTTTGTAAGATTTTAGCAATGAATTCTTACACACATTAAATTTTTTCACTTGATTAATGACCAACTCTGAATCACCAAAAACTTGCAAAGTGTTGATACCTCTTTTTCTGGCCCATTGTAAGCCATGAATTAATGCTTTGTATTCAACTACGTTACAAGTGCATGAAAATTGCAGAATTAGAGCTAAAAATATCTTTCATCTGATCTCTAGATGATTTTCAACCCTCTCAGTGTTCATTGCATTCATCTGATCTCTCATTGTAGTTTGGTTATCTGTGCATGGTGGTTGTATTACATTTTTAATGGTTTGTGTTTAGTTGTAAAGAAGGTGTTCAACATTCCTTTAGTGCATCACCCTTGTTAGTTTAGGTTTATTTCATGCATATTTCTCAACCTTGTCTCCTTGGCAAGTTAGAGTAGGTTTTAGAGTAAATCCTCTACAATTTTAAAGTGTGCACCTGAATAGAGGAATAAGAACTGGCCTTCATCCGGAGGCCTTCATCCGGAGAGCTCTCGCGATCGTAAAGTCCCACACTTTGGGAGAAGCTCCATGTTATGAAATCACAATAAGATTCTCAACCCATCGATTTGCATAAATTCAGGGGTGCTGTGATTATGCATCGATAGTAACATCTTGTAAGATAGTAACATTTGGACAAGCATGTAAGGTTTCCTCCAAATTTGTGATGATGTTGACTGTGTTGGTTGTTCTATCTAGCTGCAACACACTTTTTTCTGTAGGTTCATACTGTAGGCCCAATTTTTCTACAATTTCTTTTGGCATTACTATGTTGCTTACACCACTCTCAACCATGTAGTTATGAAATAAATGATCTCCAATAATCAAAGATAAATAAAATGGTGGTGGATTCTGGATATCATGATAATTTAAAACTTTTTGAACAATCCAGTTAACCTACTTCATACCATCTTTCTCCATTTTTTCAAGAACCATGTCTACTTTATGAGCTTCTTTTTTTGTTGGTTTTGAAGAAATATACAACTACGCAAGCACATGAGTAAGTAACTCTTGCTGTCATGGAATATTTAGAGAATCCCACATTGAAATATTAATATTATGTTTTTTCATTACATCAACAATATTAAAAGAATCAACCATTTTTGAAACATATTCTACAGTTTTAGCATAAGCTTTACTAAAAAACTTACTCTGCTTTAGACACTTTTAAAATCTGAGGTATGAATAGTCTTCTGGGATCAGGCTACAAGTATTTTTGCTGCTTTTTTTAGCTGAACTGCTTACAATTTTTTGAGGAACAACATAGTTGTTTACTATTTTTTGACCTGGAATTGTTGTTTTATTAGTGACTATAGGTATAACATGTTTGCTTTGTTGTTTTTCTTTATCCTGATCCTTTTTATGAGACCTGGTTATGACTGTAGTAAAATCTTCCTCTCCAAAGCTAACTAGATTCTGTTATGGTGCTTTCTTACTATGAGAATCTTGTTGTCCACCCTCCATTTGAGGGATAAATAATGCTTTAGACTAAGGTTATGCAATAAGGCTTATATTCAAGAATGCATTTGGAAAAATGGCAACTGAATGAGGTTGATTATAAGATTGACACCATTCTTTTGAAACAATATTGACTAGAACTAGAGCGCTAGATGAACTAGGAACTTTTGGGTCAAATTGCCTTGGTTGATATGGTTGTCTATAGTTCTAATTTTGCTGATAAGGATGCCTATTCTACTAATTCTATTGATTTTGTTGATAAGGCCTGCTAGGCTAAGATAATTTGTTCTCAATTGACATTAACTTATTTCCCATAGTTTGCAAGGCCTTAAACACGTCATCTTGTGGAGCTTAAACAATAATTTCTATAATGGTAATATACTATGGAATAGGTGACATATCTACTATAAGAGTCATTGAAGGCCTTGGAGCTAACTTTCTAGCTTGAATAAGGATATTTTCAGCCCTAATGCCAATATAATAAGTTACTGGGAGAGTCTCTCCTCCCATAGACTGAACCATTGATGAAATATAACTATTGAAGGCTCTAAGGTAGTATTGAAAAGCATGATCATATTGAGGCTTAACAGTGGCTGGGATTCCTTCCCAAGTTCTAGCAAATCGGATGTTTAAACTAGTCATAAATTCTTGAGGATCTCTTTTGATTGTAGATAAATTTTCTATGAGAGATAAATGATCATAATGATCTTGAAATTGCTTGAGTAATTTCTCTCCTAACTCATCCCAAGTTCTTATACTGCCTATCTCTAAGGTTTTATACCATTATAAATATTTTGCTTTAAATGATGCAGCAAAAATTCTTAAGTCTACATGTTCACGAGTTATATTTTGGAAAACACAAAAGGATGCAACATCTTTAATGTGCTCGATACAAGTAATTTGAATTTCTCCGATAAATGAAGGTAAAATTTTCAAGGCAGAAACAAGTATATCATGATAAACTTGAATTACTAAAGGGTTGCCATTAGTAAAAGTCACAAAATTTCTAGGTGGTTGAATAGCCATTAGAATAATTAGGATTTGAACAACAAGATTAATACATGGTGAAGGAATATTAGGAGGAGGGTTGCCAAAACTAGTCCTATTATAAGGTAAGGTATTGTCAACTCTTCTTCTTCTAGAAAAATTTAAAGGTAAACAAATAAACTCAGTAGGAATTCCTCTTACGATGATCTTATAGTCACTTTACACATGGAACATACTATAAAACTAGTCTGAAATCAGCCTTACGGAGTCGCCAAATAAATATTTTGATCTTTAGACTAAGTTACCGTAGCTTTCTTCTCCAAAAGTGACTTTCCTTCGCTATAAATTGGTTATGCTCTGTTGTAATCTGTTGTAATCTACTATAGATCTGATATGTGTCCCAGTAGGTGTGTCAAAAATTGTTATCTCTCGAAAGTGCACCCTGATTGAGAGATAACAACTGGGGTTATAAGATTTTTTAAAATATCTCACTTTCATAGATACAATGGAAACACCTCAATTTTGTGGGTATACCTATTGTTGAGGTGAGTCTCCAGTATCAAGGACGGTTCCTTATTGATGTATCCTAAACTAAATTTTTGGGGGTTTTGATGGTAAAAGATGACTGTAACTGAAATTTGAAATGGGTTATACACCAAAATTATTGAGGGCTTTGACTGAGTATATGCACAGAAAAATTGAGAATGAATTTTGGATGCATGAACCAATGGTTTCGAGCAGAATAGTAAGGAAAAACACTTTGTGTATTGAGGGAATAAATCAAAATAACGCAATAAGATAAACATACACACTAATATTATGCAGAAATTACAAGATTTATAGAAAGGTAAGATGATTAATAAGGGAATTTGCATTCACAAGGATTAATAAAGAGATACACACCACTACAAACAATTTAAAAGGAAAAATTCAATTCTCATTCAAGATGAAAATATGGCAGAAAATTACTTCAGCACTCATATGTCCAAAATTCGTCCTTGTGCCTTGCAATTGCACACAATATATAACAAGATTAGTCACCCAACCCATCATAAAAATAGTATAAAATTTATACTCACCCATGCATGCTAATTTTACTCCTTTATCATGAATAAATAGGAATAAAAATAGACTTGTTGATTATAATGAAACATTAATAGTCTTAGTTACAAAAATAAATGTTAGTCCAAGTGCAGTTGACTGATCTATTTTTAATAAAATTTGATGAATAATTTGGCTAATAATAGCCCTAGCTTGTTGTGTAAGTCTTCTCCAATGTGCATGCAATTTTTTTCTTCTTTTTGTTGATGTGAAACTTACAACTTGATCCAGTTGCAATGATAAATTTAGATTTCCTTAATTCTGCTCCTTTGGATGCACATGTTAAAATTACTCTTCCTGTGTGAGAAAAAATAATTCCTTTTTCTTTAACACTTTGTAAAATATTCACCCAATGTGTGAGGACCACATGTAGGCTCTGATGTTGACATTTTTTCACATACTCCATTTTTGTCTCAATCTTCATTATAAGATAATCATTTTTATCTTCTAGTGCACTTATGTGACACTTGTAATGGTTGGTCCTTGTCTTTATCTGCATGATAATTCCTTGTCACCTTTCTATTCACATGCAAAACATACATGCATTTATTTTAATTTATCTCCATGAGCATGAGATCCGTGAAAAATTTAAGTTAACTTCGAGGAGTTTAAGGTAATCATGGCGTTTTTCAAATTATATCTTGACCATCCACTACTTGGCCAGCTTCATTTGACTTGATACTTGTATTTTTTGCTTGGTCCCTTTCGATTAATCATTCGATTGGACATTGTATAAACTATAGTTTTCATCCTTGAATAATTATGCATCACATAATAAGGTAAACCTTACCTTTTTGGTAATAATTGGTTATGCTACCATGGTATACAATATAGTTTGGGTATTTTTTGAATAATCATTCGTAAGGTAAATGGTTTACCTTTTTGATAAGTATGGTGTCAGAATTTGACACTATAGTTTGAACCTTTAATAGGTCAATGCAAATGATTTATTGGATAATTGGGTTGGTTCCTATTGACAATGAATTACCCCTTCACATATTTTTCGGTGGCAATTGGACTAACCTGGGTTAAGATACATTGTAACCCCAAATTTGCATTGATAATTTAAATTGAACACTAATCGTTGATGCATGTAATAGCTTCATCTCTGATAGTTGATCTTCAGATCCATGAATAGTGTTTGAACTTCGTAATAAAGATGGTTGGTGATTTTCCAATCGTTGATCTTTGTATAATTTGATCTCGGCCATCGATCCTCTAAACCATTGTGTCCTAGTGGTTTTGTTGTGAGTTACATTTATTGTTGACTAAAATTGGGACTTTCATCCTTGTACCATCGCATCTCAATCATTGATCCTTTAACCCTAGTTTTCATGGCGAGTTAGGTTTGCATGGTTGTCAAGTTAACTAGTTAAATGCATGAAAGCTATATCATTTTTCATTTTACACTATGGAAGGAAAGGACGAATCCCTAGAAACATTTTCCTGTACCGCCATTAATTTGTGTTTGAGATTTGTTTCTCTCCACAAATCAATTTTCTAAAGCTCAGAATATCTACATTTTTACGTCCTTTTTTCTATTTACGAGCTTCTAAGCAATATGTTCTAGAGGTGGCCGCATTTATTGTAGGTTCAAGATCTCTTCTTCTATAACTATGAATGCATACATTTTATTTTTTCACTTAGGTTCAAGCTATGAAAAGGATGTGAAACTTCCATTATTTTTATGAGCCTCTGAATGATCCATGAATTTGAAATATTTTTCATTCTCAGACCATTGATGACTAAACATTCAAGGTAGATGTTGTTTCAAATCTCTGAGTATTTAGTTTGGGTTTTCCGTAAGTTTAGAGTTCACTTTCTTTATTTTTTTCAACTCTCTACTTCTAACCGTGCTTCCTCTATGTATCATTTCTTGTGTTTTTGGTGGCTCTTTTTGGAGTTTCACTTCTTTGAGCTCACTGTGGGATGTTTTAAGAAATGGTCTCACTCTCTGTTTTCTCCAAGGTGGCCACCATTGTTGTTTTTTTAGATTATGGGTAAAAGAGGGTTAAGGTTCACTACCCCATACAATAAGAAGAAAAATATTTATCAATGAGGAATGCATGAAGCTACCTCTACTAGTGGCACTGAGTAACAACATAACAAAAACAAGAAAGCTCATCCTTGGGACCCCTTACGATGGGATCTAAGATGAATCTTAAGGGATTCATTATTTCCTTTCTTTCTTCTGTTCACAATAGACTAACCAACACTAGGGATCAGATTTACATTTTCAATAGTGTGAACCACCATGCCACATTGAATATTATGGTTGACCGACTGAATACCAATAGGAGAAGGTGAAGTCCCAACCTCACAAGAAGATTTCTCTACAGGGGTAGAAAAAGGGGAAGCCTCCTCCACTGAAACAAAAACCTCCTCTTTTGCAGATCGATCTTCAGTTTCAGAATCTGAATGATTTTCAATGACCAAAAAACTTGGATCCACATTCTTCCACTAGGAAGAGTTTCTACTTGCATGTTGCTTCCCATTCTTGCAATCCACAGCTAAATGTCCTAGTGAAAAGCAAGTTCTACATCTAAAGGGAAATCCTTCATAGTCCAAATTTCGGGTCCATATTCTATCCTCAACCATAAGATCAACCGAAGTGGAAAACTTCATTGAAGTGTTCATGTCAACTAAAATGCGAGCATAAATAGTATACTCATACAAGGTCACTTTTATGTCCATAACCAGGGTTTTACCTAGAGAGTTCCCAAGGGAGGCTAAACATTTCTTGTCCCAAAACTGCATGGGAAGATATCGCAAATGGATCCAAACAGGTCTGATTTGGAAATTTTTAGTAACTGGATTAAAAAGGGGAAACCATGGTTTCATGAGTAGAAAGTGGGATTGAAAGTCCCAAAATCTATCAAAAATTAAATCTCTATCAGAGGTAATATCAAATACAAAAATGAAAAATCCTCTTGTTAAAGGGTAAATATCCACTTTACCATCCATTAATGGTTTTCAAAATGAAGAGATCCAATCGTGGAGAGAAGGTAGTCCAAGACAACTTTTGTTGAAATTGTAAATAATGCCATTTTCCTTGAAACAACCCTTTGTTTTCAACACAGCAGGGCCAAAATGCACAGAGGGGGATTCCTTGGCATGTGTCATGGCCTTTGTAGGAGGCTGTGCTGAGGATTAATCCACTTCAACAAAGCTTTTAACTGTGCCTTGAGCCCCCAAACTCATAGCTTAAAAAAAACCTCCTAAGGGTAGGATCTGTGACAGAGAGGGAGAGACTAGCACATCAACAATAGGGGAGTTTCCCTTTAGAGGAGATTCAGCAGCAGAACCACTACCAAACTTCAAAAAAATTTGCATCGCTTCCTCAAGAGAAGGGTGACTAACAACAGTTGTTAAAACATTTGATAGCAAAGGGATCAAGTTAATCCACCCCCCAGAGCCACCAATACCACCAGCAAGAGCATCTCTTAGAACACCTTGAGCAAAACCTGAACCAACACCATTCTCCTTGGACATTTGGGTTAGACCATTGTTGCCGGCACAAGAATGCCCGATCCTAAATCTTCCCCCGCCACCAGATGCCTTTCCAGTGTGACCACGACCCACATTTGGAACAGGACCGCCATCACCAGGGTTTGGATAGACATCGTGGAAAGTATCAAAACTTTTTTGGCCACCATTGTTTAATAGGTAAGTGCTCTGCATTTTCTGATAAGTGAAATACCCTTTGTGGGTTCTTGTGTTCTTTGCATTAGCTATAATTTGGGCTTGAAATGCAAATATTTATCTGGGTATTTATTGATTTATCAAAGCTATTTATAAGCATTCAAAAATTATTGACCATTCAAGTTAAAGATAATTATTTCTTGAAGTTGTGTTGATTTTTTTGTTTCCCTCATAACTCTATATCTGAGTTATTCATCATTTGTATTAAAAGTTACATTTTGTAGTAGAGTTTTTCCATATATTGAGATTTGTTTTACATCTAAATATTTATTCTAAATAATTTACATAGTTCGAACCGGGCTTCTTTATTTGTTTCTTCTATAGTCATGTATTTCTATTTGTACGTGGTTTGAATCAGGAGTTTTGATGTGCACTATCTACCTTGGATGGCATTGTTATGGCTCTAGCTGGGTCTATGCTTTTCTAGGTTACTACTTCAAAACATTAACTTTATTTCCTTCTGTATATTAGCATAGTTGAGTGTCTTAAAATTTATCTAATCTGTTTGTTGCATTTTTTCTGTTTTGAGGTTCAACCACCCTACAAATAAGAGTAACGCATTTTTTTTTCTGTTGTGTCGGTGCTCGATTTAATCTCGCCCTATTTGTTCAAAGAAATTTCTAAGTTCACTTGGTTTGAAGCTTTTCATGTCTCCCTATATGGATGCATGAAAACTTTTTCCTTCATTTGTTTTTCGTTGCTAATCCTTCTCTATGGTCGTGGATCACATTTAGCCATGTATTATTTGTAGTTTTTATGCCCATGAGGAACATTTTGAATTCTAGGCATGATTGGTGAAGTTTCCCCTGCATTTTATTTTTCCATAGTTATGTTTTCCGTGTCAAAGGTTATCTCAATATCTGCAAATATGTATTCATCTCTAATTGGACAAGGCATGGTGGGTTTATTTTGTGAACTTATCACTTTTGTCACTTTTGCAAAAAATCTCAAATTGACCCCACGGCCCCATTCATTTCTAATTGGCTGGTCAAAATTATTGGTAGAGCAAATTTCTTATTTTTGCCCCGAAGTTGTAAACGTGTCGTAAGCTGAGCAGTTGTGGGAAAGCATGTCATTTTTTTGTTTTAAGGAGTTATGGAAAAAATATTAAAAAGTTAAAGAAATACCTAAGGACCACAAGAGGACATGTGGCCACTGTTAAGTCAAAAGTGGGAAGGTGGGCTATCAAAGCACTTTGAAGTTTTTTTTGGCTTCATTTTGTGAAAAGGAGTAAATTTTTAAAATGATCTACGACTCTGAGGCGAACCAATTAATGTCACATGTTTGAGTCAGCATTGAAAATTCAAAGCAGGGAGGCGGGTCACCGGAGATTTTTGAAACTTTTAGCTTTGTTATGAAAAATGAATAAAGTATAAAAGTGAGTCGTGGCTCCATTGGGGCCCAAATTAAAAGTTAAAAGCAGCGGGTCACCGAGGCATTTTGAGTTTTTTAAGCTCTATTTGGAAATGACGTAAAAGTCATAAAGTAAGTTGTAGCCCCGTCGATGCCCAGGAAAGCCACGTGTAGGCCTATATTAAAAGTTGGTGGGTGGGCCACATTGTCTAAAATTTCTCATTTTCTTTAAGTGATGCAAAATACAAAAATAACCGCTAGATCCGCTTCAACTCACATCTTTTCCACATGGATGACTCAAATTTTAAGTTGTGAAAGATAGATTTAACGGCTGTGATACAATACATATAGTTTTGCCGCCATTATTTCTCATATGCAAACCATGGACCTTAATAGATTCGATTACTTTCATCATTCTTGGTTAAATACATGGTTTCTCCTCATTTTTATCAGCAAAGTGGAATTGAATTGATTATGGAGCCTGATTTGTAGATCTTAGAAGTGCAAAGGTTGAAGTTTTGAAATAGAGTTGCTTGGGCACCTACAAAATAAGAATTATCAATAGAGAAAGATGCAAAGGAAAAGGATGCAGAGAAGGAAGGTACTGGCTCGAATGAGGATGGAAATGCTACCATAGGAGATGACCAGATGCCCCAGTTAAAACAATTGGTGGAAATAATTGAGAAAGTTATCTTGTTTACACCTGTAATCTTTTGGGTGTAAATCTGATTAAAAATCACTTTCTGGACCAAATATGTAACAAGAAAATTATTCTTAAAATATTTTTCTTTTGGGGGGAAAATTTGGGATGAGTGAGAGAGTGAAATTGTATAAATGCAATGAGAATAATCTTACAAATGGTCAGGTGTTAATTTTTATGAGAAATTTTGAGAAAACCATTTTCTCGAGAGACCATCTGAGAAACAAGTTTATTTCCCTGTGTTTGTGGATCTAATCATGTCATGATGGTTGCAAGTGTACAACCATTGAAAATCTCTAATATTTTTGAACAAACTCTCCCCTGATGATGAATCTAGTGAACCTTGAATGAAGTTGGGTTGATCATGAGCATAGTTTTGTTTACTTTTATTTCAGACTGTCTTCAAGTAGTTTGTCATGTTCCTGTTGCAATCTTATGTTAAAGTCTGTCTGAATCACAAAAGATATCATCCATGTGTTGGTATCTTGGAATTTTCAATTTCATTATGAGAAGAGCTTTCATCTGGTAATGAAATAAAAAATTTAAAATAATTTACTTCCACTATGTTGATTAATATTGTTTGTAAGCCTATGAGTGTATCTTAGGCATGACTAATAAGGGATTTCCAACATTTAATTGAGTCTTTAACATGAAACTTTGTGTTTAATTCTTGAAGAATTTGTGAAACTGTGCATCTCTGGGCCTCCATTTATTTACATCTTCTAGTTGAAGGAATATCTTAGCTATTTTGTAGCATTTTGTCTTCAAGTTTTCCAATATTTGTAAAGGATCTCAAAGATCTAGTATAATCAACTTTGTCTTGCTTAACTTCCCACCAAAAAACTTCTGAAACGATTAATCCTACATGAAGTACCCCTGTTTGTACTGTGTATCCACAAATTGAACAAATTCCACTACCAAAATATGCAAAAACAATCAAGCATCAATTATTTTCTTTATTAACCCAAACCTTGTCAAGGAAAAATCTCCACTCTCTAGTATGATAGCTTGTGCGAGTTAGATTGTGTTGTATTGATCATATTTTCTCAAGGTTTTCATGAAAATTGTGCAAATAAGGATATCTTGATTTTCCTTCACCAACACGGTTTATAGAATGGGTCCTCTCACCCTTGTTGAAGGCACAACCTAAATTAGTGAGGGTAGATAAAACCCTTAGTGAGGTGCTATCCATTTCTCCAACGCCTAAGTGACAAAGAGTCAGTTGAATCCCCTCCCCAACTACAAAACTACTTATAATGATATGTCTGTCTCTAAGCATCCTGCCAGTTTCATGATGCTACTCATCCCTCGTAGGAGAATCAATTTGGATACCAACACCAAAGTGGCACCGTTTCCATGGGTTATTTTAACACCGAGTTCTATTTGTGCAGCAACAACACCCGATGTGGCACCGTTGTTGGGGACTATTTGTATAAATGCATACACATACGGACCCTGGTAATGTTTCTTACATTATTTAAGTGTAAATACATTGTTTAAATTTCATCCTTTGTTGAGATTTGCAAGAATTATGCGAGATTACAAGTTCATTGTGCAATATTTCTAGTTTCTAGTTGTTATTGCACTAAATTTGCATCAATAGTGATAAATATGGGTAAAGGAAGGTCAGATCTGTTAAGATTTGTAGGAATTAAGCATTGATAGACACTTACAAGTTACTTATAGTGCATCTACACAACTAAGGTGAAAATCCTTAGTGGCGAATCATGTTGAATTGAAATTTTGATGAATACCAGTGTCCTAACCTGTGTCAAGTGAAAATTTTCACTAGTCTTTACAAAGATGGAGGGGACAATATCTTTCTTCACTAAGGACCCTACTAGAAGGCTATTTCCAGAACTAGGAAAAGAAAATTTAGAAGGAAAATAAGTCTTGAAATTTGTTGGAAATCGAGAATCAAAAAAGAAGATATCAGTTCAAAAAGCTGATCAATATGTGGTTGAAGATTACCATGCATCTTCAAGTGATTCTGAATCATGTGATATTTATATAAATTTGAGTTCTCTAACTGGAGATGTGCCATCATTTGTGTAAGAAAAGAGTGCCTCTCAGTTTTCCCCTATTTCTTGCAAGGTTGATAGGGTTTTCCAAGAAGTAACCCGAACCATGTCAAGAAAACATCTCCACTCTCTAGTGTGACAACTCGTGAGAGTTAGATTGTGTTGTATTGATCATATTTTCTCAATATTTTCATGAAAATTGTGTAAAGAAGGATCTCTTGATTTTCCTTCAACAACATGTGTTACAGAACGAGTCCTCTCACCTTGGTTGAAGGCACAACCTAAAATAGTGAGGGTAGATCAAACCCTTAGTGAGGTGCTATCCATTTCTCCAACGCCTGAGTGAAAAAGAGTCAGCTGAATCCCCTCTCTGGCTACAAAATTACTTATGATGATTTTTCTGTCTCTAAGCATCCTACCAGTTTCGTGATGTTGCTTAGCCCTCGTAGGAGAATCAATTTCGATACCAACATGTTGTACTTTCATGGAACTTGAGATTAGTTGAAAAATCAACATTTTCATTACTGTCAGTTGCTTGTGAATGTAAAAATTGTAATTTTTTCTCACACTTGTATAATCAGTTACTTTACATAGCTATGATTGTGTTGAAACTGTAACTTTGAATATGCATTATTGATCTAGAAATCATTACTTGTGTAGCTGTGATTATTTCAAAAATTCAAACTCCTTCGTTATTATTAAAGTTCAGTTTCTTGATTCTATTCTAAACTTTGTATCAGTTGATATTTTTTTGAAACAAAATTCGTTATCAGAAATCTTTGTAAAGGTCATCTGCCTTATAATTCACTCAAAATATGAACACTACATTTTACTTATTTGAAATCTTGCATATTGAACAGTATTTTCCCTTTTCCATTGAATATGATTTTAAATATGATAATATTTGATGTGTTGATTCCATTTTCCTCCCAACATTACATTCCATGAGGTTTTGGTTGGCCTACCTTTGTTAATCTTAAACTTGACATATATTGGTAGAAATGATTTGATAGTTTTTGCTATCTGAAACTTACCATTATATTTTCTATCTGAAAATTTGTACTCTCTTTGGTTGATGGTTCTGGATTAAAAACCTTGATGTAGCTTCCATCATCCTAATCCTTGGTATAAGATGATATTATTTTACAAACCATGATGCCATGATTTCATGTTGTAACATTTCTCTAATCACCCTTATTTCCCTTTTAATTTCCCTTTTAAGATGATGATTTGAGAAGTATCTTCATTTTATAAAACTTATTTCACTTAATGGCACTGTGATTATGTTCTTGAAAAGAACTTAATACTAGAAAGTTGTTCTATTTAATTGAAGTTGAAATTGAAGCTTAATGATGATTTCTAACACTGCAACATAAATTTCCTAAAGAATAGTATTTCATTTACTATATTGATCTTCTACACATGAAAAATTACATCTGATGCATTTTATACTTCTTGAGCTACTGTATTATTGAGATCTGCCACCAGTTTTAAATTTTGAAAATATTCCTTTTCAAATCATTGTTGAAGAATTTATGAATGGTTGCTTCTCTAGACTCATTTCTTATTTTAACTATAGTAGTTTATATGAATCATTTTCATATTGTAAAAGAAATTAGTAACTGTATCTTGGGTTCATTTCACCATCATACAATTTTTTTACTGTATACATCAGATTTCTCAGTGACTTTTCTCTTACTTCAACTTCTGTAACTCCATATGATCATTGTTATTTGGATGATGAGGAGAATGCAATCAGTTCTATTCTTTATCTTATGTCATGTGAAGCTTATGTTCCTAGAGGGTATGTGGCATGATGTATTGAACTGCTCCAAAATCATATGTCCCTAAGTTGTAATTTGCACCGAGGCTTCATAAAAATTAAGTTTTGAGGTCATATTTTGAGTGAATGGTTTCATCTTAATTCCATTACATCCTTTTCTGAATAAATTTATATGTGAAACTGCACTGATGAACAGTGGCTTCTTTGATAGTTGGTCTTCATATAGCTCTGACTCTCTTCTAGTTGATATATCTAAACTTGTTTGCAATTACTTGGAAATTGTGGTTACTTACAACTATCATGAATATTTGTAACTATTTTTTAATATATGCACCCTTCCTTTCATGGTCATTTAATTATAATTTTTTTATGCTATTTCTATTTCCCTGATTTCAAGATTGTTTCCATTCTGGAACCTAATAGCAGCATTAATGTAACTTTACAACTATAGTTGGTTTACTTGATAGTGAAAAAATTGAGCATTGTTCATTTATGTACTTTGCAAGATGAATCTTTATCTTATCTTGATGATTCTTTATTTCTATTTGATCTTGGATATGGTTAATCATTGAGTGCAATTTGTACTTGATAGTACATAATTTTTAAAAAAATATTGATCTCTTCTATCGCAACTTGTTCCTACACACTTAAGAAAATATCTAGAAAAAAAATAGTATTTTTGGCCTCTCTTATGTTCCATAGTTTTTGTTTTCTCTTTCTTCTTCTGTAATGATTATAGGAATCATATGTGGTATTGTAGATACTACTTTCTTAACTCTGCATCTATCTCAGATGTACCTTGTGCTTATGATATTTAAGAAATCCATTTGCATGTAGTTAGACATTACATGAGTACATATCAAACCATAAGCTCAATATTGATGTCATTTTCTTCATTTTTTAGGTACACTGTGGCTTCCGCGAGACTTGGATGAAATATCAGGCTAGAACTGTAACGTTAATAATGAACTCTCATTCATGTAACTGCAACTCTATTTGTTGTTCTTGAATTTAATATTGTAATGCCCCGTTGGGGCATCGACTTCCATTTCTGCCACCTTGCCCCATTGCTTTTTGTTGAACATTTATTTGAGCTCCCTTTTTATCGTCGGGTGACTTTGACCTTATC
This sequence comes from Taxus chinensis, assembly GCA_019776745.2. NCBI lineage: Eukaryota > Viridiplantae > Streptophyta > Pinopsida > Cupressales > Taxaceae > Taxus > Taxus chinensis. The sequence goes on from CM034146.1 coordinate 237,425,949, forward strand.
GCGGAGTTATCTTGGTATAGTTTCTTCCCTTCTTTCGCTTTGTCTCGCCATCTCGTTCTGTCGTAAGCATGCTTTTGTTCCCGGGGGTCATTTCTAACTTTCGTCTAGTGAGCTTATCATGCTTTTGATCAGTGTAATGCGTAATGAATTTTGTTGTTAAAAGTTCTAATAGTTATTAAAACCTTTTCAAGGCATTCGGGCACGTTTGTTGTCTTTTCTAGCCTTGGTTCGTTGAAGGGGAGAGAGGTTGGGTGGTGGCACCTTTGAAGGTGAGGACTGCGCAGTTTTATATCTATTAATTTGCTTGCACCTACCCTCCACTGCCACCTTGGCCGACCAAGTCCTTCGCAGGTCTTGTTTGCATGTGGATGACATTAGTCTCCTCCCAACCACCCAACCTGTAGACTGTAATGACCATCACGTTTTTTCTACCTTGCGTGAGAGAGATGGAATCGGTGGAGGCCTATTTTTCTTCACCTGGATCTCTTTTTGATCCTTTCATTCAGTGCGTATGGGTGCAGTTTGGTTTGACATGATAGCTAGTGATGTCGGCATGTGAGGGGCATTTTTCTTCCTAGTTGTGTGGGCAGAGAGGCCAGAAAATCCTTCTGTCATGGCGTTTTTCTTCCTGGCTCCTCCCTGCGCGCGTGGTTTTAGTTGGAGCTTCAAGCTAGTGAAGCAGGCGTGCTTCCTCCACTTTCATTGAGTGATGCGTGGTGTTTTCTTGTCAGGGATCCGCAGCAGCGATGCGCAACAGTGTTTAGCCAGGTAGCAGGATAGATAGCAGTCTGTTCTGTTCTACTTACAGTCTATTCTTTTCTGCGAGGGTCAGGTCGTGTAGGGAAGAAATGCGGCGGCAGGCATGTTGCAGTGTAGTAGAAGCCTTTGTGAGTGCTTCCAACAAGTAGGTTGTCCAACTATGTTGTTATCTGTGCAGTCTCAATGCATCCTCAGATTCGGGTCTCTCCTTCAAGATATTTTTTATCAAAATCGACTATGTGATAATGAGAGTGTTACTAGGAGACCTGATGAAATTCATTTGCAAATATTCTCTACTGAGACCTTACTTGTTTTACAATGTAACTCATGGAAGAGGATCTCATAGAGGCGGATCTGTTTCATATCAGAGTATTCATGAAGCACAATTTGCTTTGCAATTATGAACTTATTAGGAGATCGATGAAGGATAGAGGAATTAAAAAGAAACTTGGATGTAGTTGGATTAAAGGCAATAAAATGGTGCATGCTTTTTGTGTAGGTGACAGATCACACCCACAGGCACAGGAGATCTATGCAATTTTGGAGAAAATGTCTTGGGAGATGAAGGTAGCAGAATATCTTTCAGATTCAGAACATGTACTGAGTGAACGGGAAAGTAAAAGTATTCCTATGCCACCATAGTGAGAAGATGGCAATTGTATTTGGATTGTTAAGCATTCCCCGTGGGACAACTCTCAGAGTTGTCAAGAACCTTAATGTATGTGTTGACTGCCACACTGCACCAGGTTTTGTCCAAGATTGTTGCAAAGCAAATTGTTGTGAGAGATGCAAAGCGGTTCCATCACTTTAAAAAAAAAGGAAAATGTTCTTGTAGAGATTATTGGTAATGCCAGGTGAAGCAATCTACAGACATAGTCTGGCACTATAACAAGGCGCATTGTGCCAGGTCTGCAGTGATAAATAAGAGACAGATTTTATTTCCAGCTTCTTAAATGGGCTCCAAAAGTGGATTTTCCATTGTGCTGGATGGATGTCCATGTTCCGCTGTAACTTCCATTTTGACACGCGTTGGGAGGATGTTGGAAAGTATTTTAGACCACCCACCCTAGCCGTGAACTCCTACATGTGCCAACGTGAAGATAGTCGATGTTTGGGTGCCCAACGAGCTTGAAGAAAATGGAATTAGGCTTGGGTTGTTGTTGCTGGTCCGGGTGGTGTCCATGAAACCTATTAAATCTAGAGGAAAAAGGAAAGATATTTCTACACCTTTCTACTACTATTATATTTACAATTATTGCGAAATCGGACCACTTTTTATTTGCATTGATCTGTCAGTTGGATGTCATGATGGGAGATTCCCCCTTTCTGCTTGTTTCTTCTTGTTTTAGATTTTATCATTGTCAGTATGTTGGTCAAAAGGATGCGTGTACCCTCTCCTCTGGGTGTTATGTTTCTCTTACTCGAGTGATAGACCTTCGTCTGTTTGTTTATGTATTTATTCTTCTCTGTGATTGAGTTGCAAGTTATTATGTTGATCAAACTATTATTTTCGATATCATGGAAGTAAGTTTACAATAATTATGAAGCCCCTCCCTAGCTCCCAAGTTTGTCTTTAACGTTCTTTGTTAGCTCCTTCACAACTCCCTTTGATAACCTTTTGGCATCGAGAAAGGAAAGGTTGTAGGATTAGTGTGATTAATGCTTGGGCTAGCCAGCTTAGAGTTTTGGTATTAAGACTGGTAAAATAAAAAGGTTTTTGTGCAATGTGTTTTCCTTCTCATGTGTTTAGACTCTTATATTATCTTTCATCTTGTTTCTAGGCTTTTAAGGCCATCCTCAAGAAGTACCTTGACCATCCCTATCAACTTGAACCATAACTAGCTTTTCAGATCTACTAAGCTCTAGGTTTCATTGTGCGAATCTAGTACCTTGTTGACACTAGAATAATTTTGGTCTAATCCCCTTCTCAGAATTGTTGTTGATGGCACTCTTCTATTTTTCCTAACATGCATTATTTCTCCTTTGTAATGTTAACGCTATTAATTAATATTGGTCGGTTTTTATGCATGTAATTACCATAAATATTTTGTGATGGAAATTTCCTTAAATGTGATTAATCTTCAGGGAAAAAAAAAACTCCTCTTTCATTTGATATTCTTATGGATTCATAGCAAAAGGCTTTGTTTTGATAATGTCACTTAGAAATTATGTTTGTACCCATGGGTGATGGTTGACTGTGTTACCAAGGGTTGCCTTAAAATATGGTTGTTTTGGGAAATGGGTAATGTATTTTAAATTAACCAAACACTAGAATTGTTGTGGAGGTTTGCAAATCTTTAGTGTTATAAAATTTGTTGATGACATTATTGTATACGCTTGTGTGATGGAACTCCCTTCTTCTCTCGCGTGTTTGCTTCTAGCCTGTAAGACTTTAGACCCTTCTTGGATGATTGGAAAATATTTGTAGTTAATGGTCAAAAATAGTATACTTGCCTTCACTTCAAAACTTATGTTGTGTGCATACTCTAATTGATTTCCGGTTTGAAACTCAATTATACATGGCTTTTTGTGTTAATTTCTGAAAACCGTGGTTCCCCTTTCTTGGGTTGATCAACTCTTGTTTTTTTAGAGATATATTATTTTAGCCTATGTGTTTGGTGCCTTTGATAAAATTCTAGATGGTTGGTATATTTATAACAAATCTCAATCTTGTAATTATTATTTAATTACTTACTTGATGGGAATTTTGTTTTTTACTAGATTGTTTAATTCTACTTATAGGGCCAAGGGCCATTCTCATACAATTGCTTTACTTTCATTGCTTTTACTCCTAACTGAAGTACAAGGTCTTTTCCTTATTTGATTGGCATGTTAGAGACTTTATTATATCTTGATGTGTTGATAGTGTTTAGAGGTCTGACCCAATTCTTGTAGTAAAGTGTTTCCTTTTTGTGGTATTGTTAGATAATAGTTACGGTGGTTTTGTGTAGCCTTATCTTGCTCAGTTCTCGTGAACTGACTCTTGTGGAAAAATTTGTTGTAAATGGATTTTGCGAGTAGATGAGGGATAAACTTGTAGATTATTACATCAACCTCAGTTGAGAAGTTCTTTTGCGTGAATCCTTTCTTTATATTGTTCAACAATTGATAACATCTAGTGGAAAACTTAGAAGAGGACCATTGTCTTAGTGTGTTGTATCATAGATTATGTCGTCTTAACTTTAAAACCTTGAATTGTCTGTACTATCATTGAAAATATAAGAAAAAAATGTTTACCGCTTGTTGAGTAACCTTATTTTCATTATTCGTAAGTGAGTATTGTTAAACTTTATCCCTATGATTAAATGTTAAGCTAAATCTTTCTAAGACTTAGTAATAGTTTGTTATAAGTAAAATAAAATGGGTTGTTTAATACTTATAGAAGTTAAACTAAAATTTATATTACAAATAAATTTGTGTAGAGGTGACCAACTTGAAAGCATGTAATTCCATAAGTGATCAAAGATGAAACTATCTTTTGTTAAGTAACAGTATATAACTTGATATCCCTTGCAACACTAATGAACACTATCCCTTTTATGGTGAAATTCTTAAATGAACTTAAGGGAAATCTATGATTAGATCTGGAAGATAATATGATTTAATAAGCAAGAGAAAACAATTTTGAAACCATGCAATCTATCTCTCAGCCATTAGAAGGAAAATTGTTTTATTTTTATAAAACTCATTTAGTAAAACCCTAAGTAAAATCTTTAATATTTCTGGTTAAGTTCTCAATTTTTAATTAAATCTTGGTTATAACAAATGAGGTCTTGAAGATGATTTCAACTCAACCTTCTCCCTCAAACCTTTTTCCAAGGTGCTTTGTCTTTCTTCTCTTAAGTGTGTTAAACGCAAACCCCTGTTGTCATATGGGCATGAACAAGTTCTAGTAGCGTAAGCATGTAAATAGATGGCCTTATGGGATTAAATTTCCCCTCTCTCTAATTAAACGAATTAAGAAAATAAATTTCATAATAGAGAAGTTTTAAAGACGATTACTCAGTGTAAAAAAAATAAGCTTAGCTTGGTGAGATTAATTGTATGCATCATACCTTGATCCTCCTTGAAAACGTAAGCTAAAGAATTGCAAGATGTCCTTTTAAGGATAAATAACCCTCAAGAATATCTTATTGTGGATGGCCCTAACTGTAAGTGTGTTCTATGGTTGGACTTCTATGTTGTCATGTCCAAAATAGAAAAAAAGTATTATCCTTTTGGGGTGTGAACGTTTCCGTGCTGACCTTGTGGTCATCCCCGTAACAAGTGGTCCCTAGAGTTGGTTGTAACTTTGTGACGACATGTTGTGTCGTGTTATGTGTCAAAGCAAGTCAAAAAAAAATTATCCTGTCTTTTACTGTGTTGTTCGTGTGTGTGTTTTTTGGGTCGTTACAAATATTTCACCTATACTGTGATTCCCTCCTTCATCAAGGAAATGCATTAGTCATTCAGGGATTTTGTGTTTCCTTTCTGAAGACAAACATGGAATGGTAGTCTATGTGAAATGTTAAATTTTGTAACAACACACATAGTTGCAAATTACATGTAGTTAATCAATTGCTGCAACTGAAAACACAATAAAACTGTAATGCTTCCCCCTAGTTAGGTCAATTTCATCAATGCCTTCCATCGTAAACAAAGTTTTGAGTTTCCCATTTTTCCATAAGTACAAAAATTGTCAACATCTACTATGATGGTATAATATTTTGTAATGCATAGACTCTAACAAATACCAAAACTGAGTAAGGAATAATTTAAAATACTTTCTTGGGTTTCTATAGTGGCTCTTAACCTTACACTAAGGTTTTCAAGAGGAAAAATCATTAAAGTCAAATTTGAACCAATGACAACTTCTAAAAATTGAAATTTGTCTATGTGGAGGGGTTGTAATCCTACTGTAAAAGGAAATTAACCATCTCATTTAAAATAAATTGAGAATTTCATGACACTGTTGTTGCACAGTCGTGACAAGGAAGAGAAGTAGTTATTCCTCTAAATTAAAACCTTTATAAGATATTGGAGATCTCTGACATCATGTTTTTAACTCTGAGGAGTAGGAAGGAAGTTGAATAATCTCCTAATTTTGTAAGGATGTGTAATCCAACTTGATTTATTATGACTTTATATGAGCAAGTCTTTAAATTGAGCTTTGTATGCTTGTCTTCAGAGTACAATCATATAAATTTCTATTGATCACTAAGAGTTGGACTTGAGAAGTTTAATATGACCAACAAGACACTAAAGGTAGTTTTGAAAAAGTGTATTTAGTGTCTCAAGTGATTAACAATTATTTTCAAAGGTTAGTATTTTTTATCAACATAGGGTGATGGTCATGGAACTTTCAAGGCATGTTTGTTCTCCATGTGAAGTTGGGAGATAAAATGTCATGGAAAATGAAACATGGTTTGAAGTGAAGGAGACGTAAACAGGAGATGGAAAATTAAAAGTTTGGTAGTTCTTCATCTAGCTTGAATTATGATTGAGATAAAGAAAATAATGTGAAGAGTCTTGTTTTGTTCAAATATAGTGAAAATTCCATGAGGGATTGAAACAAAAATGATAGAAGTTGGAAAGTTAGTTTTGAGGGGAGAAAATATTGAGCAACTGCGTGCAAAAGGTTGTAGTGTCTTAAATAAATATAAGCATGTGAAACATCAATTTGAATCTGAAGGATTGAAAAATGAACCAAGTGAAAAATGTATGTAATGAAGTAATGCATGTGAGAATAGTGAGAAAGATATTGATATGTGTGTGTGTACGCGTGCGCGCACACATGCTAAGATAGATAGTATGATATATAGAACTTTAAATTGAGCCTATAAAACCTTTTGGATGAAGACATGTGACTGTGTGACAGGTCTATAAGTGGATAATGTGCAAGGAAATGATTTGGGAGATAATGAATTCTTTAAGAGATCAGAGAGTGGGTGAAAAGTGTGTAATGAATTGAGAAATTGATGAAACTATAGGGGAAGTAAGATATTTAATGCATTATAAGGGCCACAATAAGTTTTCCAACAACAAAATTGAAGTGTGTGATTATATTTTATGTAATCACTGAGTTGTAGTTAAGTATAATGAGAAAGTTATATCTTTCTTGCAAGTGGCATCTTTATTATCATCATGTTGTAGCTTGATATGAATTTTTAGCTTCATTGATTGAGTTGTACCTCAGTAATATTGTAACCATTGAGAAATTAGTCGTTTTCTTCCATGTGTTTTATCCCAATTTGGGTTTCCCACTTAAAAATATTGGCTTTCTCTTCTTTGTGCTCATTTTTACATTTAATTTTTGTTATTACAATATAATACATAACTCGAGAAGTTGATTGAAGGTTGAATTGTCAAAAAAATGATTTCAACATTGATTTAGCCCCCTCTAAGTGTTCCATTTTCTATCAAATTAAAATAAAAAGTACTCAACTTTTCAATATTTATAAGGATCCTTAGATCCATATAAAGTGTGTACTTGATGCTACCATGCATAAATGTATGACTTGGATAATAAGGGGATGATATGAATTCTATAACATCCTTGTAAGTTCTTCCTAAGAGAATATTTGTTAGGAGACTCATCTAGAATATGAAAGGTAGTGGGGACCATTTTATGGCAAAAACGATATTTAATGTGGCGTTTCTAAGCAAAAATCATGAAACATCATCAAAGAATTGAATAGTAATGGTAGTATTATCAATTATTTTCGTAGACATACCCATTTTTTTGTAGAACATATTTAACTATAGAAATTATTTAAACTAACTTTAAATTAAATTAACACTCACTTGATTAGAGAACTACCAAACTATATATTAGTAAGAAGTGGTAGACACAAATGGTAGGCCATGCTAGAATAACATTTTTTATTGAGAGGTAGACAAGACGAAATTATAGCAAAAGGATTATCATATTTCCTTTATGTATAATACAAATAAATTAAATGAATGTCAATAAATTCTTGGATAATATGAAAAATATTAAAACATATGTTATTGACATGTTTGAGGTATCAACGGTAGTTCAAATAACCATTAATATTGACATTTTTACTTTGGGGATTACTTGTATCAATCTATATAGACATTGGGAGTAATATAAAATTGTACTCATTTACATTCTAAAGGACAACTTGGGGTGACGAGGAAAAATCGGATGAATTTTGTTGTTAAGGGGGAACATATTATGGTCCCATATATTAAGGCACATTGGATGTGGAAAGGATATATATGGCTAACGACTTAGAGTATGGCTTTGAAGTGTAAGTATAAGGAAGTGCATAGTAAGATGTGAAAACATTATGGACAAAAAATCCTGAAGTGAGATAAAGGATCATATACTAAGGTGAAAGTAGAAATGCTAAGGCAGATATGGTTTGAGAAAGGCAATAGATTTAGTAAATGGTAAGGTTCACCATATGATTAAACCCTAAAAAATCTAAGATAATACTATGAGGTAATGTGATTCTTATTTATCTAATAGTCAAATCATTAACAACATGTAGTATATTCGGATTAATTAATAAAAAGTAATGCTTAAATAAGAATATACTTTCATTAGAAATTTATAAGATAGTATATGTATTAATTCTCGGTAAAAGTTAAGGAGGTGGATGCAATTATTTGATTATAGATGGATAAAATTGAAATGGTAGTATTTTTTGAGTGTTCAAGATTAAAATGAATTGACATGTCTTCTTGTACATATCTAGAGTAAAATTCTTATAAGTTATGGAACTTTCTAGTGTAAAGAGGAATAAAATGGTTAAGTACCTATTAGATGCTTTTATATGGTGATTTGATGGCAATACTTAACCTTCAACGTCCTTGCTAATACATTTTTATGGGATTCACTTTGAAACCCTAGGTATCTCACATTTGCAAAAACCTATGTGTGATGTTAAATAAATTTAAACCCTAACCATGGGTATAAGACCATCCAAAATTGTTAGTATTGGGTTGAAATGTCATCCTTATGCTACCTACATTGGAAATACTACAAAGAGGCCGCAAACCACATGTAGTTCTCCACCTACAATGAAATATCTATATGGATAAAACTATTTTGACAAGTTGATCACTTGGTAATGAGGAAGAAATATTTGGTGTGCTTATATTAACTTGGATTAAAAGATATCTGGATTGAGATACAAGAGTATGGAACCTTTTCGGGAGTGCTTCAAACCTATGTTTCTTTTATAATGTAATTTTACTTTGAATGGATGTAATAGATATTAGAGTACTTTTGGAATATATTTTACAAGTGTTGTAATGAAATAGTTAGGTTAATAGCTGAATTAGAAATTCTAATATAGTTGTTCATGTGATTCATTTCACATTAATGTCAACCTATAGGATAATAAATAACCCACGAGAAGATATCAATTTGGAAAAGGGAGCATTGAATGGTAGGGGATGAACCAATTGATATTAGATACAATCATTGGATGGTTTGGTCCCTAATGGATGGTCCGATATAGGTAATGTGTGGGATTCTATAAAATTTAAGGAATAATGTCTAGGAGGAATATAATCCATTGGACTAATGCAAGTAGTTCTATGAGTGGATGAGAAGTTTGAATAGATAAGTAAGTCATGCAAGAAACATACATATATGCTACCTTGTCTTGGAATGTGCGTATAGGTAATGATCCAGGGATACAAACAAAACTTTAATTTCAAATTTTAGGTGTCTATAGGAGAAAAAGTGGGTTTAGAATAAATTGAATTGATGCCAAAAATTATACATAAGGTGTGTGATGAGTAAAATAAAGTGATGTATATAAGGGTCAAGAAAAATAATAATGGATATGAGTATAAATAATATTTGGTTTATTGGAAAGGAATATAGATTTATGCAAAAATGATCAACATAAATAAGATAGCTATAAATAGATTACTATAATCAAAGGCCACAGGATTAGGACATCACGCAACAATTTCTTACTTAAGGTGTATGATGTAGGAGAATCCAAATTCAAGGTAAATTTTGTGTAATTTTAAATTGCATTGTTTCCAAAAACCATCAAAATAATTCTTAATAGGTTCATGTTATCATTTACATATTTCAAACAATTAGCAATAGTTATCATAAGCATTCAATGAATGTGACCACATAAAAATTGAGGGGATCACGTGAATGATATGCATGGGTAAAGGCATTTGAAATTGAATCGCAACCTCTCTAGACTATGCATACATCTTCAGAAGGATGGTGCAAAGCTTTAAGTTATCAGCATAAGATACAATTTCTCACTGATGGACTAGGAGACTTCAGATAGTTTAAACATTTATCTCACCTTGTCTTCATCCATAGTATCGCATATTATAGATTTAACAACCTATGCTATCACCATAGGTATCTCCCCTATATCATATAAAGTTAGGATTAAAACCATGAAGAAATTAGAGGTCAATTGAATATTGATTCAAGAATTTACTTGAGAGTCTTGTGCGTAGTATTTTCATGCATAAGTGTACCACATGTGTATGACATCTCCAAGAGATCAATTGTTTGTATTTATATATATTAGTTTACATAGGGAATGCAACTTAAAGGAGACAATGAAGATTCACTAAACCTAATATTAGATTAGGTAAAAATAATGCGATTATGGCTCCCAAAGGCCTTAAGAAGAGATACAACGAATAAGAAAGCGGATGATCTCTACCAGCAGTCAGAAGAAACAAACCCAAACCATTGGAAAGTGAAGTCCCAAGGACGAGTCAATGAGACTTGACGCAAATCAAAAGAATTAGGACCCTCCATTAGACGCCGCTCAAGAGTGACTATGTGTTAAATAATATTTTATGTGGTAGAATTCCATCCATTCCACATCATCCCCCGCGGAAGGAAAGGACCTCAAATAGTGTTTCAGATCGGGCCCTGGGCATACCTTGATCCTCCCCACGGTCAAATCTACCTTCCCACTACCACATGGTGGGCTAAGGTGCATAGTCGCCATACAACCAACCCCCACGCGATGATCAAAAAATTATTCCTCAAACGGTTCAGGGTTGGATTTCAAATTTTCGTCCTCTCGCCCATCCGATCGGCCCTCCCCGTTGAAATGACCGACTCCACCTGTCAGTACAGAGCTTCTCCAAACAACCCGGTTTTGAGCCTCCTCCACCATATCACGTTGTGAAATAGCACACGAAGTCAACTTCACCTCAAGCGAAGCCAAGAAAAGCGTTTCTTTCCCTCCATCAGCAGCTCGACTCTCCTTTTGCAACACAGGTGTCTCAACAACAAAATCCTCCTCATCCAACTCCTCCAGACCATCTTCCTCTCTAGACGAGGCTTCGAGTTCATCAAGCCTTTGGAGATAATTAAATTTCACAGGCCGCTTGAGCAGTCCACAACAGTCCTTCATTTCATACCAAACCATTCTACATTTTCTACAAAATATTTTTGAACTTATAACCTCAATAGCTTGTTCCCATTTTTCAGTGAGGGAATGAAGAAAGATTCTTTTATGAACTATGAAACCCACTGCAATATTGATAAAGATCCTGGAAAAAACCAATCTTGATCTCGTTTTGGTAGTGGATTCCACAACAATAAGCAGCTCCATTGATCTGTCAATCCCCAGAAAGACCTCTGGTTCCTAGAATTCCAACGGGAGACCCAGACGCCGAATCCATACGGAAGAAAACATTGTGGGGCAGTCCAGGCTCCCATTGGTGGAAAGTAAAGGTTGCACCACCAAAAAAACCAAGGTATTTTGTTGAAAATCTTATGCATTTCTATCTTGGATTGGAAGCAAAAAACGAAACCTTCTCCCGCCAAGGCTCGAACTTCTACCTTGCAGCACCATTTTTTCCTGCTCCATTCTCTTACCGCATTAATATTAAGTTGCAGCCCTACAAACCTGCCTACTATTGGGAAACGAAATATTTGTTGGGCCATGTCGAGGATGAGTATATAGATATCTAGCAGTGGTTCCTCATTCTTCCATAGAGGCGAGAGCTTCATAGACTCCCGATTCGCTTCTCCGAATAATTTTGCCGCCCAAGTGTTATTCCCTTTCCCTGCGACAATTCCCTCTAGGCTCGACTCCTTTCTCGACTCCATCATATTATGTTTATCAATGCAATTCAATTTTCTTTGAGTTTTGTTACTCCTGTAATGTATTCATTTATTGTTTGGCTCATATCTTATATAGTGGATTGTGGCACATGCAATATGTGATATGGTACGCCTCGGGAGGATTAAATAAATATCAAACAGGTAAAATGCTAGTGAGGTAAATAGTGTGAGTAGGAGGTGTTTGGTTCCATAAGAAATCCCCATTACAATTGAGCTAGTGGGTACTTTTAAATACTACTAGAATTTGATAGATTTCATATTGTTTGTAGAAATTATTGCTCTATCTAATCAATTTGAATAGTTGTACTGCAAGGTTGTATCTATTTACGATCAATCTAAAGCGTGTCTAGTTTTTTTCTTTTTTTTTAACCAAGTAAAATGTTGTGTATCTAGATTTTTTCTTATACGTAGGGATGCTAAATAGAAAGAGATATGTTTGTTTAAAACATCACACGATCTAAGGTTGTTAATTGATTTCTCTAACTGCAACTGCATCATCACACCAAAATGTACTAATTTTACACCTAATTTTTTATAAATTAATTACTGACAATTTCATTTAAATTCACACTTTTCATTATATTTTTGTCTCACCCTTATTCTTTATTATTTTCAAGACAATTTATATTTTACAATTCAATAAGACCTAAATAACTTATTTTATACAAATAAACCATTATATTTTAATTAAATATCAATGATGTTTGATTGTATTATATTATTATTAGTGTAATGCATTGTCTAATGTAAAATCACATTTCAAACCTACATTGTCAAACAGATTTTATGAATTAAATTGAAACCATTGTTTATGTAACCACATATGTGTCATTAATGTGTGTATGATTAGACCAATTACATCTTTGAATGGATAGATTTTTTTCCTATTATTAAATCACTTTCCACGTACACTTATGAAGGTTACACCCCATGCTCTTTAATCTAATTGATCCAATGAAAAATATATCATAATATAGCTAATACTTTTCTAATTCCCTTACATTCTTTTAATATTTAACTCGTACCGAGTACTTAAATTATAGCGACCCATAATTTTATCATAAAGTAAGCGTGCACAGAGTCGCGTGGCATCTTTATTAATTTATAAATTTCGTGTATGTTGTTATTGGAAATCCATTTCATACCATTACAAAAAAATTTAATAGGATGGAGATATCCAATGCTTAAATCCACTCAAAGCACGAAATATACATACTCTGTGAGATGTATACGAGTAAAGTTTTAATATTCGTATATTTATAATTTTTTGTAATTTATTCTCTATCTGCAAGATTATTCTTTTGAGTAGTATTGTTGTGCTCATATGGTACGGAATAAAATAAGATATTATCTTTTAAAGGTTAATAAATTAATATGAATTATTGAATGGTCATTGGCCCATTGGTGAAGTTTTTTGGCTCACAAGGAGTCTACTAGTGTTCAATTCTTGTTGAGTAGACCATGTAGTCATTACATTCCATGAAAAAACAACTCTTGAGTAATTTAGTTAGATAGGTAACATTCCTTATGTATGGTTTAACATTCTGTATGAATGTCTACTAGATCATTAACAACTACATTTGATAAAAATATAATTTCAAGTATGTATTTATGGATGTCGACACTCTAATATAAAGCTCCCATTTTAGCATAGGATGGAAATAGGATTACAAAGGTAAAGGAGTCCAAATTTACACATCTTATATAGGCATTTTTTTGAATCATTTCAATGCCTTGTTTATGATTCCATATTTTACAAACATATTTACAACAGAAAATACGTCGACATGTAACAAAAAGCGGCTTTCAATCATGCTTTGATAAATGTCCATCTTATGGATATGAAAGCACCCTATATATAGATATGTCACGTGATAGATACCTTCTCTATAGATAGAGCCTTCGTTCAACCTACCACTCCCATTCCATATAGAATGAAATTGGCATATATTTCCTCAAACCACCCACAAGATCCATATTCTAACTTTTACCTGGACAATATCCAACAATGGGCTCCATGGAATAGTTAACTGATCGAGATCCTATGAACAATAATGTATTTCATAAGAATGTGTAATCAAATGGAGCAGAGTTAGAATCAAAATGTTTTCCAATTCCTACCCTATATAACATGATGGGATTATTTAGCTATCATGTTCACAAAGGAAATTAACCGGTTAATGTGCTAGAAAAATTGGAAAATATTGAAGTAGACCCCTCCCCCAACTTAAAATTCGATGGACAAGTTACCCCATAATATCTAGATATAAGTTAATTTGATATTTAGGCACCTTCATATCGAATTCATGTGCCCTAATCTTGTATAATATCATCCAACAAAGATATGAATTAGGCACTGCTAGTTATCAAGATTATTGGAAAAGTAGCAAAAAATGTCAGACGGGTGTATATGTTCATGTATACATATCTAGTGTATCTATTCGTGTATTTTGTCCACTCTCCCTCATTCTTTGGGTGAGATTTAGATAACGTTTCCCAGTTGGCGATGACGGGGATGGGTCAGACGATACCCCCATTGGGATCTGTCTGGTAGATCTCGAATCACAAGACCAGATCAATGGATATCCAATCATATAGGAATAATCTTTGCCGCGATCAATCACGATCAGATATCTATTCCACTCCTATCTCAAAATATCGTAGAGAACACCTATATTCTAGATAGGGACCCTCTATGGGGATATCCCTATAGATATCTAGGGCCCCCGTATATGTCCCCTTTAAAGATGTGATTTCGACACACACTATGAGGATGCTAGAAACCCATGTAGAGTCTAGATTTATACTTTCTAATTGCATTTTGTTCAAATTTTCCAAGTCCTTTCCAACAAACCTTGTTTGTATGGAACTAGATTGACAAAGGTTGTGGAGTTTGAATTCACACATTTTAGTGAGGCATTTTTTTGAATAGTTCAAATCCTTGTCTATGATTCCACATTTTACATACATATCTGCCAATGCACCTATAACTATATCTAATAAATAGTATATTTTCAACTACTTTCATGGATGTACAAGGACCCCATTTTAAATTTACCATTTTACGTCGTGAGGATTCTAAAAAAAATGTGGAATCTAGATTTACACTCGCTAGTTATATTTATATAATATTTGTCGAGACCTTACTAACATACATATTTTATGCAACCCATAATTATTATAGTTCATAAGACTATAGTTTTTACATTTTCTTGAAAATTTCACGTATGCATGTACATGCTTTTCACATTTTAACAATATATCTACCAAGTTAATTGCAACTAGAACATCTAAAAAATATATCTTCTTTATTATGCTTTGGGGAATGTCTATACCTGTTTTGGAATAGAGAAATAGTTTTCTAAAAAACGTTTATAGAACCAAATAATACAAAACTTAGTAACATTTTCCTAAAAACCCTAAATTAAGCCTAAATATTTATACATAAAAAATTACTCTTTTGTAACTCGCCTCAAATTGTATATTTTATACACGAGCTCTTCTATGTTACTCTCTATAATAGGATGCATGACCTGATTTATCAAGAGAAAACTTATATAGAGTGGTTGTCTTCTACATATTATCAATCTCCACCACAATAGTTTTATATTTCTTAGACAAGAAAAAGCATAAACCATAACACATATATATACCCACCCCATAATATTAAAGTAGTGTTACCTAATCAACTCATATCAATCACAATTCTAGTTTCAAGATTCCAATCCCTAAATAAAATGAACATGAAGAAAACAAAAGCATATCCACAATCGACATTTAATCTCACCATTTGAAGTTCTGGTAACAGAAAAAGATAATGTAAATCTTCAGAGAATAATAAATTTATAGTTTAAATTTGATGGCCAACTCTTCACATGAAATATATTTGAAGTGATGATAATTTTTTTATTGGTAATGCTTGGAAAGGCTCTGAGGGCCATTACAATAAAGATATTACAATGAAACTTAGAATGATAAGAAAAACAAACAACAAAGATCCAAACAAACTTGGATCAAATGACAAACAGAAACATGATAACAACCCTCCATATAGGAACAAAACTTAGCCCAAAATAGAAGAGTGAGATCTTAATGTCATATGTGTTGGAATTGAAATTTGCTTCAAAGATTTTTTTTTCTTCTTATTCTAGACCAAAGTCCATTGTCCGTTATTTGAATCTTCTCCATCTAGTCCACATGGGAGGATAATGTAGATTGAAGAAATAGGATGATAGATAAAATTGGGAGGGGAAGAAGGATCCCTCTCCTTAACCTTGCATTCTGAAACATACAAAATTTCCTTCAAAGATCCATACTGAGTATTGTGAGAAGATTTCTTAATAGGCCAAAAGAAAGAATCACAAACAAGAGTGTTTTCCTCCTGTGACCTGGAAGGCAAAGAAGAGGATTGGTTCAAATCATCAGGATGGGGAACTTGAAGAAGATTCCATTCCTTTATAAGGGTGGGTTCGACCTTCGAGGGACTCTTTTATGAAGAATCAACTGAAGGATCTTCCACTACGTAGTGCAAGGGAAGAGACCCCTTCCACTAGCCATTCTTAGACCCACTTTTGATCTTGAAGCGCACACAATTCTTGATCAAATGACTTGTTTCATAACACCTATGACAACGAAAAACAAGGTTTTCATTGTCCAATCTTTGCATCTATAGTGCCCACTTCCCTTCGACGTCATTTTGTTTTGTTGTTCTCGAGACTGATTACTTCACTATGGATTTATTATGGCTTCTTGACTTAGCATGTTAGTAGAAATCACAGACATTGGATTGTTATTGTTTTGATCTTTATATGATGCATATGGTTTACTGGTGGACATTTGATGACGATATTTGTATGCTTTTGACAGGGTTATTTATCTTAATTATGACATGTGGTATAATTAAGCATATTGAGTAGAACTTGATAATTGGACTAATGTGATGATCGTTTTGATATAAATGATATGTGGAATAGAAATGTGCTAGGAAGTGTTAGTGAGATCGTACTTGCATAGATGATAGTAAATCATGTGTCGTTTATTTTAGATTATATTGTATATTTGGCATGAATGTTTTAATGCGGCCAACAGGTTGAAGGAGGTATTCTTTGTTCTGCAGGTATATTATATTCACAACAATACTGGGGAGAGGAGACCAGCCACATCAGGATTCGAGAGGAATCCAGCTAAGGTCACCATGGCAACAAGTAATTGTGTGTGTGTTAGAATTATCTGGTAAAGGGAAAATTGTGACCTAGGGATCATGTGTTGTTTTGTTTCAATTTTTCCCTTTTATTATGTTAGTATGTGTTGCTCTTAGTAAGTGAAATTTTACTTGTGTTATTATTCTTATTCTTTGGTTTGGAGTTTACCCCTTTGTTAGCCATGGGTTGTAGTGGGTTAATTAAGTTAATGTGAAATTGTCCTAAACTAATTAAAAGATGTGACCTAAGAGAGTTCATTTATTAACCTTGATTTACTTGGGATTTTGTGTGGATTGATGTGTGTTTGAGTTTGAGTGTAGCACACTCTACCCCACATGGGAAACTCGAATTTGGCCTTGGAGGCCAAATTTCAAAGCTTGTGGGACAAGTCAAAACCCCATGCCAACCCTACCTATGGGTTGGAAGGCCAAATTTAGGGTCTTTAAAACCCCACCTCTTAAAACCCCATGCCAACCCTACCTATGGGTTCGAAGGCCAAATTTAGGGCCTCTTTTAGGTGTTTTGGGGGGATAAAAGGGTAAAAATATTAATTGCACTTCCTCTCAAAATTTAATTTTGTCCTTTGGGGGGAGTAGGCTTAGTTGGAGTGTGTAAGGCGCTTGCTTTTCTTTCAACCACCTATTAATGGTGCTTTGGAATTTGATGTTGACCAAATGATGTGGAGTGGAGGGAAAAGGAGGTGGCATCCTACTTGGAGCCACATCATCCCTCCCTCTCTTTTCTCTATTTATTTGATCCTCTTGTTTGTTTTGGGGGTTGGAGGTTTCATTTTTAGTCTTGTGTATTTTGGAGAGGAGAGGAATTGGAAGGAGTTTGTGGATTTTGGAGCTTGTTGATACTTGTGAGAATTTTGTGAGAGCTTGTGGATGCTTGCTTGATCTTTGGAGGGATTTGAGACTTCATACTTGGAGCAAGCTCTACCATGGAAAGGTAGGAGCTTCACCTTTGTTGTATTATGTTTTCTTCTTTTGTTATATGAATGAGTACATATGTTGTGTTGAACTTTTGTTGTTGCAATGCTTGTTGGGAATGGGTAAAATGCCTAAGTTGGGAGTGGGAGGAGACTATGGGGAGCTTAATTGAGGGAGGCATAAGAGATCATGTTCTTGAGGAGGGAGTTTGGGTTGGGTGCCCACCTTGTAAGAGAAATGCTTGCATTTTTTTCTTGTTTTACTTTGAGGGAGCCATAAGAGTTGAGGGAGGCATAAGAGTGAATGGAGGGATAAGGAGTACTTGAGGGAGGCCTAAGAGTTGTTAGGGGTATTGTGTTTTGCATTGGAGGCTTTTAGGTGGCACCCATTCCCATTGGGAGGCATAAGTGGCCTCCCCATATGTCTTACTCTTGTGGTTTTCTTGGTAAGCCTTGTGACTTGTTGTTGTGATTGTTTTCCCTCTTGTTGTGTGTTGTTGATTCTCTTGTTTTGAAGGATTATGGAATGCATGTGAAATGTTATGTTTAGTTATGTGGAAGCTTGTAGTTGCCATGAGTTGGATTCTCTCCCATTGTGATGTGGTTGGGGCTCGGGGGCTAATGGAGGGGATGGCTTCTCTTCTCCATTGGGTATTTTGGTTGGGAGGAGAGCGTTGCCTCTCCCCTTATTTTGTTGTGAATCAAGCACACTATGGAGGATCCACCTTGTTGATATTTGGAGCAATGGAACCTTGTTGATGACAATGTGAAACCACCATGTACTTTACCCACCTTGAGTGGAGGAGAAAAAAAAAAGTGATATTGTTTTGTATTTTAACTTCCATTATTGTAAATTTGTTTCCACATGAAGTAGGAAATGTTGCAACATGATTTTGAAGGAAAGTTGTATTGATATGTTAGTAATTCTTACTCTAAAAACTTATTGGAAATGTTGTTGAACTCTTTTGTGGAATGTTGGAAAGAAATTACAAAAGAAAATATATTAAATTTTTGTTTTGTTACTTGAAAGTGATGTATTGAAAAGGTTGGAAAAATAGTGCATTACCTCTTCTTGTATAGTTGATGGAAAGGCGTAAGTTTTTAAATGGCTTTTAATATGCCAATGAAACATTTTAAGCTCTAGTTCTTTTAAGTTTTTCTTCTTTTATGAATCCATTGTAAATCTAATTGCAAATCGTAAAAGGAAATGAAATCAAACCCCCTTGAATTCCCGTACAAGGCCTATTAAAATATGTAGAAGGAGATCTTAATGTAAAGGTTCCAAGCTTATTTAGTCCTTTACCCACATTTCGGTAATAAGAAAACTAATATTCTAAATGTTATTCATATTTAAGTGTCATTAAAACTACTGGATTTACTATTATTAAATTTCATTTATAACAATATACTCTAGTATTCCTGTTATATTAACAAAGAATATTATTATAAACTCCAGTCAAGACATAATATAAATTACATATAAGCTAAGGAACCTGTGTATGCATCAGTGTTTACGGCGCTCCCCAAGGTCCATGAATAATCATGTATTTGTCAAACAAACTATGCTAAATTATATATAAAACCATACATTAATATCATATAAAAAAATTAAAACAAGGATACGTCTCTGTAAAGCTTCCATGTCACAAGAATGTCCTAAAATGCAAGGCAGTCTGTACTAAAAACACACGCAGAAATGCTCATTAAATTGTAAAGCCAACTACCTCATGAATATTCTGATATGAAACAGATCCACCTCTGTGAGCCTCTCCTCACGAGCCACCGCGTATGACAAGTAAGATCTCAATAAAGGATCGGTGTAATAACTTTCACCAGGCCTCTGGTCATGCCCTCACTTCCTGATCATTGGTTTCATGATACACTTCAACACGCCTCCTTGGGTGGTCTCCATAGACCGTAAGAAGGATCGTATTCCTCTCATCATGTTGGCCATGCAGGCTATTCTTGTTTCTCTATTCACCTTGCATACCATAATTTCCTCACAACCTTACCACAACCAGATTTGGCGATCCCCCACCTTCTACCAACGACATAATGCTAGATATGTTTTTTTTTTTTTTTTAAAAGAGACTACCTTATACCTCCTATGAATGAGGTGTGCATTCCATCTGGTCCCGGGTAACACTCTCACTGTTCCTCAATCGATTTTGATAAAAATACCACGAGGAGAATCCTGAATTTGAGGATGTATTCGATACTAATCAGGTAACAACATAGTTGGCCAAACAGCCTATTAAACGCCTCTCCTCTGGCCTATGGTTTCATTTTTCGACGCAAGTCAACATAAAATAGATGGATCATTATGTATTTCTTCCTGTGCGTAGACCAGCGGTTAGAAATTTCTGAATATGGGGTGACCTTATCAACATTATATAGTTTTATTTTCTTATACCTATAGTACATTTTTGCAAAACAATGTAGCATCAGGGCTAAACTTAGAACTTGGAGCTATCTATAAAGAGTCTACAAATAAAATTTGTCACATTTTCGGGTTGAATGTTTGTGGCGCGGCGTCGTCGTCATCGCCGTCGTCGTTGTCGTCATCGTGAGCGTCGTCGTTTTGCGGCGTTACAGCATCAAAACTCTTTCACCAATCTGCAAGTGATAAATTTTTTTCAATATCACCATTCAATATTATACACAATACATTACTATTTATGTAGATTAAGAAAAATAAAAAATACAAACTTACATTTAATTTAACTATTTGTAATATAAAATTATGATTAGGAAAACTATTATTATATAAATCTATAAAAAAAGTAACATTTTTATTTTAAATATATAAATCATATAAAAATGAGTATATAGAAAATTCTAAAATATTTTACAATTGAAAATATGAAAAATAGTTATAAACCAGATGCGAGGGATTCTAAACAGCAACATTAGACAAGCAATTATTAAAACAAATATGTATAAAAAACATTAGGTATGTTGACTCCGCCCGAGCCACATGCAAATTAATACGAACAGGCAAAAACATTAGTATCCTGCGCGGCAGGTACTAATAACAGAATCCTTTCACACAAAATCAAAAGAAAACGTAGACCAATAAACCACTCATCCAAAAGACCAATTAAATCATAGAAATTTAACTCCATCAACCATGAAATTTAACTCATCAATAAAGCACAATCCATTTTAACTCGATCAACCATGAAATTTAAACTCATTAATAATTCACAAACCAGGTAGCTTAATGAGTAATCAATTCGCACAAAACCAAAAAAAAACGTAGACCATTGGACGATTCAACCAAAAGACAAATTAAACCGAAGTAAAACATAGACATTCCATTCTTTGTGTACAATCCATTTTAATTGGATCAACGTACTTATAAAAATGGTTTCTTTTATTTGTGTGCATTTCTTAAATGTAAAGGTTAGTTTGAGCTCATTGCATTTGAATATAATAGTTAACCAAATAACATCAATTTACGGTTGGACGTAAACTTCTGGTCGGTTCATATCGATAGGCATTGAACAATCTTAAGTTTAATACTCATTCAGAATTAAAAGTATTAAATTGTAAACCATTCTTTTTATAGTAATCTATAGACGAATTATTTTTGTTAAATAACAGAACATGCGACGTCTTCTTTAAAATACATTTATTTACCTTCAAAATAAAACCCCCTCAAGTTACAAAGAGATTGATGATAAAGATACATATAATGATGGAGATATGTTCAACCCAAGAAATTTTGACAATGGAGAAAAGCAAACCCTATCTAGGATTAGTTGTTGTTCAAACGACATATGCAGGCATGAACATCCTTGCCAGACTTGCTCTCAAAGATGGAATGAGCTACTTTGTGTTTGTGACATACAGAATGGCTATTGCCACATTAGCCATTCATGCTCCTTTTGCTTACGTTTTAGAAAGGTTTGGCTGAAAATTTCTTCTGTTCATTTAATTTCCCATACAATAACTATGATGTGATTTTGTATTTGAGGATATCGAGTTGACTTGTGTTACAGAAATCGACGGCCACCTTTGACATGGTCTATCTTCTTCCAAATCTTCATGCTTGCATGTGGGTAAGTTAGTATCATTTTTCACTGAAATCTATTTCTTCCTATAATTGTGAAGGGCGCTCATTATTATTTCTCCATGGCAGGGTCAGTATAACTCTGAATGCTTACACTCAAGGGATTTATTATACTTCTTCAACTTTTGGTGGAGCAGCACAAAACCCTATTCCAGTTATGACATTTGTGATGGCCACTTTTGTAAGGTGCAAACAATATTTCTCTATATCTCAACAAACGTTAACAAATACAGTAACTGAGAAGGATTTGTGGTAAAAACAAAAACTAAAAATTCCATCCAATTTATGAAACACACAACATTTAGATTTTTTTGTTGAAGTGTTTTACAATTTTTGTATTGTGGCTTTAAATTTTCAAAGAACATATTTTTTAAGTTTGAATGGTAAAACAACTGTTGAATTATACAGCACTTTTTTGAGTTGCATTTTCACTAGTTGGTTGACAGTTAAACCTTACAAACGTAAGTAATCTTTAGACTGAACACAAAATTTCCATTCTACATATGTTGACATGTTGAATTGTTTAAAATCCACCTTATAAAACAACTCATACTAAAATTTCTACCTCTGATTTAACGTAACTTTTTATGTAAATATTAATACAGCTCTGGCCTTAATCTCAGATTGTTCAACATGGGTTTTGTAGATTGGAAAAAGTTGATATTAGAAGCTTCAGAGGGCAAGCAAAGATTTTTGGCACAATTGTTTGTGTTAGTGGTGCAATGATTATGACCTTCTACAAAGGCCCTGCTATCAAATTTCCCTCTGCTCATGAAACATCTAAGCTACATAAAATGTCTGGTTCAAAAGATACTAATAGTAACAGGCTGCTAGGCTCCATCTTGGTTTATGCCGGCCTGGCATCTTGGTCTGCATGGATTACATTTCAGGTACAATTTTTTCATTTCGTATGCCCTTTATATATCATTCATTAAATTTTGAAGGTGAAGTAAACCTCTTAAAATTGTGTGCAGGGCCCTCTTCTGAAAAGGTATCCTGCTCACTTATCTATAACCGCACTTACATGTCTCCTTTCAGCAGTGCAATCTGCATTACTTGTGTTATATGCGGCAATAAAAATATGAAGATGTGTGCCATACGAAGTAGTGTCCAGCTTCTCAGTATTTTGTACTCGGTAAATATATTTGAGAATTCACCATGTTATAAAGTAACATTTTTGTGTGCTAAGGGAGTTTACATTGCCCACTGATTCCAAGATGGATATGCCTCTGTACATATGTATTTTAAAATTATTTTTAACAATTCTAATAGGCTTATATTTAATAATTTAAAATCTCATGCATATATTTTGAAATTATGCTTTGAATTCATAATTTGCAATAGAATTTTCATATATAATAAGACCTTAAATTAGTTACAATAAATTTTTCTCTCTCTTTCTATCAGTTAAATTAACATTTTAAAGTTTTGATCAAAAATATATATAAAGTATTTTTGTATTAGTTGGTCAATTTTTCAACCCTATAACTAATTTATTTAATATATAAATACATACATCTTACCATTTAACTATGAATGACCAACTCAAACTACCATGCACTATATTGATTTGTTTGAATTCATTTTAATAGACAGGGGGTGATATGCTCGGCATTTGGGCTCTTTGTGCAAATTTGGTGTATACAGGAAAAGGGACCTGTGTTTGCAAGTCCACTCAACACATTATCAACTGCAATTCTAGAATTTATAGTCCTCAAGGTCTCTCTTCATACAGGAAGGTTAGTATTATTAGTAATTATTGTTTATAGTTATACTAATAAAATGGAACATGGTTTATTGAACTAAATATGAGACATAAGTTTTTTACCCCCCAAAAAATTAATAGTTAAACATTAATATCTTATTCAAGATAAAAATTAGTAACAAGTTACACCGAGGATTTCAGACCAAATCCTTTGCATTTTAAGACTAAAATTGCAATAACCATCACTAATCCAAAACATCTAGAGTAATCATAAAAAATATTGTAATTGACTTTAATATTCGGATAACAGAAACCCATAAAAAAATCTCTATGGATTCAATTTTTCTTTTGATGTCATTTTAGTTTCACTGTTCAAACAACTCTTAAATTCTACAAAAGTAGTTTCATTGCAAAAATCCATTGACATGGGAGGATTGATTGTTAATAAAAAAATTTCCCCTTCCATGGTTTACTGATATTATAGCTATGTTTTTGAATCTGTATTTTGGTAATGATTTTAAATATAGTTTGCTTTAATATTTATAATTTTAAGTTGAGTTTTAAAATAAATTAACTATATATGAAATAATTGTGAGAAAAATAATCCATATTTTATATACTTTATAAATGGAAAATTAAGTTAATGAGTTAGAAGTCCAAAATAATTAATGTAGTGGATGAGGAGTCAAATAATTATGTTGATTCACAATTCCTTTCCTACCAATAATTTCAAAAGTAACATTCTACTTGTATTAAAAAATTGTAAATGTATTATATTTGATGATTGTTCATGTTATTAATGTAGTCAAACTGTAACACACACTCAATATACTGCAAATATCTTAAATTCAATTTTTTTTTTTCTTATTCTTCATTATTCAATCATGAATTACAATGCTTAATAAATAAGAAAAAAACTCCCAACTTAAATTGCCAAGAAAAATATAACTATCTTTGACTAAATCTATTCTAGGTGGCAAAATTTACTATTTTATCAGTTGATTAGAACCTCTTATTCTTAGTAAGTTCACATGCTTATTTGTACGAGCATGAAAATTGCAATGCATCGTCTACATGCATAAATTATAGGAATTGCCAATTTTACAAACTACAATGAATTCAAGTGACTAAAATTAACTAATGCCCTAAAATAGGAAAAAACTGAACTACAACTTAAATCCTAATTTTTGGCCCCCAGATGGCGGATTTTGGGACTAAAAATGTGCCAAAAATGGCTCCAACCAAAATGGCAAGTTGACTGGTGCATTTTTCTCGTCAAAACAAGTGGTAAAAAAAAGACTCAAATAGACACCCAGATTAAAAGATATGATTGTTTCAAGTTTTTGCTGAAAACAGTGCATCATTCTCCCCTACTTGAAAAAATGTTGCTCCTGCAAGTTGTCTTCTTCAAATTTCTGTCATTTATCTTTATCCAACTTCTTAATCTCCCACTCTATGACCCATGCATTTTCCTCTTGTTTCAAACCTTTCCAATGTACCAAATATTTGTTGTATTGTCCATGTCGCTTGTGTTAGGAAATATATCTTAGTGCTCCATTTGTATGTATGGGTGAATAATAATTACATGTGTAATTATTATTATGGTAAATTAGTGAAAGTACATTTACTATGTAAATGTAAATAGTAAATGTAAAATTTGGTTAGTATATGGTAAGTTAGTAAGTTAGAATAATAAAACAATTAGTATTGTTTTATTATTATATTGGTGAGAGGTTGAAACCATATGGGTGTATGGTTGTATATGAAGACAAATGTTGTTGTAAGGATTGTTATTTTACATCTCCTATATAATGGAGTGTATTGAAATAGTGAATTAATGAAAATATAATATATAGTACTTGTTTTCAATTATTGTCTGTGTAGCTATTTCATGGATTCTTTGTATTAGATCAGAGTAATTTCTACATTTGGTACCAGAGCAGGGTAAATCTGTCTCGAAGATGATATCGTAACTTTTGTTTCGCGATCTAGGTTTCTCTAAAATTTTTCGTGTGGAACGATCTGTTATACAGGAAGCTACATTAGAAATTTTAGCAAAACCCACTTCACAGTTTGGGAGAAACGTGCAATTTACTATACAACACATTGATCACTGCTTTTTTTTGGAGAAATCAGAGAATCAAAGGTAATTCAAATCTACATTCAATTTTTTTTGGATATTTAGATTCAGTAAAATGGATACACCATTAGATAAATTTAATGGGCTGAACTTCCATACATGGAGAGTAAAAATCCAGATGCAGTTAATGAATAAAAATCTATGGAGGATAGTAGATGGAAAAGAAAAAAAAACTTACAGATGTAAGTAAAATTGTAGAATGGGAAACTAGAGATGACAAAGCCAAAGCAATAATTGGACTTGGTCTTTCAGATTCTGAATTACATCATGTAGATTTAGAAAAATCTTTTACAGAAATATGGGACTTACTAAACAAAACTTTTGGGGCTAAAGCGAATAATGCAAAATTCTCTTTAAAGTTGCAATTATTCAAATTGAAAATGAATGAAGAAGTCACAATGTCAAGTCATATAAATGAATTGAGATCTCTTCTTAGACAACTAGCAGAAGTTAAAGCTCCTGTTGATGATGAACATGCAAAAGCCATATTATTAAACAGTTTGCCATCCAAGTACAATAATGTTGTCTTTACTCTAGGGCAAATGTCTTCTCAGTCATTAGAGGGCATGATTTCAGCTCTCCTAGCTGAAGAGAAAAGAACTAAAGAAGATGTAGAAGAAGAAACTGCATTGTACCTAAAAAAGAAGTACAAGAATTTCTCCAAAAATAAGGAGGAAATTGAATGTTTTTACTGCAAGAGAATGGGGCATAAAACTCCATTTTGTAAAAAACGAGCTCATGATCTTCTAAATGGAACAATCAAAATGGAAGAAGCAAATATGGGCATAGACGATGAATCTGATTATGAGGAAGAACAAGTAAATGAAGACAGTGGCTCTGAAGACTTCTTGTTCTGAGCATGAAACCGGAGGCAGGAGGCATCGGAGGTTGGAGGTCATTCAGCGACCTCTCGTCAGTCGCCAACGACGGGGCCGCATAGATGGTTTGGTGACATTTTTATGGTGTATTTGCTTTCAGCTTGTGTCGTGTGCTTCTTGTCATAGTTCCAGTATCAGTGTTCGTGATTGAATAAGTGGAAATTTCACATTGGGGGGGGGAACATGATCCAATGTTCCATTTCCAGTATGTCAGCTTGTTCTATGTATGTATGAGCAACAGATTTCAGTAGGATTTCCTATGTTATTCCCTGCAGTGAGATAGTGATGAGAGTTGTTGATACTACTGCATCATCATGATATCGTGGTTGTTAGTTATCCAGAAAAACTATCCAGAGGTTGTTGGTACTGTCCTCAAAAACCATCTGTTGTGTGGTTGTTGGTTAACCACTTGGAAAACCATCCAGATCATGAGCATGCTACGTAGCAGCACATTGCAGTACAAAGGCAGGTTTTTCCCATGTTCACACTAAGGGGGGGAATGTTAGGAAATATATCTTAGTGCTCCATTTGTATGTATGGGTGAATAATAATTACATGTGTAATTATTATTATGGTAAATTAGTGAAAGTACATTTACTATGTAAATGTAAATAGTAAATGTAAAATGTGGTTATTATATGGTAAGTTAGTAAGTTAGAATTATAAAACAATTAGTATTGTTTTATTATTATATTGGTGAGAGGTTGAAACCATATGGGTGTATGGTTGTATATGAAGACAAATGTTGTTGTAAGGATTGTTATTTTACATCTCCTATATAATGGAGTGTATTGAAATAGTGAATTAATGAAAATATAATATAGAGTACTTGTTTTCAATTATTGTCTATGTAGCTATTTCATGGATTCTTTGTATTAGATCAGAGTAATTTCTACAGCTTGTTCGTTGTTTTCTTGTCTAAAATATGATCCACTGCTTCCTTCTTTCTCATTAGAACATGTTTCCTCCAATATACTACTTCTTCAATAACATCCCCTTATTCACAATCCCCATTAAAATAATATAAGTTTGAAACATAAACACTAGAGAAATATCAAAATTTCCTTGAAATTCTACCTCACAAGCATTATCATTTAACTTTTTCACGATTTTGTAGGGATCAATGATCTTGTAATTTAGATTTTTATAAGTTCCTTTTAGAAACCTTTCCTTCTGAAGGTATATCATAAACAAATCACCCACTCTAAACACCTTTCTCCTTATGTGTACATATGTTATTTCCTTATACTGATAATTACTATTATGCAACTTCTTCCGCACTTCTTACTGCAATTGTTGTATACGTTAGACAAATGCTTTTGCATCATCACTGACTCTACCATCAATTAGTAGTTCTACCAAATATAATACCACGTTTTGATTACTCCCACTCACAATATAAAATGGGGACTTTCCTATGGATCTATTTACTAAGACATTATAAGGAAACTCAACTTGTGGTAATGCTAAGTCCCATTGTTTTGGCGTTTCCCCAACTATACACCTTAATAGGTTTCCAAAACACCTATTTACCACCTTTGTTTTCCCATCAGTCATAGGATGATAGGAAGTGTTGAACTATGGTTTAGTTCCCAACTTATTCCATAAATTCCTCTCGAAATTCCTTAAGAACCTTATGTCCCTATCTGAAGTAATGGTTTTTGGAACACCATGCAACATAGAAAATTCTCTAAAAAACAAATCTACTACTTCTGTTGTATGACTAGTTTTCTTACAAGAGATAAAATGAACCATCTTAAAGAACCTATCAACAACCAAAAAAATTGAGTCATTACATTGTTGTGTTGTTGGTAATCTGAAAACAAAATCCATACTCAAATCTTTCCATGGTACTTTGGGAGCATGCAATGGCATATACAACTCTGTATTATGTGCATGACCTTCTGAGACTTGGAAAATTCTACACCTCTCCAGATATATTACCACATCTCTTTTCATCTTTGGCCAATAGTATTTCTCTTCTACCAAAGCTATAGTTTTATCCTTACGAAAATTCCCATCTAATCCTCCACTATGCAAATATTTCACTATATTATCTCTCAAAAAACCAACTAGAATACATATTTCTCATCCCTTAAATAGATATCCATCATGTAAAAGCTATTCATCGTAGACATCAGCTGAATTGGTTGACAATGGTCTACTTAACCTTTCAACAATATCCTTGAAATTAGAATCAGAAATATACAAAACATTTATTGCATTAAAACTAACCACCTCATTCTCCAAAGTTGTAAATTGAGTCACATGCATACTCAATGCATCCACAACTTGGTTGTATTTTCCTGATTTATGTTTTAGAGAAAATATATAACCCTGCAAAATTTATAGTCACTTTGCATACCTACTCTTCAACTTCTTTTGTCTATTCACATATTTTAGGGCTATGTGGTATGTGAATAACACAAAATCCTTAGGCACCAGGTAATGACTCCAATTCCTCAGTGCTTGTATAATTTCATAAAATTCAACAGCATAAGTACCTTAGTTCTTCCCAACCTCATTCAATTTTTCACTAAAGAAAATTATTGGCTTCCTACCTTGACTTTAGACAACACCAATTCCCACATGTGAGGCATCACAATCAAACCTCAAACATTTTATCAAAATCTGGGACTGCAAAAATATATGTTTTTGTAATCTTCTTCTTCAAGAACATAAATCTATACTCAACTTCCTTTTTCCACAAAAAAATCCTTCCTTTTGTGCAATCTGTTATAGTTTCTACAATACTGCTAATTTTTTTAATAAACTTTATGTAAAATGTTGTTAAACCAGGAAATCTTCTTACCTCTATTACCTCTATTATACTCCATGGAGTAGGCCATTCAATAATTGGCTTTACCTTTTCTAAGTCCATATGTACCCCAAGTGCTTAAATAATAAAACAAAAAAATACTAAACCCTCTTGCATAAATGTGCACTTCTTAAAAGTTGCATAGATCTTATCTTTCCTTAACACTTCAAACATTGCCTGCAAATTCCTCAAATGTTCTTTATTAGTTTTACTGAAAATCAAGATATCATCAAAATAAACCACAACAAACTTACAATTGTACTTGCGCAACACAATTTTAACCAACCTCATAAAAGTGCTAGGTGAATTACATAACCTGAGTGACATCAGTAGCCACTCATATAATCCATACCCTATCTTGAATTTTTTTTTCCACTCATCTCCTTCTCTGATCTAAATATGATGGTAAACACTACGAAGATCAATCCTTGTGAAATACCTAGATCTAACAAGCACATCAATTATATCATCAAGAAGAGCTCGAGGAAACCAATACCTGATTGTAGTTTTATTGATTCCTCTATTACCCATGCACATTATCCGTGTTCCATTCTTCTTCGAAGTTAATAAATATGCGCTTGCACACGGACTCATTCTCTCCCTTAATACACCCTTTCTAACAATCTATGTCACTTGCTTTTTCAATTTTACATGTAATTTTGGGCTCAACCTATAAGCTACTTGATTTGGGAGTGAAAAACCTCAAATCAAATGAATATGGTGTTGAATATATATTTTGGGTGGTAACCCATCTTGTAGCTCATCACGAATAAGATCAGAAAATTCTTCTATTAATTATACTACCTCAACTAGTATTCGTGCACTTGCAGGTTCATCCTTATTTGCAATCGATGCATAGAAAAAACCAATTTCCTTTTATCTCCTTCATAAATTTTTTGAAAGAAAGCATATTTTTAGCCTTTCCCTCTTCCTTAAGAGGTAGAAAAACTATTTTTGTGTCATCATTCCAAAAAGTATACGTATTCTACCCCCCATCATGAATAACTTCTCTGTCAAATTTTCATGGTCTACCTAGTAGTATACGACATTCATCAATAGGAATAACATCACTCCAAATATCGTCGTTATAAATTTTCCCAATAGAAAAATTTATCAAACATATCTGAAAAAAGTAACTTCATTACCCTTTTTATACTATGCAATACGGTAAGGGTTAGGATTCTTCTCACAATACAGGCCTAGTTTCTCAACCATCTCATTTCACACCATGTTCTCATAGCTACCACCATCAATAATAACATTACATACCTTTCCTCCTAAAGTGCATCTTGTTCTAAAAATATTTATATGTAGCCATGCACCCCCCTTGATCTCCTTTCTTGGAAAAACCATCATCCTTTTGATCATCACATTTTCTCCCACATCTGGTGAAATTTCTAGGTCCTATTTGTCTTCTTCTTCTTTAGCTTCAACAAGATTTACTCTTGGAGGATCTTCTTGCCTCTTGTCATGCATATAATAATATGGGAAATCAAATGACCTACACCCCTCTTCACCACATCTATAGCAAACAAATAGTCTTCATGGAGCCTCCCATCCTCTAGCGCTAGCATATCCTCTACCCCCAGGAAATTCTCTACCTCTTTATTTATTAGGGAGATCTTATCTTGTATCTTCTTGCTTTTGCACTCCACGAGGTTGTTCTCATCTTGCTTGACTGAAACCATCTCTTCCCCAAAAGGAGGATGAGGCCCACTTATTCATCTTAGCTACTGATCACCTAAAATTTTTATGATTTTTCTCCTTTGGCATTTAAAACTAGTTGATAGGCATCCTCCAATATGCTTTTTATCCTTCGCATGCTTATCTCATCTTGAATAGAATGTTTTTATCAATTTACTTACCTTATAGCCATTTCTTTCTCTGTTTCTTCATGCTCTACATGAATGGAGAACTTGTAAAACTCATCTGTGTATTATTACATCTTTTGTAGGTTCTTTATGAGATTATGAATCATCTTGTAAAGGGTTTGTGCATCATCTGCAGGGAGAAATTTTTCTTTTAGTTTCTTCTCCATCTTACTCTCTATATCGTAATCCTTTCTTTCCCCTTTCTTATCCGCTCCTTTTTTAGGTGTCCCAGCATAATATAGTTGTAGATCAAGGATTTCGCGCTTGTTACCTGTCCAAGTTAATGCACCAAACTAAACACAAAAACCTTGAAAAACTCAAAATGAAATTGATACCTGATGGACAAGATCCGAAGATGTAGACGGATAAGGAGGTCGATGTAGATGACACGGGCGCACATGAGCAATTCACACAGTAGATCCGAGTAACCTGCAAGACACCGATGCTTGACAGAAAAAGACCACGTTAAAAGGTATTTAGGTGGACTTCCCGAGAATCGGGTCCGGGAAGCGATAAGCTTCCTCGGCAGATGTCAGTCCACGTTTTCAATTAAGCAGAGAAACATACATGATAAAAGATGTACGTAAGGACTAGATTTTCTGATTACAGTAATAAAACAAAATCTAAACAGTAGACAGAAAGCAACAGAAAACAGGAAACTATGAAATAAAAGCTAGATTTGTGTTACCTGTGTCCTTTTACCTGTCTGCAGGATGATCGGCGTCGATTATGTAGAATCGGCGTTGACTGATGTGATCGGCGTCGGTTATGAAGAATCGGCGTTGACTGAATAAGATCGGCGTCGACTGAAAGCAGATCGGTCAATCGGGGGCAGTGTGAGAAGATTCAGAAATCAGAAAGTGAAGGCTCGATCGTCAACGTCTGTTGGATGTGCCGAAGTCGGTGAGATACTGGAACAGATTCACCAAAAGATCAATGGATACGTGTGATGTTGATGTGATAAGAACACAGTAACGGTGCGTGTCTTTTTTCTTTTTTTTTCGTCCTCCAGAACTGAGTTCTGGGCTTCTACTTATAATCGGCGCCGCTCCTAAAAATCGGCGTCGACCGTACCGATCGGCGCCGATCGCGGAGCAGACTCCTGAGGCGGCCAAAATGAACGATTTCTGGAAAGATAAGAGTTATCCCTCCACCTCAAATACGGGAAATATCCCGCTTGGGGAAGAGGAGAAATAGGGGTGATACATAGATAGGATAAATGTGGGGTAGATAAGTGGTTAGGATACATGTGAAGAGGTGTAATTAAATAGTTAATATTTAATTACTCACGGGTAAGATATAATGGGGTGAATTAAACTTAGAATAGGTGTTTAAATCACAAATCGAATAATATCCCAAGGGGATAGTGGTGACATAAACGTGCCCCGGGTTACCAGAGAGAGCAAACGTGCACAAGGGACACCAGATTGGATAATCAATTTTAGGTGTCTACAATAGCATTACGTTTTATTTTTTTCCATGAAAATTTTACCTTCTTTTCCTCTCACATAGCCTTCCACTCAAAAATGTTTCCCAAGACAGTCAACCAGTATGCCACATCCTCATGTTTTATGCTACCTCCATATTTTGAAACATTAACTCTTATCCCATCATTCCTTCCTTTTAATTCTTGAAATATCCTTTATTCAAATTCTAAGGGTGGTCCTTGTGCTTCCTCCTCTTCACAAACTTATTCTTCATCAGTTTCATCTCCATATTGATTTCCTCTCTAGGCTATAACCATAGTAGGCTCATCAATATGCCTCTGTAGATCCTGCATGTTTTCTTTCTCCACCAAGACTCAAAATTTCTCTGGTACCAGATAATGTAGCCAAACTATAATACACACTCAATTTATTGCAAATATATTGAACTCAAAGAAAATAAATATTTTTCTTCGTTATTCAATCATGAATTATAATGATTTATAAATAATAAAACAACTCCCAGCTCGATTTTCCAAGCAAACTCTAACTATCTTCGACTAAATCTATTCTTGGTGGTGAAATTTACTATTTTTAGCAGTTTACTAGAACATGCTATTCTTAGTAAGTTTGCATGCCTATTCATACGGACACGAAAATTTCCACATGTCTCCTAAATTTCTAAATTAGAGGAATTCCCAACTTTCTAACCTACTATGTATTCAAGAGACGAAAATTAACTAATGCCCTAAAATATGAAAAAATCAAACTACAATTTTAATCCTAATTGTTGGCCCCCAAATGGCAGATTTTGGGCCCGAAAATGTGCCAAAAGTGGTTCCAATCAGTAGGGTGGGTTGACTAGTGTGGTCATCTTGTTGAAATAAGTGGTAAAAAAATCCGGACTCAAACAGACACCCAGATCAAAAGATTTGACCATTTCAAGCTTTTGCTAAAAATAGCGCATCACTTATTGTGTAGGAAATTTTCTTTGAAATAATAATCTTTAAAATTAGTGTTTTGTTGAAAGAAAATGAGAAGATTTTTTTTTTCAATTTTTATTAAATATTAATATATTTTTATTATTCATTTCAAGTTAAAAATTTCTATTTAAATGGTCTAAATATAATGATGAAAAATAAGTTTATCATACCATAAACTAAGTTGTAAATATGATAGTAAGATGAGATTTGTCACACCATTTACACAAGTGTAAAATTTCAAAATATTAAAATTGATAAGACTAGATTCTATTTTTTTTGTTACACTAACATATTCTTCTTAATATTTAATATTAACTTAAGGTAAATCTTTTTTATTGAGATGATTTAGACATATTAGTAAATATTTTACAAAAATTACTATTTAATTGTACTTGTTTATGGGAGCTTTGCATTTAACATTTAAATACTAAAATAAAATTATGAAAAAGGTGACCTATTAGTTACTAGATCCACCAATAACTTTGTGGATGAAAAAAAAATGTCATTTTAATAATAATTACTCATAATATCACTACAATCTCAGTATACAAATTTTCTTTAAAATTAAATAATATGCATGTTAGGCTTCAAATTAAAGTCAATGAACTTTCATTCGAAAATAAGTTCAGACAAAGTTACATGAATAAGCAACTAATACGAGTGCCAAATATGTTTATGTGGATATATTTAAAGGTGTTAATTCTTTTCCTAATGTTAGTTGATTTTTTCTTCGAATGTAGTGTGGTGGGAGCATTTTTAATCACTGTTGGACTTTATGCTGCTCTGTGGGGCAAAGCAAATGACCATTAAAAGATTGAGAACATAGTCGGAAGAGGAAAAGGTTCTCACACCAAAAGGGAAGAAGCATCAACGTTGATGCTGCACTAAGGAAAACAAGTGTTGTAATGTTTCCTTAAGAAATTTGTTGTTATAAATGAAATAAATTGTATATTTGAGTACTAATTCTTTTGCAAATTTTCCTTTGATTAATAAGTGTGTAGGTTAGTTGTAATTTTGGATGGTACTACACTTAAGTTGTAGATGATGTTATTAGTATTTCTTTATTTTTATTAGAATTTATTGAGCCATAGTAAAGTCTAAATCTTAATTATTAAATTGTTTATTGGAGGTAAGTTTGATTGTTCTTCAATATTTTTAATTTTAATAAATTTTTTTTGAAATTTTGTGTGTTTAAAGAATAAAAGGTAAAAAGAAGAAGACGAACTAGATTTCTGTTTGTTATCTTTAAAATATATATATATATTTTGTGGATGATTGTTCAATTTATTAATATTATTATTACCACCGTTAAAAATGATCAAAAATATAATCAAAATAAAATTTACTTATACATAAAAATAATTAAATATATACTTTAATAAAATATAAAATGAAAAATGAAAAAAAAAGTGATGTATATTGAGTATCATAGTAATTGTTTTTTTTTTCTATCTTTTTAACATTTTCCTAAATGAAAATCGAACAATTTTCTTCATTTTTTTGAGAAAACTTAGAGAGACTATTTTACAAAAGTTGATCTTGATTAAGGGTCATGATCATTAAGGACTTTGGAAATGTAGTAGCATCATTCCAGGCTTTGGAATTGATGTGGTTATGAAAATTCTTGGAATGAGTTCGACTATTGTTGGTTTTTGAATTAATACTTTAGTAATCAACACTCAGGTGACAACAAGTCCCTCCTCTTTATGGGAGAGGTTCCCTTATTGAAAGTGAGTAGAAAAGCTTATATACAAATATACAACTTTCATATTAATGGGGACTCCTGATACTTTGAAATTTTTTATGCCAATAAAGATTATTAATACATAGAAATAAAAGAACAAGGAAACTAAAAGGGAAGAACACAACATTACTTTCAGGTAATACAGATAGCATAATATAACCTTATATGTACTTAGCAAAAGGAACACACAATAGAATCATTCACATTGGCAATATCTGATATTATTCTACAGACAAAAAGTTATATAAATCATATCATTATAATGAAAAGTTTCTTAATATGAAAGATTGATGATTTATAAATTTCAAATGAGAGTAGAAATGACAGTGGATGAGAATGAAATATAAGGGAAAATCTTCTGTGTTGTTTTACTTTCAATTCTAATATAATTGAAAAGTATCAGGTCCCCCACCCTTAACAATGGCATGAAGAACCCATTAAATAACTTATAAATACACTTACATTTGGTTCCAACTTCTTTTAATCTAAAGATTAAAGACTTCTTAACAAATACATTAATAGAATTTCTTTAAACAAGTATAACATCATGGGTTTTAAAACCCCAAAATAAAATAAGTGACCTAGGACTCAGGAGCAGAAACATCTAAAGGTGGTTTTAGAAGGGCCAACTGTCTTAAGAATATGATGTCTAAATCTCTTCAATGCTTCATCTATCTCCATGCGCTTTGGGATGGTGGTACTATAAGTGGCATGAGTCCACATACCAAGGCACCTCGCCATCAAACTCTGTGTTTTCTAGAAACTCTTTGTTTACCTCAGTGATAGCTGATTGGATAGAGTAGACATCTTTCATCTTTTCCTTAGACATTGATTCCTCCTTGATGAGATCATCCTCGACGAATGTACTAAATTGAGCCTTGATTTCCTATAAAGAAAATTGATTACCCGAGTCTTCATTTTGGATTTAACAATGAATGTCTTGGAAAGCAGCTAGAACATAAGCCTTGAAAGCTTCTTCTTTTTTCCACATGTTTTCTAGTTCTCCCAATGTTTCTTCCAAAGCCTTGATCTTCCATTCAACACTAACAACCCAAGACCTTGACAAATTGTTCTTGGCCTCATCGAATACTTTATTTGCTAATAAGACCTTCTCATCTGTCCTACTCATCAACCAAAAATCCTGTATGCATTCACACCATAGCTTCAGTTATTTCTCCAAGCCACCGAGTGTTGTGTTG
The DNA here is from genome assembly GCA_019776745.2 of Taxus chinensis. Taxonomy (NCBI): domain Eukaryota; kingdom Viridiplantae; phylum Streptophyta; class Pinopsida; order Cupressales; family Taxaceae; genus Taxus; species Taxus chinensis. The sequence goes on from CM034146.1 coordinate 237,462,763, forward strand.
AATTTCAACTGTAATTTGGATACCTTCTCATATGACTTGAAGGGCTCTTCAATGAATTTCAATTCAGACACCATCATATCATCAATCAGTAATTCAATGGATTTTCCATAAGTTGAATACTTATGAATATCTTTGATGGTCTGAACTTCATCCTTGGTGAGAACTAGGGGAGGTGGAAGAGTAGTTAGTGGAGTAGGTTCCAGGACCTTATCCTTTTCCAATAAGCATTTTATAAAAACTAAAAGGATTTTATTTTGTTCTTCTAATTGCTCCAAAGTCTATTTACCGTTCACCACTCATTCAGTGACTTGATTGAAAGTTTCCTTGAGGTTATCAACCTCACTTTCAGGCGCAGACTCCCCAAGTGGAATCCTTGTGAGCTCTAAGTAAGAAACTGAAAGACCTTTTTCCTCCTTATCAACCTTAGTGTTTGCAATCTCCATGATTTTTTTACCTTGTGAATCTGACACTAGTCTTGAGGTAATATTTTCTTTCTTTGTTGGAGGAAGGGGGATAGTACTAAGCAAGGTTGGCAAAACATCAAACTTGGGAACCACAATTTGAGAGGTGGACTTCATTTTCTTTTTCTCAACAAAAGGTTGAACCAAAGCAAAGGAAGAGGAAGAGGTAGAAGGATAAATAGTTCCAAGTGCAAGTGAACTCATCACACTCAATGTCTACACTACTGATGTCTCCAGTGCGGAAGTTGGCACAATTTCAGAAAGATCCTTACAAGGATTATCCATCAAACTTGGAGGTGTAGTCATTTTCCCTTCATTTTCTATCTCATCAGTAATGACATGGATTTATTTCCCTTCTTTCATCTCTTCACTGTCATCCTCACTCAAAATAACAATATTTTTTTCATTTCTGACCATCACTATGAACCTTCCTGCTCTCAAAAGAACAATATTCTTCTTACATGAACCTTTGGCTGCTCCAAAAGAACTTTTTCTTCAACCTGCTTTTGGTTGATGGCCTTACCTTTAAGTTTTATCACACCTTTCTTTATGTACACTTTTATTGAAGAGGAAGCAGTGGATTGATCAAGAATCTCAACATTGAGTGTAGGTTATTATTTCATAGGAGAGGAATTTTCTTGTGAAGAAAACATAGCTCTGTTCATCCTAAAATTTTACATCTTCTTATCGAACTAGAGCTTGGTTCTCATGAAAACTAGGTTGATCACTTCTTTCAAATCATCTTGTTCTTTTACAAACCAATCAATGGTTTTAAGAGGAGATTGTTTGATGCACCTCTCATATTCAATAGATTGCAGGTCTTCATTATAATCCTGAAGTTTCTTAGGTACTTTGTAGAGATTGAAATCTATAATTTGCTGAAGAGAAAATATGCTAAAGTACCTTCTCCTGGCCTCAAATTCATCCATGCAATCGGCCCAATAATCCTCAGTATCAGAAAAGTGGATGAAACTTAATATGAGATTCTTAGCAATATATCCGTTGATATCAAAGAAATTTCGAGACTTGAAATGATAAATATTTAGAGGAGGAATGGTTTTATCAATGTTCTGAGTATCGAGAGTAGTTCTACATGTATAATTTCCCAAGGTGATAGGGAAATGGAAGCAGAAAATATTTTTATCTTTGAAATTCTGATGAAGTTTATCCAGCTTCCTTCAAATTTCAACCAGGGCCATTTTTTCATTGCAAAACATGGGAAGCTTTAGAGGAGAACCTTCAAAACCAGCCAGCCTGAGATATGAAAACTTTCTAAACTGAGTGAAGAAACTCCCATATTCAGAGATCAAGGGCTTTGCCTCTTCAGAAAATATCTGAGCAGTATTTCCTTCTAAAAGCCTCATAATGTAAATGGTGAAGGCATCATTGAATCTCTAGAAGTGATGATTGCTAACTTTGAGAGTAAATTGGGGACAATACTCATATATAGAAGTATCCTTATTATCTTCAATGAAAGAGAAGTAAAGCCATTCCCTAGATGTTGTGATAGTGTATATGAGATAAGAAGACATGTGGAATATTTTTGTTCATTGAACATTAATCAACTACTCTATTAAATTTTCACAGATTATCTCACCCCAATTCAGATTTTGCCTACCCTCAAAAATGATATTGATATAAGGACACATCCAAATATTAAATTCATTTGTAGAGGGCATTCCCACGATCCTAGCCAGAAGAGTGATGATGTCTGAGATTTCTTCATTGAAATCAACCCTGAACAATGATGTAGGAATTATGGTCGAGATGCTCCATTCTTAGGGTTCTTCAACCATGATTTATCTACTATAGCCTTATATCTTTCATTTTCATGTTCAAAAATTGTTTGTGCTTGACCAAGAGTGATAGTATTGGCCCCTTCCACCGTTGGGATGTGTAGAGCAATAAATATAGCTTTGAATTCTAGTTGCGCAACCACTTCACCATGTACATTCACAATTTATTTGAATTCTAGGGTAAAACATGCCCTACAAGTGAGCACAGTATCAACACACTAAACAGAGATCAGAAAACCCTCCTGCAAATGTAATCCCACATTCTTTGATCATTTTGGAGATGGGAGTAGGGCTAACACATCCAATTCTACTCCAAACGTCATCAAGGTGTATATGTCGAGCTTCACTGTCATCGATGTCAGGTACAAATGTTTGCAATGAGGAGAGGTGTTCGTGCCCTTGGTAATGCATCTTCATCATGACAGAGCTTGAGAGAAGATAACATTCAGAGGAGTATTACCACGATCACAAATAATCCCTTAAAGGAAAAAATATAGAAGCACAGATGCGGGCTACAACTTGATTTGCGCAAATACGAGTAGGTGAGAATGAGCGAGCAAGTGTGAAAATGAATGAAATGTTACCTCTCTTTAAATTGCCATGATTTGGAATGAATGGAGAGAGAAAATAAAGAATGTACAACAAATAACCTTGCGCCGACTAAAAAAAAAATGATATGCGGGAAAGTCAAAAAAACTTGGCCCAAACGGTCCATGGGACATAGTGACGTGAGGGACACGTAGAGCTAATATACCTGATCCAAGAATGATGCAGAAAAATTAGATTTTGAGAGCACAAACAGACCAAGGGATATGCAGGACACGCAGATTTGATTTAACCGATATACAAAGTAGTGTGGGAAATTCAAAAAATTGGTGAATAAAGGTCCCAACAGTACTTGGGACAAATGGGACAATTTTTTTTGGCTTATCTGATTAGAGAGGAGTGCGGGTAAGTAGGCGAATCTGCAAGCATGAGGTCCAATAGTATTTGGGACATGATGGACATGGGAAGCCAACTTAGCTAATAAGTAAGTGATGCGGGTAAAGAGGTGAACCATCTTACAGGACGCCCGACAATACTTGGGACATGTGGGAAAAAAATGTTTGATTTAACCACAGAACACTAAAAATGACCCCGAAGAGTAAAATTTTCTAACTTCTTCAACTTCTCCCTTTATCAAAACACTTCTAAAGGGCAGTGACTCAAAATTTTACAAATTTTCCCTTGAAAAAGGAGGGAATTTTTAGGGTGACAATAGTTGGCTCTTTCTAGGAATGAATTGACTAGGAAAAAAGAACGAGAAAAGATCAAGAACCACAAGAAAAACTTTGGGAAAGTAGACCAGTGCCTTATCCATTGAGAAAATAGAGTCAAAGGAAAAACAATATAGAATACAACACACAAATGGGAAAAGGAACGAGGACACAAGGGAAACACCAAAATAGCAAAATGTACAAAATATACAAAAGTAATTTCCCAATCACCTAGGATTTGAACTTCAAATATTTCCCACTATAAGGAAGTGGGAGAGGATATCCATCCATGGAATTCAAATAGAAATTATTTTTCTCCAGTAAATTTTCTTATCTTGAAAGGACCAAGCCAAAGAGAATCAAACTTACCATGGCTTCCATGACGCTCATGCCTTTTATTCCACATAAGACAATGTCTCCCACTTGAAAGTCTTTGGGTCTAGTCTTTTTTTCAAACAAAGACTTTACCTTCTATTGATGAGCGAAGATTATATCAAAAACCTACCTCCTATCCTCATCCAACTTCTGGAGATACATGATCCTCTTATCCAAAGAATGAATAAACCTGGAATCCTCAATAGCCTTCATCAAGTGCAAGGATGGCAATTCAAGTTTTACTGTCAGTTGAGCTTCAACACCATACACCACCTAAAATGGAGACATTCCAATTTCTCATTTGGTTGTAATTCTATCTTCCCAGGGGACATCATAGAGCTTCTTGTGCCAATTACTTTGAGATTCACTAAAAAGATTCTGAATGATGGTTACCAAATTTTTATTTGTTAATTATAGTTGTCCATTCCCTTGGGGGTAATAATCTAAAGAATGAGAAAGGGAAATTCCATAGCCATAGAAAAATCCATCATCTTAGAAGAAGAAATATTAGAAGCAATATCAATTGCAATTTTGTTTGGTACTCCAAACCTTATCAAGATGTTCTCTCTGATCAAATTACATACCACCTTTTAAGTAGTAATTTTGACTGGAATAGCTTCTACCCATTTTGTGAAGTAATCTATAGCAGTTATCATATGAGTGTGTCTAGCACTAGAAGGTGGGTTGAGAGTTCCAATAAAATTCAATCCCCACTATTGAAAAGGTTCATAAAAAACTACTAGTTTTAGTGGTAAAGAAGCCAACTTAGGTCTTAAAAGAAAATTTTTACATGCTTCACACTTTCCTACCCATTTTGCTGCATCTCGAAACAATGTAAGCCAATGGTATCTTGCACAAAAGAGTTTTTCAGCAGTGACAACAGTAGATAAATTCCCTGCACATGATTGATCATGAAAAACTACAAACAACTTCTTTTTCTTCTCTTTAGCCACTCTTTTAAGGAATCTTCCATTAATACCTTACTTGAATACATCATTTTCCCACAATACATACTATGCATACCTTAGCTTAATAGTTCTCTTTTACTTGGCACTTAAGTGAGATGTACATTATCCATAAGTAAGAAAATGTGCAATATCAACATACCACTCATCTGTTGAACTAAGAAAGAGAATGACCAGAATATCAACAATTTCTGTGGACAATCCTTCATCATCTCCCTTAGCATTGAGTTCACATAAGCCTTTACCCTAGACTGGCTTTGTTGGCCTTATATCAAGTTAATATTCCTGAACTCTTCCCACCAAATTTCCTCGCTTAGTTCAAAACTCTTATTGTGTAAGAATAGACTTAATAGTTGTATCAGGTACAAATACAACAGAGTGATAATTAAGGATATAAATATGAAATTGCTTGACATCTTTGAATACTGCAAAAGTGTGTTTCTCCATTAAAGAATACTTTAGTTCATGAGCTTTTAGAATATATCTCATGAAGGGAATTGGAAGTTCATGATTGTTATAGTCTTTCTAAGTTAGTATAGTGGCCAAAGTATTCTCAGCTTTGCTGAAATCAGGACATGCTAGGATGGGAGTTTTAGCAATAACTTTCTTGATACCTTAAAAAATATTCTTTTCCTTCAGGAGTCCAACCAAAGGTTTGTTTCCCTTTCACCATTTGAGAAATTCTCATAGTTAGTTCTGCAAAGTTTTGAATGAATCTCCTCAAGAAATTTATCTTACCAAAGAAAGAATGAACAACCTTTTTGCTTATGGGAAGAGGAATCTGTTGAATTTCCTGAACTCTTTCTAGATCTATCTTAATTCCTTCTTTGGAGGTAATATGTCCCAACAGCTTGCCTTCATTAACACAGAATAAAAACTTCTTAGGATTAAGAGATACTCCATGTTCTCTAATTTTTTGAAGGACTGTTTTAATATGCTGAAAGTGATATGCCCTTGTTTTGAAGAAAATAGTCAAATCATCAAGGTATACAACAAAGAATATTCCCTTGAGACTACCAAAATCTAAGCCCATTTCCCTCTAGAAAGTGGCACCAACATTGATAAGACAAAATTTCATCCTCTTGTAGGAAAAGGTGCCCCAAGGAGTAGTAAAAGTAGTCTTGTGTTGATCTGGGGTACTGACTTCCACATGATTGCATCCAAAAATTCTATCACGCATGGAAAACTTCTCTGAGCCTGTGACAACGTACAAACTTGATCCATCATGGGGAGAGGGTATTTGTCTCTTAGAGAGTCCTGATTTAAATTCTTGAAATCCACAAAAATACAAATCTCACCATTCTTCTTTCTTACTGGCACAATTTCAAAAATCCATGTTGAATGATGTATAGGGAAAATGTTCTTTGCTTTGAGTAATTTTTGAATCTCTTGAAAAATGGTATCAGCAATCTTTGGATTGTATTGCCTTTGCATCTGTTTGAAAGGTTTAATCCTAGGTCTTAGAGGAATATAGTGTTGCATCTCCTTTGGTTGAAAAGCTTTGAGATGATCATATGAATAGGAAAGAACATCGGCATACCTTTTTAATAGGTTCACTAATTTTTTCCTTTCTTCTTGAGTGCAACATTTTCCAATATTCACCATATTGGGTTCATCATTACTTCCAATATTAACCTTTTCATATTCAGTAGATTAATAATCTCCTTGAGAAGATTTAGATTTGATGTACCTATCATGCTTATCAAATAGATATTCTAAACTCACCAACCCTTTGGGTATCTTGTTACCTTTCAATTTGATACAGGAATCCTAATTCATTTCCTCCTTAATATAATCTTCATTAGAGGGCACATATTCTCTGGGAAGAGTCTCACTTACTTCAAAATATAATTGATTGAATTTATCCTTAAGCTCCAAGAAAGAAAGAAAGTGTTGATTATCATTGAACACTTTCCAGTTGCTTACATTATCCGACACACTAGGCATAGGAATCATTTCAATGGTAATTTTTTCTTGAGAAAAATATGGATGAGGAATCAACAAAGATTATGAGACAGCCAAAGAATCATCTCTAGTATTTTTTATTCTTGGGACATCTACAATTGAGAAAGCATCAAGAAATTCAATGGAGTCCCAAACAAGACTTCTATAATGTTTCAATCTCCTATTCTTGACTTGAAAAATATCCTTGACCTATTTCATAATTAACTTTGCATCACCAAGAGCACAAATATTCTTCATTCCCATTTCTTTTTCCATGTTCAATCTAAGGATGTGAGCCTCATATTCAAATGTGTTGTTTGTATTTTCAAAATAAAGCTTAACTGAAAATGGATGAATCTTCTCTTCTGGAGAGATTAACACCATGTGAGCTCTAGAACCAGTTGAAGAGAAAATTCCATCGAACTCCAAGGTGTAAATGCCATTAGGATTTTGAATTACTCCCTTAGGAAGTTTTTCATCATCTTCTGACATGATCATATAGTTACCACGCCCTATATATTCATAGAGTATTTGTGCTTTTGGATCATCAGGCTTTTGCACAATGTACTCGGTTTGTCTTTTTGTTAGAAAATTTTTCTTTTTTCCATTGACCGGGATTAAGGCTTGTGACCAGTCTAGTTGGATTTCACCTCCCACTTCTCTACAAAAACTTCTACTCAATAACATACCATATAAGGGAGGAATGTAACCTACTAGAATAGTGGATTTGACCCTTTTCTCTAGAAAAGAAGCGAAATCCAATTGTGCATCTTTGATTATTCCAAACGACGGTACTTCTCTACTTTCCATGGAATAGTAGGAGACAAATGTACATGTTAGAGTTAGGCCTAAAGCATGAGATAATTTTGCAGGCATGACATTGTCTAATGCTCCTAAGTCTATAACACAATTACTGAGTTTTTGGCCAGTTGTGAGAAGAGTTACATAGAATGGTTTAATCTTCTCATTAGGTGAAGAGACTGTAGCCACAATACTTAGTTGAGATGAGGATGAGGGAGTAGGTAATAAACCTTTATAAGTATTCGGTGAAGTTTTGGATTTGGAATTGACAAATTTTACCACTTTAGCAAAAGCATTTGGATGAGTCTAATAGAATTCTACCTTTGAGATTTGGAGCTTTGTCTTATTGATGTGGTCAATGAGATCAAAATATCCAGAGGTGGATGTGGAATCATTACCAGAAGTGAGGTGAACTTTGGGCTTATTAGGTTTAGGAGTTGAAGGACAAGGAGTTCTAGAAGTGGAGATAGAATGAGAAGAAATAACATTTCTCACATTTTGTGTGGAGGTAATGGGATCAGGGATGCTTCTTCTTGCAACTAATGGAATAGTTATATGAACTTATTTATATTTTTTGGAAGGATGTGCCATGTATCCCTTCCTTTTCATTTTCTCCTGAGTCATAACAACGTATGAATCGCTATTCATATCTTCCACTATTTCATCATATTCATCCTCATTATCTATACCTTCAGTAGTGAGGAAATGAACTTGAGACTCACCAAGCTCTTCTTGGTCTTCATTAAATTCTTCATCAAGATCTTCATAGTCCTCATTCTTCTATTCATCATCAGGTTCTTGAACTTCACAAGTTGCATTGACTGGAACCTTGATGAGTGGGCCTTCAATAGCAAATCTAGTCTTAAAAGAGGGCAAATGATTCCTAGGCTGAAAATTCTTTATTGGAATATCTTGGTAAGGAGCATGTTGAGCCAATTGCTTCTTGATAGAAATAATATCATTTTCCAGCTTTTACACTAATTGATCAGAATTGGCTCCTAAGGAGGAAGAGGAAGATTCTTTAGATTTGGAGGAATCTCTTTTAAATTTTCCAAACATTATTAGATCATCTTCAATATTGATAGTCAATGATTGATCAGCATCAAGGGTCAGAAGATTACCCCCTCCTTAGTGCATTACTTACTTCAGGTAACTGATCATTGAGGAAAACTCACTTTTAGATTTGATCTACAGGATGAGTGTTCTGTGGCATCTTATGAATCATCTTGTTAAATTTGGCCACAAACTCCCTCATGGGCTCATGTGGATCATTTTTTATATGATAAATTTAAGCTAAGATAGCATGCACATATTCAACAGGTTTAAAATGTTTCTCAAACTGAGTTTTTATATTAGTCCAATCAGTAATCGACCCAACAGGAAGGTGATAGAAACAATCAACAACATTGTCCTGTAAATGTTTCCACAAAGATCCTGACAAAAACATCTTCATGCTTAACCCCAAGAATCCCACATGTAACAATGAAAGCTGCAATATGTTCATTTACGTATATTTTCTTTTCACACCGGAATTTAGGAAAGATTTTCCTATTACCCCTGGGTAACTCATACAATGGTTGAGGAAGAGAAAGAGGCCCAACCTACTGTCCCTAAGGTAAAGGTGTTGCCATCTTTGAACAGATTGAATGAAGGGGAACTATAACTCCAATAAGTACCAGAGCATGGAGATTAGGGCTCAGCTGATCTTGAGTACTATTGTTCTTAGAAATGTTGTTTTTAGAAGGAGGAGTGCTTGTAAAATGAGTTATTTTATTCCTTCTTGCTGAAGGAAGAGGAAACTTTCATTACTCTAGAAGTTGAAAATGAGAATCTTTTACTCCTAGAGATTTCTTACTACGTGTATATATTAGAGTAGACAAACCAAAAAATTGTCTTGAAGTTATTCAGAAAAGGATATCTTAAAATGAAATCCCCAGCAGAGTTGCCAAAAACTATTGGTTTTTGAATTAATACTTTAGTAATCAACAGTCAGGGGATAGAAAGTCCCTCCTCTTTATAGGATAGGTTCCCTTATTGAAAGCGAGCAGTAAAGCTTATATACAAATATAAAAATTTCATATTAATGGGGAATCCTAATACATTGAATTTTTTATGCCAATAAAGATTATCAATACATAGAAATAGAAGAACAAGGAAAATGAAAGGGAATAACACGACAATACTTTCAGGTAATATAGATATAAGAATATAACCTTATATGTACTTAGAAAAAGGAACACATAATAGAATCATTCACATGGGAAATATTTGATATTATTTAATAGACATAAAGTTCTAGAAATCATATCATGACAATGCAAAGTTTCTTAATATGAAATATTGATTATTCATAAATTTCAAATGAGAGTAGAAAGGACAGTGGATGAGAATGAGATATGAGGGAAAATTTTCTGTATTGATTTACTTTCAATTCTAATATATTTCAAAAGTATCGGGTCCCCCGCCATTAAAAATGGCATAAAGAGACCCTTAAATATCTTACAAAGACAGTTACATTCGGTACCAACTTGTTTTAATATAAAGATTAAAGACTTCTTAACAAATACATTAATATAATGTCTTTAATAAAGTATTACATCATGGGTTTTAAAACCCCAAAATAAATGAAGTGACCTAGGACTCAAGAGAAAAAACATCCGTTTAGAATGGCCAACTATCTTAAGAATCAAATGTCTAAATCTCTTTAATGCTTCAGCTATCTCCATGCACTTTGGGATGGTGGTGTTAGAAGTGGTATGAGTCCACATACCAAGGAACTTCTTGATATCCTTCTCAACCCCTATGTTTTTAAAAAACTCTTTGTTTTCCTCAGTGATAGCTAATTAGAGAATGTAGACATCTTTCATCTTTTGCTTAGACATTGATTCCTCATTGATGAGATCATCCTGGACGAATGTACTAAATTGAGCCTTGATTTCCTGTAAAGAAAAGTGATTACCTGAGTCTTCATTTTATATTTGACAATGAATGTCTTGGAAAGTAGCCAGAACATAGGCCTTGAAATCTTCTCCTTTTTGCCACATGTTTCTTAGTTCTCCTAATGCTTCTTCCTAAACCTTGATCTTCCATTCAAAACTTAAAACACAAGACCTTGACAGATTGTTCTTAGCCTCATCAAATAATTTTTTTGCTGATAAGACTTTCTCATCTATCCTACTCATCAAACAAATATACTGTATTCATTCACACCATAGCTTCAGTTATTTCTCCAAGCCACATAGAGTTGTGTTGAATTTCAACTGTAATTTGGATACCTTCTCATATGACTTGAAGTCCTCCTTAATGAAGTTCAATCCAGAAACCATCATATTAGTAATCAGTAATTCAATGGCTCTTCCATAAGTGGCATGCTTATGAATATATTTGATGCTCTGAACTTCATTCTTGCTGAGAACTAGGGGAGATGGAAGAGTGGTCAGTGGAGTAGGATCTAGGACCTTATCCTTTGCCAATAAGGATTTTATAAAACCTGAAACGATTTTATTTTTTTATTCCAATAGCTCCAAAGTTTGTTTACCCTTCTCCACTCGTTAAATGACTCAAGTGATAGTTTCCTTGAGGTTATGAACCTTACTTTCAGGTGTAGACTCCCCAAGTGGAATCTTTGTGAGCTCTAAGTTAGAAACCAAAATATACTTTTCCTCCTTATTAACCTTAGGATCTAAAATCTCCATGAATTTCTGACCTTGTGAATCCGACACCAGCCTTGAGGTAATGGTTTCTTTCCTTTTTGGTGGAGGGGGAGTAGTACCGAGCAAGGATGCCACAAAATCAATCTTGGGAACCACAATTTGAGAGGTGAAATTCCTTTTCTTGTTATCAAAACTTTTTTGAACCCAAGAAAAAGAATAGGAAAAGGTATAAGGATCACTAGTTTTGAGTGCAAGTGCAATAATCAGACTCAAAGTCTGCAGTACTTATGTCTCCAGTGGGGAAGTTGGCACAATTTTAGAAATATCCTTAGAAGGAGAATCCATTAAACCTGGAGGTTCAGTCATTTTCCATGATCATTTTCTATCTCAGCAGTAATGACAGGGATTTCTTTACCTTCTTTCATCTCTCCATTGTCATCCTCATTCAAAACAACAATATATTCTGACCCTACAAGGACCTCTGGTTGCTCCAAAAGAACTTCTTCTTTAACCTGCTCTTTCTTGATGGCCTTCCATTTCTTCATGTATAGTTTTGTCAAAAAGGAAGGAGTGTATTTCTCATGAATCTCAACATCGAGTGTAGGTTATTCTTTCCTAGGAGGAGAATTTTCTTGCGAAGAAGACCTAACTCTGTTCATCCTAAAATTTTACATCTTCTTATCGAACCAGAGCTTGGTTCTCATGAAAATTGGGTTGATCACTTCTTTCAAATCATCATGTCCTTTTAAAAATAAATCAATGGTTTCAAGAGGAGAGTGTTTGATGGACCTCTCATATTAAAAAGATTCCAGGTCTTCATTATCATCTTGGATCTTCTTAGGTACTTTGTAGAGATTTAAATCTATAATTTTCAGAAGAGAAAATCTACCGAAGTACCTTCTCCTGGCGTCAAATTCATCCATGCAATTGGCCCAATAATCCTCAGTATCGGCATAGTGGATGAAACTTAATATGAGATTCTTAGCAATATATACCTTGATATCAAAGCAAGTTCGAGACTTGAAATGATGAAGAGTCAGAGGATCAATGGTTCTATCAATGTTTTAAGAATCGAGGGTTGTTCTACATGTATAAATTCCCAAGGTGATAGGGAAACAAACGACAGAAATATTTTTATCTTTGAAATTTTGATGAAGTTTATCCAGGTTCCTGCAAATTTCAACTAGGGACACTTTTTCATTTCAAAACATGGGAAGATTTAGAGGAGAACCTTCAAAACCAGCCATCATAAGATATGAGAACTTTCTAACCTAATTGAACAAACTCCCATACTCAAATATCAGGGTCTTTTCTTCTTTAAAAAGTATTTGAGTAGTATTTCCTTCCAAAATCCTCATAATGTACATGGTGAAGGCATCATTGACTCTCCTAAAGCGATGATTGCTAACTTTGAGAGTAAATTGGGGAAAATACTCATATATAGGAGCATCCTTCTTATCTTTAATGAAAGAGAAGCCAAGCCTTTCCCTGGATGCTGCAATAGTGTATATGAGATAAGAAGACATGTGGAATGTTTTTGTTCGTTTAACATTAATCAACTATTATGTTAAATTTTCACATATCATCTCACTTCAATTCATATTATACTTACCCTTACAAATGATATTTATATAGGGACACATCCAAAAATTAAATTCATTTGTATAGGTCATTCCCATGATCCTATAAAAAAGAGTGATGATTTCTAAGAGTTGTTCATTGAAATAAACCATAAAGAATGACTTAGAAAGTTGGGATGTTCCCTTTTTAGGGTTCTTCAGCCATGATTTAGCTACTATAGCCTTGTATCTTTCACATTCATGATTGAACAATGTTTTTACTTGAGAAAGGGTGAGATTATTGGCCCCTTCCATCACTAGGATGCGCAGATAAATACAGATAGCTTTGGAATCTAGTCACGCAACCACTTCACACTGTACATTCACAATTTCTTTAGATTCTATGTTGAAACAAGCCCTGTAAGTGAGCACGATATCACCATACTCAATAGAGACTGAAAAACCTCCTGCAAATGCAATCCCACTTCCTTTTATCATTTGAGTGATGGATGTAGGGCTATCACATCAAAGGATGCTCCAAAAATCATCAAGGTCTAGATGTCGAGCTTCACTGTCACCGATGTCAGTTATAGAGGTTTCCAATGAGGAGAGGTGTTTGTGCCCTTGGTACTGCATCTTCATCATGACAGAGCTTGAGAGAAGATAACCTTCAATGGATTATTACCACAATCTCAAATAATCCCTACAAGTAAAAAATATAGAAGCACAAATGTAATAAATGGCTTGATTTGCGCAAACATGAGTGAGAGGGAATGAGTGAGCAAGTGTGAAAATGAAATAATGATTACCTCTCTTTAAATAGCCATGAGTTAGAAATAATGGAGAGAGAAAATAATGAATGTGTAATAAATAACCCTGCACCGACTAAAAAAAATGATATGTGGTAAATTCAGAAAAAATTGGCACAGACGGTTCCTAGGACATAGGGATGTGATGGACGCATTGATCCGATAAAACTAATCCATGAAGGATGTGGAAAAAATGGGTTGTGAGAGCACAAACGGTCTAAGGGGCATACATGAAGTGTCAAGCCGATTTAGATGATACACAATGTAGTGTGGGAAATTCAGAAAATTGCGGAACAGAGGGCCCAACAGTACTTAGGACAAGCGGGACAAAAATGTCTGACTTAGCTGATTAGAGAGGAGTGTAGGGAAGTCGGTGAGTCAACAAACATGTGGTCCGATAGTATTCAGGACATGAGGGACACGCAAAGATGACTTACCCAATGAGTAAGTGATGTAGGTAAAGCGACGAAATGGGTAACAGGAGGCCTGACAGTACTTGGCACATGCGGGACAAAAATGTCTGATTTAACTGTAGGACACTAAAAATGACCCCAAAGAGTAAAAGTTTCTAACACCTTGAACTTCTCCCTTTACCAGAACACTTCCAAAGGGAAGTGACTCAAAATTTTGGAAATTTGTGCTTGAAGGAGGGAATTTTTAGGATGACAACATCTATGTAAACCTAAATTTGATTTTTCAAAGTTTGATTTATAATGGATGACTGGATTTTCTATCTCAAGTTTGGATAATTTAAGGGATGAAAAGTTATATAGAAGAATGGGTTGTTGGGAATTTTTTTATATACTTGAGAATTAAGAAAGGAATTCTAATGATGGGAAGTGGATATTATATATGAAATTTACAAATAACTAATATAATATTTAACAAAGATTCACCATTCTCAAATATTTTGAAATGCAATCGACGAACCCTAACCCTAGTCATCATGATCATGCAACCAAATAACATCTTGGTGGTAGTGGTAGCAGCAAGTAGGTTGCTAGTGATAATAATAAAGAGGACATATCATGGATAAGTTTGGCCTTTATCAACGCAAATCCTACAATGGTTGGCTCCATGACCAATATTGAAGGTAGAAAGTAAAATTTGAACCCTTCCTCTACTTTCATAAGTTTCAAAAACAATGGCCATTCCCCTAGCGTGGATACAAAACCCTGCAGAAACCACCTGATAACAAATCCAGGTCATGACAAGATAAAAAATTTCACGCCATCCTTTGTTGCTGCGGTGAAGGGAAGTGGAAAAAGGGAAGGGAAGCCATTGAACACTACTCCTAAAATCCCCATTCTTAATCTTGAAGAAGATCTTTTTCAATAGGTGGTGAAATGAGAAGAGAAATATGGCAACTGGGGTCTCATATGTCGTTTAAAATATCTATGGCTGAAGCTTTCTCAACTCTTTGAATGGATAAAAAAGGAGTGGGGACATGCTATCAAGGTTAAAATTTATCTTTACCCCTGTGCTAAAGCCTATTTTATTACTATTTTTTAATCTTCTGAAGATTGTGATGTTTTCTATGAATGCTATAAGATCTGGGACTATCATGGACTATTGAAAAAAATATGGTATCTATCATTTGTATAAAACCCACATTTTAGACACATGAATACCAAAGTAAAAATATCTGAATATTTTTTTTGGTCACTTTATAGTTCACGTGGCACAATAGGGGAATCACTTATGCCAACACACAACATATGATCTGCTTTCACAAACACTAACCCACACAGGAAATATGAAAACACGTGACACACAACATAATGATTCAAATACATTATGAATCCTATAAGGGCACCGTCCACAAAAAAGCTTTCCCAGATTTCATATCTATTACATTCATGTTTCCGTATTGACCTTATTTGCTTGGAAATGACTTATCAATTATTTATAACTAGATTGCATTATGTTTACTTTATTTAACATTTCACTTTTAGTTATCCCACCTAATTTTTATTGATTCCCCCATCACACAAGAATGATGTATCCTGATTGTTGGTATGAAGATATGTACATGCGTGATCCTTTTAGTGTTGGTTCCATGGATTAATTTTCTAAGTTGCATGTTCTATTGGATTTTCCATTTATTTTAGTTCTAACAAGAGAGGTTCTCATGAAACAAAGGAATTTATTTGTTTCAAAAGTAGATAGATTATGTGTTCTTTCACATTAGCATTTAAGTCCTAAGGCTAGTCATTTTATTTTTACGCTATTACAACTAACCGTGTATCCCATCTACTCCACTTAAGTGCTTTCTCGTCAAGGTACTAACGAGTATGATTTCACACTCCACCATGTTTGGATTCCTGGAAAATTAAGTATTAGACATGTGTTAAGAGGATAAATTACGTTATAATCTTTACACACCTTAATAAGTTCACACTAGAGTGATTGAACACCCTTATTTAAAAAACCATCATGTAACTCTACGTACATTCAATAATTCTTGTTTCAGAGGTGCTAAAGGGGATTCACAATTAGTATTCTCATGGGTGGTTAACTAAATCATTGGATGCACTCGAATCATTTTCATTCATCTTAAAAAAAATTCATTCAATTTGTTTTATTCTACCTTTTTAATAATTTATTGTGTAACCCTTTTATTAATAGGGATATTGGTATGCTCATGAGACTACTAGTCCTTGCCCTAGGGGTTCATGACAAGAACATGATTACATGATTTCACACCATACATTTAATGCAAAATAGGACAAGGGGGATAACTAGGGGGAGAATTTATTCATTTAAAATGTTAAAATTCACATTAAAGTATACACGAAGAGGTGTTTGTTCTCACCACAAGATTGTATAAACGTGTTATAAGAATGATACACATTTCACCCTCCTATTAGTGCATCATCTTATAGTTACATGTTCAAAAGTAATCATAAATTAAAATGTGGTTAAGTTTCACAAATAAATCTTAGTATTGCA
The DNA here is from genome assembly GCA_019776745.2 of Taxus chinensis. Taxonomy (NCBI): domain Eukaryota; kingdom Viridiplantae; phylum Streptophyta; class Pinopsida; order Cupressales; family Taxaceae; genus Taxus; species Taxus chinensis. The sequence goes on from CM034146.1 coordinate 237,479,334, forward strand.
TCATAGAAGCCAAACGATAATAGAAATTGGGTATCAAATTCATTATGATCCAAACTCAAACAGTTGACTTCCAAGGTTATTTAGTGATCTTCGTCACGTACACTCTTCACTTTACATGTGTTCCTGACTAAGAGGATTTTACATTATGTTGGGGATTGGTTACCCATAGATTACTAACTAAAGTAAACACATTCTCCTTATTACACACATACAATTATCAATCTCGCGGGGGGGTGACCAAATACCCAAGACCAAGTTTTACCATGTGGATCCTGATCTCTAGGTTCATGATGATGTTGCTAGGCATATAGGATATAATGACCAAATCAAACTTGGGATCTTAGTTACTTCAGCTAGAAAGTGATATCAAGTGTAAATTTGTAAGTTCTTACCAATATTTTTGTTTATTATGTGCTAATAAGGATCATGCGAGAATGTTAGATATACACAAATATTATACTAGGGTGTACTATTTCATTTAGCTCTCTTTATTACATTTTAAGGTAAGAAACAAACACACCAATCATTTAATCATAAACTGCACAAAGTAATTATACTATAAGCTATTAAATCCAATTTCATTTAACACATATATCAAACTTTTACAATACAAAACTTGGGATCCAAATAATACTCATGTTGGGATGAACATTTTTCCTAAATGCTAGCATCTTAAGAATGTTACAGAAATTCACTAATAAACATTTCACTACTTCACAAAAGTTGAGCTATCATCTACAATATCACTTGACATATATATCCAACACCTTTTTTCTTTAACCATGCATAAATATGAATCAAAAGATGCCTATAGTTGAGTGCACTTTACCCAAAGCACCCCTAAAACTAACATCTCATTAATATTTCCAAATTTCAATAGATAACTTTATTGTAACATAACAATACGAAAAAAATTATTTCTATTAACATACATAAATTCTAATGATATAAAATGAATCACGTCCATGCCGTTTAGCCATCTTACTTGTATCCTGCAAAACCATGTGAGCATGAAATCAACGATAAATCGTTGGCATGTAACCCACCTAAATCTAGAAAAATCAACATTTTTAGTTTTCCATTTATGTAATAATAATAATAATTCCACTTGAAGAGAGAGGGTTACAAGACTATACTAACTTCATTTCATTTCACTTCATTTCTTAACTAAGGAGAGAGAAAGAAATAGGGAAGAGAGAGAAACACTATTTTTCCAAAAGTCACATTTCACATGATAAATCCACATGGGATAGATTTTCAAAAAATTACTTATACAAGTGTCAACATGTTTCCACGATGGTTTGGTTACTCGTTGGAGGTCCTACAACTTTATTTGTACATTTTGCAGCTAGTTGAAAAAACATTCAATTAAGGCTTGGAGGTTGAGAAACCACTTTCAAACGTTGTCTTCTGAAGAGCAAACATACCACAAGTAATTTTTTATGTGTCCTCCTATACACCAAGAATACATAGGAATTGGTGGAATTTAGAACTAACGAATGATTTATGATTGGAGGCCAGTTTTCTAAGGTCCTCATTTGTAATTGGCCTAGTAGGAACCTGAGTCCACAACAGTTAGCTCAGATGGCTCAGAAAACCTCCATGAAAAAATAACTAGCAAAGTGTGGACGAACGTGAAATGAGAAACTTCCTACAAGTTCCCATATATCTGGAGAATTCACCAAAGTTGATGGGAATGAGATCTAGCAAATGGTTTTCAAACGGCAATAGATTTTTTGGAGCCAATCCGGTCTTTAACTCTAGTTTGCATTATGTTGACCTATTCAAACTGCGTTCGGACTGATACTAAAAAATGCCTTTGCCGTGATACATTGATCAAGAAGATTTTTTTTCCCTAACTAGATAGGTTCCATTATTGAAATTTTCTTGTAACCACATTTTGGCTAGGGGTAAACTAGATGACAGGTTGTAGAATCATTAGACATATGTTTAGGTCCCACTACGGCATAGAAGATACTGAAACATTACACTTCTCAGATTTTTAGCAACTTCTGAAAAGTGCAATCTCACGGATAACAGGATTAGCTCCTAATTTATATGTTGATGACTGAGAGAGTCCAAGTAGTCGCTTGGGGTCAAAGCTAAAGCTTGGTTTGATTCTCCTCATAACAAGGAACAGATACGACACTTGGATGTCACTTTTAAGGGGCTCATAATGTTTTTTGCACGCCTCTAGAATTTTTGTTTATCAAACTTACAAAGGAGACATAAATGGTTGACTTAATTAACTCATAATATATCTTACCAAAACTAATGGGAACAAACACCAAAATTTAGACACACTTATGTAATTTATCAATGTGGAGGTTTACCATGCCTAATTAGGAGGTTCCCAACATGGTTGATGACCTAAAATGTGTAAGCCATGTGGTAGATATGTGTTTCCACAAGGTGTGGTAATTTAGTGATAGCACTAGCCATCTTTGTTATATGTATCCAATTGTTTGAGAAAATCTAATCACTTTATTAACAATTTTTATTGTCCTCTGTAATTAGTGAATCCAACTTAAATTATTAACAAGAATGCGGCAAATAGATAATTATCAAGGTAAGCTGAGACCACGTCTAGAAATAATAGTGAATCGTAAGTGCAAGAGGTGATCCAGGTGGTTTCGTGTGTGCATGTCCTCTACCCCAATGCTCCAACACATCTCGGATTTTGACTTGGGAGGATTGAATCAAGGCTTGAATCAAGACAAGCTAATAAAAAACCAAATGCCTGATATTTTTCACTCAAGAGTCCAGATCTTTGGGTTGGGGAGTTTAGATTTTTGCACTTAAGTAAGCCCCTTTTTTAGTGTAAAAGAGTGAAAATCAACCCTTCCTATTTCATACCTTTAGCAGTCCAACCTAAACATGTCATTGGAAGGATTGGTGTGCATGTTTAAGTGTCTTTTGGGTTGTCATAGACGTGAAAATATATCCCATTTATATTGTCTTGGGCATGGTGTACAAGCCCTCAGATCCTGGGAATGTACAACACACCCATGGACATGTCTCTACCTTAGATTAAAGGAGCCAGATTCTTTCTTGTTCTCAAGATTACATTTGAAGAAATAGGTGGCATTTGACATAACAGAGTGTAGACAAGTTCAATGTTAACACCTATAGCTAGAGTTTTTGGAATTCAAGAAAATGTCTTGGAGATGCTTACATTGGAGTAGAGAAAAAATACTCCAAACATATCATGGACAGACTTGTGGAATGAGAGTTTACACTAGATCAATATTGATTGGAGACTATAGGCTCTCCTACATAAATTGGTCACGGAGGAGACTGTAGTATGTAACTTGGCTAAGGAACAATAATTGATAGCATGTTACCATTTCATGAGTGTTGTGCATGTGTTGTTTTTTACAAGTTGGGTAGTTTCCATGAGTTGGCCTGGCGATGGAGAAAATGTGTTCTCACTGTAGACCATGTTGGGAGGAATATGAATGGGAGTTTGTGATGGATGAATGTTGTGGGAGTGTGATTAGGAGTTTACACCTTCCAATGGGCATTTTCTTGAGAGTTTCTAAGCCTTTTTAATCATGGTCATATTTTTGCATATTCTACTGTCAAGGCGATTCCATGATAACCACTTGTTTTATTAAATTTTACCTCCTTTAGGCATTGGGTGAAACTCACTACTTCTCATGGGATGGAATAGGATCCTCGTGATAATTCCCATTGTGCCTTGCTACATTCTTATCCTATAATGATCTGAAACAAAATGGAGTTATCCTTGAGAAACTTCTAAAGTTTGTTGTGTAGGTACTTTTCCCTTCTCTTCAATAACTATGAATGTATGATTGGGCATAGACAGCCCTGTTTCGATTGAAGCAGAGGTCTCAAATGGTGCTCAAGATCCATCATTAAACACTTGGAATGGGATCTTCACGTCAGTCCCAACATAAGAGTATGAAGTTCAGCTAAACATCAAGTCGAGTTAAAGCATATCCTCTAGAGAAGCATAGCCTATATCCCCCTACAAAAGTAATGAATGACCCTTATTCTCAAGGATTAGAAGGAAATACATCATCTGAAGTTATAACTCATCTGAGATCTAGAAACTCAAGAAGAATTGTGTTGGCCTTGTAAAAATATTTCTAGAGATCCTGTAGATATTGTTTCATTTGATCATTAGGGCCTCTATGAGTGGAATGAATATGTAAATTACAAATCTTGAAGATCCACAGGAATCTGTATCTATTATGCTTGGAGGAAAAATACCACTGAAAGTGTTGTCAACTCTTCTAATAGTGTTTGTATGAAAATAATAGGATTTGAAGACGTCATTAGATTGGAGAAACTAAACTACCATAATTGTCAACAACAATGATGAAATAAAAAATATTACAGATTGATTAGATCATGGATATGTAATGGTCTTTAGGATGGCTTATGGTGTTGATTTGTTCTGCCTAATGACAACCCGCCTCTCATGAATTCCCTAAGCATACAAAGTATCCAATATACATACAAAAATTTCAATGGGAATTAGGGTTAGATGCGTGTTCAAGGTCTCTAGATCTCCAATACAATGGTTGGATTTCTATGCAAGAAAAATGAACAATTTCAAAAAGGGTGGCCATGATCTGAACAAGTTCCTACTACAATTTTCCATTTTACCTACCACAAGACTCACCCACCCTAGTACATTTAGCCCATGTGCCCTCACATGGGGACCATAATTTCCTCCAAAAAACTCTCAGATTATACTCCTAGAAATGCTTCCCCTCCCTTTTTAAAAAAAATATACTTACATTTTACGTCCATTTCCCATGAACTCCTTCGTGTAACCATGAACTCCTTACCCATAATTATGAAATGCATGATGGGATGAAAGTTCTGTTTCTCAGTGAACATCACTGTTAACAATGTGCAGAGCGTTGGTTATCCCATAGAACCACGGACCACCTTGCTACAGATAGGAGGTCAGTGATACCACCTTCTATAGGAAAAACAAATAAGTCAAAAAAAATTCAGAGCCTTTGTAGAGTAGTGGGTTGATCACTTTTTATGGAAAAATATTTCATTTCTTCCTTGACCAACCCAATTATTACCAGATCAAGTCTTTTTCTGAATCCCAGAAAATGCATCTAGGTTCCTTCCAACAACTGAAAACTAATATATCTACCATTTATAGCTCTATCCAGCATTGAGTCTAGGACTCAAATGTGTAAAATCCATGGATTAGACTAAATAGGGTTTTCCATTCTAGATCTAGTTGAATGTAATGGTTCAAAAAAATGTTGTTATTTAAATAATAACTTTGGGACCCACAAGGACTCTTCTTCCATTCCAAGCTGGGTTTGATTACAATTCCATAAATATTTCATCTAACTTCAAGATAAATTTTACCATAAGAATAAGGTGTGCTAGTCACTCTCATGGATAAGAATCCTGGTCTGAGGATATTCCTGACAAAAAACCCGAAGAGACAACATGAAGTTGTTTGGGGATCAAATGGGTCTTCCCTTGAATGAGGGCCACTAAGTGAAATGGTAGTGAAACTAAATTTAAGTTACTAGAATAGATTTTATCCTATTTCATTAAATTTAAACCCTAAATTCACTTTCCTGATAGGGTACTTTTGAGGGAATGTAGACTATTAATTAAATAGATAGAACATGGGTATTGGGTTGATTGAAGGGCCATTTAGTGGCTAGGTAAACTAATTCAACCTTTAATTATTAAATTATTGTATGACCTTAAAAACCTATATATTAAATTAATTTAGAACTAAGGTCGAATCAGTAAATATTTTAAATTCTAAATCATAGATTATGAACTAAATTATTTTATTTAATAACATTAATTCAAGTATCCTTTTTTGACGAGCATGTGTAGAATATCCTAGGGCAAAAAACTTATTAAGTAGGATAATGTCGTAACCCTGTTAACACAAAAAATAGAAATTATCACCATAAATTTTTCCAGTATAACCTTTGTTTGTTCTCGTTGTTTTGCGTGCACAAATTTTGTGGGCATTACACTTGGTATCAGAGCCATGGGTTCAACGCTTGGACCTCGGGCACACTTAGAAAACATGAAAAATAAGAACAAGATAAACCTAGCACAACTATGAAACCTAGTACAAACAACCTATGCATGATGTTTAAAAAACAGGTACAAAATTTAGAAAACTAATGAAACAAAAGTCCTAGATGATTATAAACTAACTCCCTAACCTTGGTCTGTGTAGGAGGCATGCGGACCAGATGAGGGGTTCCTTTCACATGTGGATCCTAGATCTACGATCCCCTAGATCATTGGAGTAGCTATCCATATCCTACCTCATATACTTGTAGACACTGTACAGAAGGTTAGTGTCATTATACGCAAAGGATTGATGGGAGGGAGACCTAAGCAGGAAGGACAGGGAGCCATCAGTGGAGGCTCGTCCACCACTCACGTAATAATGTCGAGGATAGGGTAGAGAACTCCCACGTGAAGTCAATTTGGTTAGACATAAGCCACCTCTTAGGGAGCTCATAGATCACGACCTGTCAGTTTACATAGAGACATGATTTATGAGCCCTAGGCCAAGGGATGATTCTTACAGAGTTTCCTATAGGGCTGACATTCATCTACAGTGGATCATATCATTAGAGATATACTCAAGTTGCGCCCACCTACATGTTTACTGGAGATACATGGGTTGATTTAAGGACTAAGGCATGGTTGGTTAGCTTGAGTGGATGCTTAAATATATGTCCTTATACTAGAAACATGGAAGCTCGTGTTATTATCCACCTTCTAAGAGGAGAAGATGGAGTTTGGTGGAGGACTGAGGAGCAGAAGCTCCATCTAGATTTCTAGACAGTCACTTGGGATCTCTTCGAGGAGTGATTCAAGTGTAGGTATAAATCTAGGAGATTCATCCAGTTGTTGATCAATTAGTTTCATGATCTGTGAGAGGCTACCATAACAGTGGCAGAGTATGAGGGTCAGTTTTTGGATCTACTTCAATATGTGGATTACATGAAGGATGAGTAGGTTAGATTTCATAAGTTCATCAGGGGCCTGAACTTAGACTCGAGTGGGGCAGTGTGGATTCATTTCCTATAGAAACTTTCAGAGTCTATGGAGAAGGCCTATATTGCAGAGGAAACCACGGGAAAGACTCAGCAGGCTTGTGGCAGAGTGAAGAACAACATACATCAATTATAGGATATTAGGTCGAGGGGATCATCTCCTCCTCCTCGTGGTAGATGCACTTCAACATATTCTTCCTTTAGGTCTCCTCCTCCTTAGCAGAGACAAACTAGACAACCCTTTCGGCCTCCATAGTGCCATGATTCTCATAGAGGTAGGACATCTAGCTAAGAGGCCTAATAGGACATAGGCTCCACCTCAAGCATAGTCTATATATGACAGGATCATTAGATTCTATAGCATGGACTAACATGCCACCTGGAGGATTATTTGCATAGTGGAGAGGACTAGGTACTTGTTATGGGTGAGGTCTTCATGCTCATAATTGGAGAGAGTTCCCTCAGAACCCTACTAATCAGGGTAAGACACCAGTTTATGAGCCTCTGATGGGTGACATGGCTAGCAGCCACAGGATCTATGTTGTAGTTGAGAACTGTTAGAAAGAGCTCTAGGGCATGATGATAGAGACCACATGTAGTAATGGTGGTATTTCTACCCCTATCTTATTTGATTCAGGTTCATTAGATTCTTTCATTTTTCCATCTATAGTAGATTCTTGCAGGCTGGTGGCACTTAGGAAATACCTTAGTTGGGATGTTGAGATGGCTTTTGGATCAAATCTCTCAGTGGAATCCTTAGTTAAGGATTGTATATGGGACCTAGGACCTTTCTCCATGACTTAGGACCATTTTTTTGACTTTGGATATTTGTATCCTTCCCTTGGGTTTATATGGAGTTATCTTGGGCATGGATTGGTTATCTGTGCATAGAGCAAGGGTCAATTTTTACAACAAGGTTATATCTTGTGCAGACAATTTGGGAGTGGATTCAGGAGACCCATCTCTATTCACACCATATCCACTATGCATTTGAAGTGTTGTGCACGATAGGGTTGTCAGTTATTTTCCATCACTATTAGTGACCAATTAGAGGATGAGAATCATGGACCGTCACTTGATAACCACCCCATTTTGTAGGTGTTTTCTGATTTCTTTCCTAGTGATTTATCAGGGTAACCTCCCCCATGTGAGATCAAATTTTTTATTGATCTTGTTCCGGGAGTGGAGCCTATCTCACACACAACATATAGGATGACCAAACCTGAGCTTTGTGAGCTCAAGTTACATTTAGAGGGCCTTCTTGAGAAATTCTTAATCTATTCTAGTGTATCTCCTTAGGGTACACATGTGATCATTGTGAAGAAAAATGACAAATATTTTCATCTATGTGTGGACTAAAGGCATTTGAACAAATTGATGTTCAAGAATCGTTACCCCCTTCCACAGATAGATGATTTATTTGATCAGATGAAGGGTGATACTTTATTTTCTAAGATTGTATCTTAAGTAAAGCTACATTTAGTTGAGTATTGTGGATGTATATATTCACATGACATCTTTCCAAAGGAGGTATGACCACTATGAGTTCATGGTGGTACCGTTTGGGCTAAGGAATTCCCCTGCATTATTCATGAGTTTGATGAATGGGGTGTTTAGGAAGCTTTTAGATCGCTTCATGTTCATGTTTCTTGATGACATTCTGATATACTCACATACATGTGAGGAACATGAGCAGAACCTTCATTAGGTTCTTCAGTGTCTTCCTGAGCATAAACTTTATGGGAACCTGGAGAAGTTTTCCTTCTCCTAGTCAGAGGTACAATACTTGGGTCACATCATTTCTGGGGAAGGTATTGTAGTCAATCCTTCCAAGATTAGAGCTATTATGGATTGGCATGTTCCAACCAATTTGATTGAGGTGCGTAGTTTCATGGGGTTGATAGGCTACTACAGGAGGTTTGTTTAGGATATTTCTCAGATTACACACCCCATCACTTCCCTTTAGTGGAAAGGGAAGAATTTTGTTTGGTTCGATGGATGTGAGAAAGCCCATTGTACACTGAAGGGATGCCTTATGAGAACATTGATTCTTGTTATTCCAGATCCATAGGGAGAGTCCTTCATTTAGACAGGTGCTTCTTTGGTAAGATTAGGTGGTGCTTTGATGTAGGACGGCCGTGTGGTTTCCTTTGAGTCTCACAAACTCAAGAATTATGAGCTTAATTATCTGAATCATGACCTTTAGCTGGTAGCAGGAGTGCAAGATATGGTACATTGGTGTCATTTCCTTGTTTGAAGAAGGTTTATTCTCAGGACTGATCATTTGAGTCTTCTTCACCCCTTCACATAGCCCAATATCAGTGTTTTTCAAAGTGGTTTTATGGAGTTTCTATGTGAGTACGACATGGAGATAGATCACCTGAAGTGGAACGATAATATGCTTGTAGTCACTCTGAGTAGACAGAGACATTTGGTTATGGATACTTCAGTGGGTACAGATTTTTAAAGAAGGATTTTGTGATAGCTTCCACATGACAGCTTATACCTTGCAGCTAGATCAAAGATTGAGTCTGAGAGACTCCTTATGGGGAATTTTTATGGTTTTGCATTAGATTCAAATGGTCTTCTCAAGAACAGAGGCCTTATCTATATACCTTGGGATAGAGGTTGGAGAAAGGATATCTTAGCAGAGGCTCATTGTGTACCTTATTCAGTCCACCCTGGGGTAAAGAAGATGCAAGCCACCTTGAGAAATTTTAACCATTGGAGAGGTCTATAGAGAGATGTAGCTTAGTTTGTGTCAAGTTTTTTAGAGTATCAAAGGGTGAAGGCCGAGCATCAAGATCCATCTAGCCTTCTCTACGCACATGATATACCGGAGTGGAAATGAGACACCATTTCCATGGATTTCATAGTAGGGCTACCGACATTGAGATACCACCACGATGTCATCATGGTCACGGTGGATGGATTGACGAAAGTGGATCATTTTTCTCTGGTGAACACCACCTATATAGTTAGTACAGTGGTGCGAGTATACCTTGATGAGATTGTCACACTAGACAAGATTCTGTAGAAGATTATCTATGACTGTGTTCCCTTATACACCTCTCATTTCTGGACTACCATGCAGCATGCCCTTTGGAAACATATCAACTTCAGTATAGCTTATCATCCAAAGATAGATGGAAAAATGAAGCCGATGAATCAAATTTTAGAGGACATAATTTAGATGTATGTTATGGACCATTAGTCAATGTGGGAGTAGCATTTGTACATAGTGGAGTTTGCATTTAACAACAAATTTCAGAGTTTGATTGGCATGGCTCCATTTTCAGCACTTTATGGTAGGGAGTGTAGGACACTACTAAGTTGGGAAAGATTGGAGGAAAAAGTATCTCTTCGGCTGTCTTTTTTATAGGGCATGGAGAAACAAGTTGTTTTGATTAGAAATAGGCTTCAAGAGGCACAAGATAGACAAAAGAAATATGCAGATCATAAGAGAGTTGATCATAGCTATGTGGTGGGTACGAAGGTGTTTCTTCATATCAAATCTCATAAGATCCCTATCCAATATGGAAAAGGATCTAAGTTAGATCCTAGATTCTTAGGTCCATTCAATATTTTGAAGTGGATCGGTCCCTTAGCTTATCATCTAGCCTTTCTACCTAGATTATCTCATGTGCATGATGTATTTAATATTTCTATTCTTAGGAGATACATTCTAGATCCCTCTCATGTATTGGATTGGACCACATTACAGGTGAAGGAGCATGGGTAGGTGACTGTGAAACCTGTGCGCATTATAGAGCATAGGACCCTGGGCCTTTGAGGTTCCAAGATTGACTAGGTGTGAGTCTAGTGGAATAGATATGATGAGATTGTAGCCACATGGGAGGATACTATTTTGTTACCGACCCAGTTTCCTCACCTATTTCAGTGAATTCCGGGAGGAAGTCGAGTCTAAGGGGAGGGGGATGTAGTGTCCACTCATCTTTGACACTATTTGCATTATGTTGATATTACTTTTGGATTGATACTTAGACATTTTTATTTTGATACATTGATTCAGTAGATGATAGACCATGCAAATATTTGTATTATTGACATGTTGTGATTCACATTTTGATTATGTTACACTAGATGACATTGGTAGATAGTTTGACATATGTTTATGTACACTATTTGGATTTTTTACTAACACGTTATACTGTGGATGTTTTGAGTAGAATTACAATCTCATGGATGTTAGGATCAAATTAATTTATATTTTGATAAATGTTAGAATTAATTAATTTTTTATTACGATTATTGATTTATATGTAGATGTATTATTTCTTGATTTCATTGATGTGGCCATGAGGCCAATGAGGTAATTTGTTTATATTGTAGGTATATTTTAACTCCCATTAAAAGGGGATAGAGGACCAACCACTAAAGGATGTCAGGTATTGTGCAACACAGCCACAATTTTAAAACTTATGTAATGTTTTATTGTGGTATTTTTGCATGCCTAGTTAGTAGGTTTCCCATGAGGGGTGACCTCATATGTGTGCCCATAGGGTGAAAGGTTTTTCCATTTTCTTTCAATTCAATGTATTCTTTATTTGTGTTGTACATATTTAATATTTGGAAATTGTTATCACTTTATTAATAATTATAATTGTGTCTATATTAGCTAATTCAACTTAATTTATTAACAAAAATAAAGATGTGATAAATAGATAATTATGAGGTTAGTTGGTCCTTGAAATATTGTGAATGTAAGTGAGATTTGTATTGGTTTGTATGTGATGTACTCTACCCCAAATTCAAAATTCGGATTTTTACTTGGGAGGATTTTTTTGGAGGCTTGTGGGACATGCTAAGCTTTTCCCATGCCTCTTAAATTCACCCAGAAACCCTACCTATGAGTTGGGAGTTAATTTTTAACTTATTTATCCTTTTTGGACTGTAAAAGAGTAAAAATAATTACACATTCCTACTTACCTTAATTAATTTGGCCTTGACAAGGATGGTTTGTAAATTTGAGTGGCTTTTAGGATTTCATAGTCTTACATGTTCATTTATTGTCTTGGGCATGGTGTTTTGATTTGAATGTGGGAATGGAAGAATGATGAAGTGGCATCCTACAGGAAGCCAACTCATCATCCTAACATTCCATTTCTATTTATTGATGGAACTTGATGGAATTCAGGTTACTTATTCATTTTCTCCCGTTATCCAAATTTTTCCCCTAGATAAAATTGGTCAAACATGACCCCGCACAGAACAATTCAAAGAACTCACATTCAAATCCAACAATCAGGCAATAATGGGACTCTACAATGGAGGGGCAGGGTTTGCAAAGGATCAAATGACCCCGCATAAAAGAAATCTAAGGGTCACTTCCATCACACAAACCCACATTTCAAATCTAGTAATCAGGTTGCAGGCGAGCTTGAAAATGGAGAAGTAGGGTCAGCTAAGAAGGAAACTAGTGTTAAAGAAACCAAAAGCTCTCGGGAGAGGAATAGGAAAAGTTTCTAAGGCTTTGAGATTCACAAATGATTCAGAGTGAGCCCAAATTTGCTAAGTATGGAGGAGATGGCGGAAGCTTCCACGTGCCTCATCGGTGCATCTCTAAAAGTAAATCCAAAAGTGAAGACTCAAACAAGAACCAAGCCTCCATGTGTCTAGATCCCCAAAGGTTGCACCAGCGGTTGAAAAGTATTTGAATTGGCAGAAGGTGCCAAGTGTTGATTCAGCAGAACTTCAAAAATAAATCTCAAAGTGGAAACCCAAATGAGTGTGGGCTCATCACGTAATCCAAGTTTAAAAATGAGGTAGAGTGGGCCCAAAATGACTAAGTATAGAGAACCAGCGGAAGCCTCACAATGTCTCATTGGCACAATTTCAAAAGGAAAGTCTAGAGGCAGTCCCCAAATGAGCACAGGCTCACCACGTGTCCTAGGTCAAAAAAGGGACAGATTCAGGGGTTGGATAGCCAAAATAGAGGTAGGCCATCAAAAGGATCCAAGTGTCAGCACGACACTACTTCAAAAGTAAAATTCAGAGTAGGATTTCAAATAGGTGCCAAGCCTCCACATGTCCAGGGTCAAACTATATGGCCCAGCCAAGAAAAAAAGGATTTAGCCAAAATACAAAGGAACAGAACAAGCTGCGGAAGGTGCCATGTGTCTTCTCTGTGTATCTTCAAAAGGTAAATCTAGAAGTGGTCCCCAAACTTGTGCCAACTCGCCACGTAGCCATGTTGAAAAGTCAAAATGGGAAGGCAGGTCATTGGAGGTAGTTTGAACTTTTTTCCCTACCAAGGCGTAAAGTGAAAAAAGGAGCCACACCTATGTTGATGCCCAAGGAGCTACATGTCAAGCCTCAATTGCATACGGGCTGGCGGGCCTGGGAAGGACTTTTCGCCCAAATGGAAAATGCGGAACTGTGGGCCCAAAAATGGTTTTTTGACAAAATTGAATTGCGGGGCTGCGGGGCAATTTTTACGTTTTGTATCTTTTGGTGCCAGAAGGCAAAAAGTGAGTTTTAGGTCCGAGGACCTATTTTGCTAACTGGGTTTTGCCATTTTTGTATGGACGTGACTCAAACATTCAAATGGACATATCTTTTGATCTAGTACCCAAAATTCAACAAATTTAGCACCATTGGAAAGGTCTCGACCTCGTCTATGCCATGGGAGCCTGAAAATTTAATTTTGATGAGGTTAGGTGCGTGAAAATGGATAAAAGTATTTTAGGCCATTAATGCAGAATCTGATTGCTTCAACTACCAGATTTGATTCGAATCGATCTGTTGTTCTTCCTTCTTCAACATGTTGAACGGACATAGGGAACCAAACTCGACAAATTATGGGCGGATTCATGGTGGGTATTAATGGTTGGTGGTGGGATTTCAAGATCAGAGTCGATTTTATCCTCTCTCTTTCTAGTTTTCATCACCTATATATTGTAACACTTCTCATTTAAGAAGAGAGAGACATTCTAGGTGTGTGAAAAATCTGTTAAAGTCATTTCCTGACTTTGTTTGAGTTGTAATCCTTCTCCTACTCTTGGAGAATGTATTTGTGCCTCTAAGCACCACATGTAATAGTCTATGCACCTTATAGAGCAATAAAATCTTGTTTCGTGGTGTCTTTTAACCCTTGAAATTGTTTTGTTGTTTCTTTGTACCTCTCTATCTTGTGTTTTCTCTCTGTGTATGTATTTCACGTTTGCAGGTGTAATATTTCATGCTTCGTGGAGTTTCGATGGTGGCTTTGTATCTGGTTCTATGTCACTTATGTCTTACCTCCCTTAATTTTGTTTTCCCCGTTTCATTCTCCCTCAACATAGTATCTCGCGACTTCCTTTTCTGGTGTTTCACCACTTAGTGTAGGGCCTTTCACCCTCTCTCTCTCTCTCCCTGTCACCTTAGAACGGTTATATTTTGATTGGTTATTTCTTCCTACACTGGAGTAGCTTGTGGTAGGTAGATTAGGAACCAAGGAGCCAACCTTCTCTGGATGCCCATCTCAAGTTTTTCAAGTCCCACATCTTGAGAGATGCTCCAATGTTGTGTAATCACACCAAATGCCCCACTTCACACACAGGCCATTATGGGGTGTTGCGATTCTGCAGTAACACTTCCTTTTGCATTTTTTTAATTGGGAGCTTGTTGGAGTTATTTTTGGAGTGTGCTTGGCTTGAATTTTTCAAATAATTTTGGAGCAAAGTTTTCTTGCAAGGTTGATGGAGAGGTAGGATCTCCACATTTTCTTTTTTTCTATTATAGAGTAGATATAAAATAAAAGAAAATAATTGTGCTTGTTAGTATTGAATGAGTGTTGTGAATGTGTTATTTTTGTGTCATTGGGTAGTTTCCTTAAGTTCGGTGTGTGGAGATGGATTTATGGGAACATTAGGGAGGGAAAAGGGAGTTTTATAGGCATGCATTTTGTGGGAGTGTGATTGGGAGTTTCACCTATGGGGAGTGAAAGCAAATCATGGTAATATTCTTACATACTTGCAAGGTAGAGATAAGGTTGTTTTGTTGTATTGTGCACATGGAGGCTTTGGGTGAAACTCCCACTTCACTTGGGAGGGAAAAGGAGATGGTTTCCCATAGTCCTTTATCCTTTTTGGTTTGATCTCAAACCTATTGTGTTGTTTGAGAAAGTTATAAAAAAACTATGTATGTCTTTTTAGTTGTGTGGAATATTTTTGAATGTATGTTTTTGTGGAAGCCATGTTTGTTTAAAATATTGTCAAATGTTGCTCAAGATCCCTCATTGTTCCTTTGTTGGGGTTTGGGGGCCATTAAGGGGATGAATTCTCCTCTTAATGGATTAAAGGTTAGGCGGAGAGTGTTTCCTGTTACCCCTTTCTTTGTATTGTGACTCTTGTTGTGTACGATTGAACAATGCAAGATTGAATTTTAAGCTGGGAGAAGAAACACAAGAAGAATTGTGTTGGCCTTGTTGAAATCACTATGCTGTAAATTATTCATGTTACCATTCCCACTTTGAGTGGAAGATTGTAAATTTGTAATCTTGAAAGGAAGTTGTATTATTACTTGGAAACACCTATATCTTGTTAACTCTTCTAAGAATGTTTGTATGAGAAAATTGCATTTTAAAATGTGTTAGATTGGTGAAAGGAAACTACAAAAAATTTCATTTCCTTGATGAAGTGGGAAGTTGAAATGGGTTAAAATGGAAATGCATTTTACTTAACTTGAGTTACTTATTTGTCTTGAAATAAAACTCTCCTAGTGGTTATAAGCATTCAAAATTTCAATATATATACATACATATTGCAAAATAACAAAGATGCATTGAAAATAAATGTGTTGAATTATTGTGTTTTGTTGGAAAAATGAAAATTGTAAAATAGAACAAATTGTAGCAATGTTATACTCCAATATTACATTTTATTGCAAAGAGTAGAATAGAGATTTAGTTGTTGTTTTATAATTGAAATTAAGAAACTAGATATACTCTAGAAATATACCAACAAATGAATAAAATATTCCTCATTTAAAATGAATACTTCATTAATAATCAACTCAAGAAGAAAACCTGTGAAATTAATACTTTGTTGAAGTTTCATTTTTGGTGAACATAACTAACCCCCTGTGCAGAGAGGTGGTTTAAGAACTGTCATCCAACTGAGAGAATCGTTCTATGAGCCACCCCCCTAGGTAGGGCAGCAGTCATAGGACCTTCGGTCTGCAAAGGGTGTTGATTTTGTCAATTTTTATGAAAAAATAAATTTCTGTCCATGAACTGCCACAAATTAAAGTTAAGTAAAATTAAAGCTTAAAAGCTCATCTAGATACCTTCCAACAACTATGAACCCACTAAATTTAACATTTCTATCTTCCAATATTTATTATAACACTCAAATGTGTAAAACTCATGGATTAAAATAAATAGGGTTTTCCCAAATAGTTGAATGCAAAAGAACAAAAAAATTGTTTTTATTTGAATAAAAAAATAGATCTAAAGGATCTCTACATTTAGCGAATGGGTAACATTACAATTGGAAAAATATTTCATCTAACTTCGAGAGAAGTTTTTCCATGGTTGCTCATCCTTACTCTCATGTCTACTCTTCCTCCTCTTCCAAAACCTACAAATATGAAAAGAGAACATGAATTTGTTTAGGGAAAGTAGGGATTAAGAAAATATTCATAGGGAAATCGAGGTAAAATCAATCTAAGGGCTAGTATAGATTCAATCATATGGCCCAAATTAAACCCTACCTCATTTAAGTGATAGGGAATTTTGTGGGAATGTAAATTTTAACTAACAAGAAAGAACATGGGTATTTGGGTGATTGGGGCCACTTAGTTCTTAGGTAAAACGATTAAAGCTTTGAGTAGAGATTAATATAACTTTGGTACTTTGTAACTAATTCAACTAAGGGGACTTAGTAGATGTTTTAAAATGTAAATATAACTTGGCAAGTAAATTTTGTAATATTTAATTATTAATTTAATTAATTTAATCACAAGCTTGTGTAGAAGGCCCTACTTGAGAAATTTATTAAGTAGGATAATGTCTAATTTTGTTAAACAAAAAAAATATCACCGTAAACTTGTCTATTAAATTTTTAGTTCTCATTGTTTTGAGGGTTGAAATTTGTGGGAATTATAGGGTTCAAATGGTGAGCTGAAACAAAACTAAACTATTTCAGTTTTAGTAACTCCCTAAAAGTACAAAATGGAGTGACAAGGCTCCTAGAGGAGCGGAAGAACGAGAAAAAATGATCAAAGGGTGTCAATCTAAATCTTGATGTGACTCCCCACATAAAGAAGGACACATGAATATTTTCATCCCTTTTCTGAGGAATAAAAGGTTATTTTGGGAGTCTTTGAAAATCACAATTTACTTACTTTTACCAAAGAATGTTAGCTAGGTTTAACATCAAACTCGATCTCAACTAAACCATTTGAGGGGCTACGAATATCTACTTCAATTATAGAGTTTCCAAATCATCTGCGATGGTGCATTTAATTATAAGGTTTACACACATGGATCATATGCAATGCGTAAGTTACAGGATGATGTGTTATTATTTTACAATTGAATTCTATTTAAATTAATAAATTTTTGAAGTATCTCATGGTTAGACATGTCTATTATATTGCAAATGAAGAACCCAAATATGCTAAAATTATAAAATATAAAGGTAAGGAGACCATTCCTGTGAACTGAACTAGTGACGCAAAAGTCAAGGAGTTTGACATTGAACCCATCGGTTGCACTTTCTTGCGGTGAGGTGAGGAATATTCAAAGATCCAACTTGAGTGTTTCTTGACACTATTGGAAATTTGGCCTAAATTCTACCAACATCTTTTTAAAAAAACTCAATATTTGGACATAATGAAAAACACCCCGTTCATCGCTCACATTTCATTTAAGCACTTTTTCAAATAACCCACATGCCTTGCTTTTCTCATTTTACCTATTTTTCACACCCATCTCCATCAAAACTCAATCTCACAGCATGATGTCAATAGTAAACTAAAGGAGGCACTACCAATTCTTATCATCACTCACACAGCCTGCCGCCATTGTCTTGGGGATAGATCAACCACAACTAGTTTTAATGCTCCTAAAGGAACAATTGGGAGCAGTTAGCTAATGTTGTGGAGTTTATTTTAATACTGGAAACTAAAAAATTGTATTTTCTGGAGAGTTTATAAAGCCTTTTCATCAAAGCCATTTTGTGCATATCTTGCAGTCATTGTTGTACATAAAACCACATTTTTTATTAGACATTCTGTCAAACAGTTTACCTACCTTGTGCAAGGTTACACATTTTTGCATACATATATACTATATCTTTTGCAACTACAACATGTGAAAAAATTCCACTATCTTTTATGCTTTGATGGAAGTCCATACCCTGTCCCAGAGTTCATATTTTTGCACAAGCCTAGAGTATGTAGGCACAAGTAAATTGATCAGGATGAACACCTATTTATATCATAGGTAAAACAATGTGACTGTCTCATTCCATCCTTTAGTCAAACACTGGGCTTCACAGAGAGGGAGACTAGAGGAGACAAAAAAATTGCAAAAGCATACGTGGGATATTAGGCAAGGTAATTTCAATGTCTTAATCAACACAACAACTTCTCTTTACTCTAAGTCAGGTTTATCTTAATTAAGTCTAGGTTGTGTTTGAGTTAAGTTACTCTATGCATGTGTGTGAGCTACCTTGCCCAAGCTCGAGTTGTCTATGTGAAAATCTATATCAAACCCTGGTTACATTACCTATGACCATTTTTTAGATCATTTTTTGTTTTCTCGGTTTTCTCCACTTGCCCCAAGCTTTCCTCAACCCTGCTTTCACCATCCCCGGGATGGTCATCTTGGTGTCCATCCTACATTGGCCATGATTCCTCCTTTCCCTCGGTGTAAGACCAACCCTATGTCTGCCACACCTTTTTGGCTCTGATCGTCTGTATAATGGCTCACACTGTCCTGGGTCACTGTTTGGATGTTTCACCTACCAAGCTATGCCATGATATTATACCTTCACATCGTTGTATCGTTACCTCACCCTCGATACAATGATGTGATGTTATCTTCCTCCCTTTAAGCTCCACGTTCTCTCCTCTCCACTTGCGCTGCTCAGCCGTTTGACCAAGCCCTCATGCCGTCTGAACTAATATTTTTAAAAGTTTTGTTTCTCAAAATTTTAAAGGTTAGGTATAATTTTAAAAGTGGTCAAGTGGTGGGTTTTTATTAAAATTTAAGGTTTAAAATAATAGTCAGGTGTTAACATTTAAAATTTAGGATTTAATTTAATTTCTAAAGTGGTTTAAATAATTGTTAGATCTTATTTTTTATAATTTGAATCTTATAATATGTTTAGGGAGTTAAATAATTTAAAATTATTATGTCTTTAATATTTTAAATTAGGTATCTAATTAAAGAATTGAGATTTAATTAAATATGATTAGAAGTAATTTTGTAGTCTAATTAATGGTTTATGAATCACTTTTTTCCTTTTTAATCTTTACAATTACACTAATTGGGCATTCTGAAAGTGAATTTTTAAGCATTATTGGTGATTTTTTGCTACTAATTTTTACTATAGTGTGTAGTTCCATTCCTATTAGTTTTTACCCTTTCAGAAGCCCTTAGTGTGTCTGGGAGGTCCTTTGGACTCATTTGGGGTCATTTTTTTCTTTGTATAACATTGGTTATTACTTGCAGACTAGTGAGTGTGTCTGCCACAGTCTTACTACAAGTGTTTTTTTAATGCAACGTAAGATGTTATTTCTCACATAGGACTATGTTTTCTCACCTTATCTTTATTTTATCTCAATTTGTTCTTTTTTATAGTGTCATATTGTCGCAATCAATGAAACTTTATTCTGGTCTCCGCACTTGCATGGTATTATGTTTATTGCAAAGTGAGTGGCCAAATGTTTTAGGATGCACATTCTCACTTGATTGTAATCAATGCACTAAACTATAAAGTGCCAAATTTATGGGGTAATAATTTTTTTTGAGTGGTTTCGTTTATTTTCTATTTATCCATTCCTTATTTCTCTCTCTTCACGATGGATGCTCTTTGTATTCCTTTTCTCATGTTGTTAAAATTATTTGAATGGAGATAAAAAATGTTAATGAAACTAAGGGGTAAAGGGTTATTTCACATCACCATGGGATTTGATACTAAACCTAGTGATGGTCTTGAAAAATATAAGTGGTTGAACCGATGTGATGAAGCTTGAGGTCTTATTTTTATGTTCATTTATCTTGAATTTCTATTCCACATTGAGTCATCTAATAAAACTAATCAAGTGTGGAAAACATTGAACTCTATGTTTGAATAACAAGATGACATGAGAGTGCATGAGTTGTAAAATGAACTACTAAGATTAAATCCTAGTGACCTTGAAAACCTAGAGGAATTCTTCTCAATTTTTGTCCACACAAGATTGATTCTAAAGGAAAGTAATGTGGAGAAGAAATATTCTCGATTGATCTTGTCGATTCTTTCTAAGTTAGGTCTTATATACTCTATCTTTGTTTTGAATTTCCACACCATGAAATCTGCCTTGTGTAGTACATGGAAAATTCCCTAAATCAAACATTTTTTCCCAAGTCATTCGAGAACAGGACAAACTCATTAAAGTGGGGACTCTCAAATCCAAGTCACATGCCCTTTTGGAAAGTAAGCATAAGTAAAATAAAACTCTAAAGAATAAAGAGGAAAAGGATCAACCAAAGAAGGAAACCAGGACTAACCAATCCCAAAGCCATCCTAACACAAATTCTTCTACTACTGACCCCAAAGTGAAAAAGGAAAAGTGTAAGTGTTCTTACTGCATTAATTTTTCCATGAAGAGCATCAATGCATGAGAAAAAAATAGATCATTTAAATCATTTACTTTAGAATAATAAAATAAATATTCTACATTCTATCAAATAAAATGCTCCAAAGGATGATTTTTTAAAAGGAACGAAGTCTAAATATGAGAAGAAGAAAGGAAAGTCCCTTGTAGCTAGAGAAACTCCTTCATCAATGTGGATTATCGATTATGGTGCCTCACACCACATGGCCCGTTTTCTTGTTGAGTTCTTCGACATCAAACCATATGGAATCTCCAAAAACATTTTGGGCGATGACACTACAATGTCGGTTTTCAGTGGTGGATTAGTAGATATGGATGGTGGAATGTTTAACAAAGTTTTTAGTGTTCTTGATCAATCTACCAATCCTATGTTGGTTTACTAAATCACTCGAGTTGGTGAAGGAATGTTAGTGGAATTTGGTCCTAACTTGTTGATTATTAGTGAGCTTCACTCTTACTCCACAATGGCTGAGGGAAAGGTGGATGACCATTTACATTCATACATCTTCTCCCACTTTCCTTCTGATTTCATGCCCACTTCCTTGCTCACTCATGTAGATTTGGTTAGTAAGCTATGAAATGAGCATTTTCGCTATCTCAACTATCGTTACCTTTACTAATTGATCCAAAATGAAATGTTCAATGGGTTACCTCACTTAAAATTTTCTAAGTTTTTTTGTGATGGTTGTGCCCTTAGGAATAAACCCCAAAGATTTTTTTTTCAAGGTAAAATCTTGGAGAGATACTCTTCCTTTGTATAATATTCACAGTGACAATTCTGGCCTTTTCCCATCTCCTTCATTTACTATAGATCTATATATAATTTCCTTCATTGATGATTTTTTTCATTATACTTGGGTATATTTTCTTAATATAAATTATGAAATTTTCAATCACTTTCAATACTTTAAGGCTCATGTTGAGAAACAATCTGAAAATTCTATCAATATTCTTCAAACCAAAAATGGAGGTGAGTATGTGAACAATAGGTTTGAAGATTTTTGTAGCTCTGAAGGGATTAACTAGCAACATACATTTTCCTACATGATTTCGTAAAATGGATTTATGGAAAGAAATAACAAAATGATGAAGGAAATTACCACTTATATGGTTCACTCGATATCCCTTCATGCATAGTATTGGGCCGAAGTAGTGAACTATGTCTGTTACATTAAGAACCGTGATCCACACAAGGTCGTAGATGGGATTTCATGCTTTGAATATTGGTGTGAACACAATCATGATGTTGAGTAAGTTTGAATCTTTAGATCCAATATTATGGCCTAGATTCCCAAAATAATGAAAATATTCCAAACCACATTCCAAACCTTGAATTTTTATTAAGTATCATGATGGCGTGAAGGGAAATAGATGTTTTAACCCTATTACTAATGATATTTACATTGAGATAAGTGTGAATTTTGATGATTCATATTCAAATTCTAAGTATTCACCTTTTGAGGTCCTTCTGTTATTTAATTTAGATTCTGACTCATAGGATGATGATTCTGTTGAGAATATTCCTCCTCTTCTTTATCCTCTTGATCCTCACACACCTCCCAAACCTCATGATTGGAAATGTTTTTATTATAACCATAGTGATGATAGTGAATTTGTCCCACCTCACTCGAATGAATAATATTCATATTCTAATCCTAATATACCTTTACCTCATTGGCCTAGGTGAAATTTGCAAATTGCTGAAGAGTTTATTTAGGATTCTTTAGATGAGAGACATACCTCACTCCTTCTTCACCTCTTCTTATAACCCTCTGTATTTCTGGGAGGATTCTTATATTCCTAAGTGGGATTCCACCATGGATGAGGATCATTCCTTACTCATGAATAATGATATTTGGGATATCACCAATCTTATGAAAGGAATATAAATTATTTGGTGTAAGTGGGTGTGTCAAACAATGTATGGTACCGATGCAAAATTTGAGAAGTATAAAGTGATACTTGTATCCAAGGGTTTCTCCCAGGTAGTTGAGGTTTTTTATTCATAAATATTTGATCCTGTTGTGAAGATGACATTGATTCATCTAACCATCTCCATTGCTTCTCTGAACATATGGGAACTCAAGCAGATGGATGTTAAGAATGACTTCCTTTATAGGGACCTAGAAAAAGATATCTATAGGAAAAAATCTTTGGGTTATGCCAATGATACCTCCCTCATTTGTAAGTTAAATAATTATCTCTAGAGCCTTTAAAAACTACCCTAGGATTAGTGTGACAATATAAAATAATTCCTACTTTCATCATGATTTACTTTGTGTCACTCTGACCCAAATTTTTACATACTACAATAGAATGACTCCATGATCATTCTTGTTCTATATGTTGATGATTTTTTTATCACAGGAATATATTCTTCTATCATCGATTATGTTAAGTTTACATTAGACAATAAGTTATCGATTCCCAACTTAGGATTGCTTCAATACTTTATAGGGATTCATATTTCATAATCTAACTCAAGAATTGTAATTTTTTAGCTTAATTACTCCCTTGATTTTCTAGCTCGATTTCACATGTTTGATTGTAAGCCTTCTCATAATCCTTTTCTTTCTGGGGTAAATTTTGTTTATGAATCCTTTGCTCTTTTGGTTAATAATACGATGTATTGATAGTTCATTGGGAGCTATATTTACGTAGCTCACACTCAACCAGATGTATCATAAGTTTTTGGATCGTGTGTAGACTTATGTACGAGTATAATGAGTTACATTAGAAAGAAACGAACTGAATCCTTCATCATTTTTGTGGAAATCACAATGATGGAATTAATTATTTAGGAGGGACAAAGGTTTACTCAGTTGGATTGATAGACTGTGATTTGGATGGTGATCTAGATCATCAAAAATCTACCTCAAGATAGAGTTTATCTCTTTGTTCAACTCCTTTTAGTTGGTCTAATAAGAAGTAGAATGTGATTTCCATATCATCTATGGAGGTATAGTACAAAGGATCAGTTAATGTTTCCAAAGAAACTATTTGGTTGTAGGGTATTTAGAAAGATTTTGGAATTTACTTTTAGTGGCGTACCATTATCTACCATGAAAACATGATCACTATCTCAATTTTCAGAAATCTGGCTCAGTATCAGTGGAAAAAGAACATTAATCTCCACATGTAATTCATTCAAGAACTAATAAATGAATACATCATAGACTTGCATTACAATAAGACTTATGATCAGGTTTCAAAATTTGTTACCAAGGCCTTCACTGAGGTGAATTTTCTTCACTTATAGTCTCTTATTAGGGTGAGGTCTTCTACATCCACCAATATTCTTCGGGATTTATAGTTCTCCTTCTACTCTTATTATTTTCCAAGATGTTGTTTTCACCTGGGTACATTATAAAGCATTTAGTTTTCATGCCTCATTGACACATATTTATTATTTATTTATGGGACTTCTCTTTCTATTCTAATTTATCATGATGTCTACCTTAGCTTCGATGAAGGGGGTTGTTGCTGTGTGTGGCTTGCCTCATCATCACTTGGAGAATTTTATACATCACATGGTGAATCATATCGCTTAGTGAGATCATATATCTTAGGAGTTTTCCTAAACATGGAAGATAATATCATTTTCATATGAATCAGTGGCATTTTATGAATTACATTGCATTTTGGAATATTAAATTTCATTTCCATCATAGAGGGAATGATTTTCTAGAAATGTGACTTACACAACACTCCCATATGTTCCCTATTTTTTTATCTATGATAATGTTAGACATGTTTACCTTATGCATGATTTTCCATTGTTTTTTTATTCTTTCTAATTACTTGGGGCTATCACATTACTGTTGGATTACAACTTCTTTTATGTGCATGTGGTTTCATATTTCTCCTTGTATAACAATATCACAGTTTCCTTCACTTTTCTCTATGTCACATGCTTCACTTTATGGTTCTCTTTTCACACTTTTAGCTATAAAACAAACCCTATCTACCTACAAAAGAATCAATTACTCATTAGATAAAATAAAAGATTCATTTTTATGAGCCATATTGACCTTGGTAGTCAACCCAATGCGATTTGCACTGAACATTGCACTATATTTCAAATTTAATGTAGTTATAGTGTGTGTGTGTGTGTGTGTGTGTGTGTGTGTGTGTGTGTGTGTGTGTGTGTGTGTGTGTGAGAGAGAGAGAGAGAGAGAGAGAGAGAGAGAGAGAGAGAGAGAGAGAGAGAGAGAGAGAGAGAGAGAGAGAGAGAGAGAGAGAGAGAGAGAATCATGTCCATGATGATAGGTTTTTCTTGTGCAATTTTCTCCAAAATATAGGAATACAACTACTTTACCCCCAAGATAATGTGTGATAAAATTTAGAATTTTTCCTTCCTATGTATTACATAATATATCCTAAATGTAGTCCTCGAGTGCTCCTATAGACCAAAAAGTAGATAGAAAATAACAATCCAATTTACCCTTAGAATAGTTAGTAGGTTTTGCATATATGACTCCTTTGTTTGAATTTTAACTCTTAGTGACACCAAAGACCGATCCTAAACATGGAATAAGAATTATAAAATATCCAAAATCACGTGCCAAGTGACAATTTGAAATATAATGAAGATTTGAATGGACACTAGCACCTAGGCACTAGTCTCCGTACTAGGTGTTACTATCTCTAAGACAAAAAAACATAAACCAGACCCTATAAAAAGACATCAATCCTTCTCATATGACTAGAAATTATAAGAAAATATCACAATTAAAAAGAATCAAACTCAATATAAGGAATATAAGAGAAGACACCAATGTCAAATATTCTCACTTAGGAATCATGCACATACCAACATACTAGAGGTATAATGTAAGAGTAATAAATGCATAATTCTTTTATCTACAATCATATATAGATTGTATTTGTATCTTGCAAGAGAGCCCTTTATTAGGAGATATAGTCTTGTAATTGAAAATATATAATTTTATGATTGTGCATCAAGGTGATAATGTTTACGTTCCCTATTTTGATTATTTTTATCTTGAATAATTGAAGAGTTGTAGGCAGATATTGTGCTTGATAGAGGAGAGATAAATCTAGAAATGCGGTAGTTGTAACTTAATTTATTTTTTAAGAATGGCATATAATTTTTTTGGTAAAAAATATTTGTATTGGGGAGGAGTGAACTATAAGAAACCCACAGGTCATATGGTGTGTAATCAAGTTGAAAATTCCTACATAGTGAAGATGTTGACAAATTTCCAATGCACTTTGAAAGAGGTATAACAAACATTGTATGTGAAAGTTATGGCTCACAAAATTTTTACATCAACATGAGAAAATGAAATAGGTTACACTTTTTGATGTCATCATAATGATTGGGATTGCCAAGTGGAAAAATTGGGTGTTAACACATGGAAAATTTCAATTTTAAAAACAATGGGTTTAGTTTTTAACCTCTTGTATTCTATGGTTGAGTGTATGGCCCGTGTTATTTTTCAGCTAGTGGCCCATAAACTAGTGGGGTCCATTTTTTTCAATAAGGGGATCCTTCCTTTTTATTATCAATTTATTACCACCAAGCTCCATGCATGGACCGAGATACACCAAGATGAATAGGTGGATGATTCATCACCAAGCTCAATGCTTGGTAGAACCAACACACACTGAGATTAACAGCCGATTCAATCATCCACAACATTCCAACACATTCAAATGATTAATTCCAAGTTAAAATCTTCACACCAAGTGCTTCAAAAACAACACAATTCTAACTCAATACTCAACACCATGCATATGCTCTAAGTTCATTTCAATAAAAGAAAATCTAAGTGTATTACGTGGTCCTTTCACCACATTACAAGGTGGATATATCATGTTTTAAACAAAACTTTGCATCATATCCCCATGCTTGTGGGATATTATCCACATAGAAGGTGCTAAGAAAAAAACTATCTTAATCCATTTTAAATGCCCTTTGACCCATTTTTGGTATTTACCGACCATGGCTAATTGTTTAGGTGAGAAATATTATTATTATTTTTAAAGTATACTTTGTTTATATATCCCTTCAAATATGGGATTTAATTACAAATGAGTGACATTGGAAGGGGGATTAAAACAATACATAATATTAGAAAAATGATAAGGATTATAAACTAAGCCAAATGTATTGAAACACTGTAAAAGGACAATTGTTATATGCATTTAGGAAAATTGGCTAAGTGAAAACCTTGTATTGCGAGAGTGCAACAAGTAGATAAATTTTGTGGGAAAGTTGCAGGTGGTTCCTTTGATAGTAGAAAATAGGTATTTTTGAATACAAAAAATGCATTATTGATGTAGAGATTGTGTGGAAAGCATATTTACGTCAGTAATAGATGCTTTCATTTTATTTGGAACCCAAATATGTATCCCAATAGGGGTGAACTATGTTACCGAATTGGTTTGCATTGTCCCTTGGTCTTATTACTTTCTCATGGTTTAAAATTTAATATTTATTTCTTATGCCAATTTTAGCATAAAAATTATAGAAAATTGAGAAAGGGATATTTAAATATTTAGAATGGGTGAAATAGAGTTATCACATCAATTTAAATTTAATTTAAGACATTATTTTATGATTACAAGAAAAATTGAGAAAATTATAATAAGTATATGAAATTAGAGAAATTGGTTTTAAAACCCCATGTTTAGATCATCATAAAGTGATAAGTGGGAATGGAGAAGTTGTATTTATCATAGAAAGAGTACATAGTCAAATGAAGGGTTGCTAAATTAAAAATTACCAATTTTAAGTGTCTATAAAAATACTTTGTTTTCATAGCATGTGCTTTACATTAATATTCTAAACACATGGTTTCAATTCAAAGATTAAGACCATAGCATTGGGGAACTCCCTTAATGGATACTTCATACCCCTCATCAAAATAAAAAATCTAGACTAAGACAAACACTTTTGGCACAAAATTTGATAGATAGGCCATGTTCATCAATAAAAAATGTTCCCTCTGGTTATACTAAACCTCCTTCATCCTCTTACCACAATATTTGTACGTACAGAGATAGAGCATCTACATATATTACCAAAAATGTATCCCTCTAATTGATTCTTCTCCTCTTACACACCCCACGCACTACTTTGACCATTATTCCCTCTGTGCCACATTTTCAAAATTCATAACCACATTCTATAGTGAAAAACCTAAAAAATAATCATAATTTACTCTAGTACAAATCTATCCTTTAGCACTCTTTCTTAAATTTTTGATCAGAATATAGATAGTATTTCCAACATAAATGAAATCCTTTTAAGATTCTAGAATACATGCTTCTCTCCTAACAAAAATTTGACAATCCCAATAATTTTTCTTCCATCAAAGATCTTGATGATTCGGTATAAACAAAGCTTTATGTTACATAATAATGGTGTACTCTTGTAATGTGTGTGACCTCACTGATATAACCCATCATTATATAATCAAGCACAATTATCTACACTTCTAGATTATGAAATTTTTTGCAAGCATGAAGTTAAAATTAATTGATTTCCCCTTTAGTATTTTACGTTTAATATTTTTCTAAGAGCTATTTTCTAGATTCCCAATCATGAGCTAGGTTGTGGAGGGGTCATCATGTTGTTAGCACTAGATATTGTATAGAATATCATCTTGTGGGACTCTAACCATGTTCACTAAGTGATATTGACACTCTTTAATTTTAATAGGTGTATTATTGGGTTAGAAAACATGCACACATCCAATAATGTAGTTAAAGAGTCTCTTATCTAGAATTGCAACATTGATTCCTTCCGAGATACCCATTAGATTCTATTTGGGTATTTCATTATGGTTAAGTCTAGTGAATACATTGAGGGATTCCTTCCTACACAATGGTGTGCCAATGAGAGAGATTATTGTTTCTACATTTGCTACTAAATTATAATGTTTGACATGAATCACCATCACAAACAATATTAAAATTATCCTTGGTTCGCGTTAAAATTCTAGAAAGGAAAATATTGGGTGGTTAAGTGGATTTATTAAATATTTCTTGTTGAGAATGATTTCATTTCTCTTTCATTCAAAAAATATAAATGATTTTTAGTGCTCAAATATTCATTTTCTCTCAAACCATCAACCCATTTTTCTGCATTACCTAAAATGTTTCTTTCCTTAAAAGTAAAAATGCATAATTCTAAATCAACAATACCAACCTTTGGCATGAGAGAATTGTTAGACTTACGTTAATAATTTGGAATCTTGTTCATATAAATTCAAGGGATATGGGTGATTCAACCTAGAATAAACTATATAAAACCCAGGTGCACTGACACATCACCCTGCCTGAGCTGAGTGCTCAACCGAAGCGCGCAGATGTACCAGAACCCTTTATAGAGTTTCTTGTGCAATATGTTAGTGTGATGAAGATAAAGAATATTTAGAACCATAAATAACCATAAACATTCCACATAGCATATTCCAGATCTAGATTTTAGAGAATCATAAGTTAAACAATAACTATAATAAGATCAACCACACAAGAACCAGTTACAGTCATGTTTAACACCATTATCCAGCCAACATACTCCATTACATTAAACATTTTAAAACATATAATATTATTACATTATAAAGTATCACCATAAGTCATGCGCGCATCAGATCTTGCAACATAACTCTACAATAATTCACTACTGCTAAACTACATAGTTTAATACATACTTATAGGGATGGGGAATTTTCCTTCATTACCTACACACTTATCAAAATAGGTTGCATACTGATAATATCCATGAGCCTTTACAATAACATGCACACATGTAGGTACACTAATAATAGACATCTTATAGTTAACTGGAAGAAGTACTCCTATTATTAACTCAAGATCGTGTATGGTGCTTATTAGTCCTCATTTTGAAAATACCATTTGCGTGTTGTGCAATTCTCCATCCCGATGTATGCTCTGCACACGATCTCAAAAATATCTTGTATCCATGAAAATGGCTAAGTCCTGAATCAAACTATCCTAACGCATGTTTCCTTTCCTATCATTTTGTGCCTTAAAATGTGCCTTGTTCTCGCATGTGAATCCTATGTGTGTCTTATCCTCAGAACAATACTATGTCTTCTCAACATTACCCCACACTAAAGTACATTACTATCTTGATAATGGGGAGTCTTCTTGATGTTCCCAAAAATAAACAATAACAATTGAAAGAATGGAATGAATCACTGTATAAAAGAATGGATATTTACTCTGCAACTTCCTCTTCTTCAACTGGGAGGATAAACTCTAGATATTCACTTTTAATCTCATCCTCTAATGTTTTTCACTCATCTAGTGTGGTCCTTGTCTTCTCTAGAATGTCTATAGTGATGCCATCAAACTCGTCGTGAGTAATATTTTCCTTCTCATTTTGTAAAACATGGACAACATTGGCCATAAAAGACATCATTCCCTCCATAAGATCCATCTTCTGTGCTATGAGCTTCCTAATCTCATGTATCCTCTCCTTATGTGGATCTTGGGCTGCTGCAAGGGCTTCATGCTTTTGTTTTACAAGTGCCAATCTTTCTGCGTGCCCTAAAATATCATCATTTATTGTTGCTAGGACTTTATTATGCTCAACCAAAGTTTTGGTCCTTATTACTACTTTAGGATCTGCACAAAAATTCAAATCTTGGTCTACTTTCTTTAGCTCATCCTTCAACGTCTGGAGCAATGCCTCATACATTGAAATTTTTCTGATCATAGAGGCCCATGTTCTCTCTGCTTCTTTTTCAACATCTCTTAGTAAATGCATTCTAAGTCGTCCATCTTCTAGCACCAAATAAACCAAAGTGTGCACATAATGCATTACAGAAGGAAATTGTTGATACGTAATCACAACACCCCTAAATGTCTGCAAATTGATGGTTTGAAACTCTCAGTGTGATTGCATAACATGGATCTTTTCCCAAAGTGTGGGACTTTACAATTAGGAAATATCTCCAGATGAAGGTTGGTTCCTATTCCTCTATTCAGATGCACACATTCATATTGTAGAGGATCTATCCTAATATCTACTCTAATTTGCCAAGGAGATAGTGTTAAGAAGATGCAAGAAAATGAACCTATTCTAATAGAGATGATGCACCAAAAGAATGTTCAACATCTTCTTTGCCAATAAACACAAACCATAAAAATTCAATACTACCACCATGCACAAATAACCATGATTGTAATGAGAAATCAGGGAGATGCAATGAACATAAAAGAGGGTTGAAAATCATCCAAAAACTTTTGTTATTGCTCCAAAGATGATACAGTGGATTATAATTGCTAAGAGGCAAGATTGCATTTATAGTTTAGATGGGAGGTTTTGAACTCCACAAGATCAATTACAGATAAGAGAAGAAGGGAGGGTGTAAAGCTAAGTTGTCCAACCTCTAGAAAAATGCCCCTCCTTACAATATATAGGAAAAATGAGATAGAAGAATACTAAATCCTACTTCAACCACCCCAAAATGCATTGAATTCACCTGCAAAAATGATGGGTTACACTAAAAAACTCATGCCTCCATGTACTATTCCTTGTTGGGAAAGAACGGAAGCCCATACCTCATTATTGTGGTAGGTGAGAAACCTAGGACACCCTCTAGAATGGAAGACAATTTTTCTCATTTCGAAGAACTTAGTCTCAATAATTTTAAGATATGACCATCTAGTTGAGTACCAGACGTCGAGAGCTTTCGAAAAATTCCTTTCTTGTGAAAATCTAAGCTCACAGTCAAAATTTATGGCCATCTAAAGATTGAGGTGTCATTCTATAAAAATGGTGGGTGGTTGGCTCTATCCTTTTTCGGAGTTTGAAATGCATGTAACCTCTAAAATCATGAAATTTGGATTTTTAGACATTTCAGTTTCGAAAGTCGAGCTAATATTCACCACTCAAAATGGCTTGAGAGGTCTGAAACTCTGAAACCAGAATTTCAGACATTGAGGGGAGATTTTTACATTTTCAGGCTTGAGAGTTTCAAAACCTTGAAACCTAAAAGTCCAAAATTTTGGACTTTTAGAGTTTAGGATTTCAGACTTTGTCAATCCTTTTTCCAAATTCGCACTCCAAGATATCCAAAATCTTGAAACCTGAAAGTCTAAATTATTTTACTTTCAGACTTCAGGATTTCGGACTTTTCCACTCCCTTTTTAAATTCCATGCTCCGAGATCTCTGAAACCTCGAAACCTGAAAGTCCAAAATTTCAGAATTTCAGACTTTGGGATTTCAGAATTTTCCACTCCTTTTTCCAACTTCGTGCTCTGAGATCTCTGAAACCCCAAAACCTGAAAGTTTGAAATTTCAAACCTTGGGATTTCGGAATTTTCTACTCCCTTTTCCTACTTTGCACTCCGAGATCTCTTAAACCCGAAAGTCTGAAATTTTGGAATTTTAGACTTTAGGATTTTAGACTTTGACTCGCTAAGATCTCCAAAAATCTCAAGCTCCTTATCTTACCTGCAATTTACTCATCTCACCTTAAATTTATTCACCCAGCTCTAAAATGCAAGGCTTCATGACTCAATCAACTCCTCCATTTTCCATGTCTGCCATCTTTTGTTTGTCCAATTTGTCCTAAGGGGAAAAATTGGATAGCTATTTGGTGACTCGTGGGATCACCAACCTGCTAGGTGGAAATATCAGTTGTCTTGAAGTATCCATTCGCCATGGAGTCATGAATGATAGCCTGTTACTGATCTTGTACTTGAAACCTAAACCTGACTACTTACAACATGCTGATCCTAAACCTTCCCCACTACTTGTACTCTCAATTTCCACAGGAAAATATTGAAGATGAGATTTGTGAGAGTAGAAAATTGTTTTGACCTATAGGCTGAATGTGTCCCTGAAATTGACTATTACAACATTCACCTTTAGAGGCACATTGAACTACATAATGATACAACCTTGGATCAATACAACCTATGCCAAAGGCACTTACAGAAATTGAAACCTAAACTACAACAAGAAAAATGTGCATATGCACTTAGAGGAATTAAAATCATAGGATAATATTTACAAGGGTGAAACCTTTTTCTTTAGTAATAATGTTTAAAATAGATCTCATTAACCAGAATCAGAAGCTCCTCTCCATCAAATGTATACAATTAGAAGGCATTGCTACTTTTATATACTGTGACCATGTAGGGGCGACTCCAAATGGAATCAAATCTAGAATGCCTTCCTAGATTTTCCTGATCTGCATCCCACTTCAGGACTAGGTCCCCTTCTTGAAAGGTCCTTACTCTTGCTTTCTTATCAGACCATCTTTTGACTAAGTCTTGATCTTTCTCCAGTTTTTGGAAAGCATGTTCTCTGATTTCTTCCAATTCCATCAACTCTGCATACCTAGTCTACATTGGTTCATGAGCTCTAATGCGGGTAGCTCTAATGATATAGGCAACACTGCCTCTTTCCCATAAACTAACTTGTAGGGAGAATTATGTGTTCACCTCTTTGGTGTTATCCTATCAGCCCATAATGCTGATTTTAGCTTTATATGCCATGTCCTTTGGTTTTCGTCCAGAGTCCTCCTCATTATTCTTAGTAAATTATTGTTTGTGGACTCTGCCTATCCATTACCCTGTGGGTAATAGTTTGAAGAGGTGCTCAAGTATATTCCATTCTTAACAGCCCATTCTGTGATCTTAGAACCTAGGAACACTAATGCATTATTTGATATGATAGTGGTTGGTACTCCGAACCTAGTCACTATCCCTTCATAAAAGTATAGTATGCTAGACTCATTTTCTTCTTTGAGTGCTACTACATCAGTGCACTTGGTGAAATAGTTTTTTGCTATGAGAATTCACTTGTGTCCTTGGCTTGAGTTTGGATTGATGACCCTAATGAAGTCTAATCCCCATTTCATGAATGGTTGGTCAACTAAAATTTGGTGTAATGGAAGTGCTGCTAGTCTTTTCTTTCCTATGAAGAACACAATTTTTTTACACTTTTTTATCCAAGTATAGTAGTCACTGAACACTATGGGCCAATAATAACCCACCTTCATTATCTTGAGATCTATTACCCATGGGGAAAAATGACCTTCGGATTCTCCATCGTGAAACTCCTCTAACACCTTCTCAAGTTGACCTATCCCAATGCATCTTAATAGTACTCCATTGATGTCCTTCTTGAACAAAACACCATCAACAAGCACATATGGAATGGATTGTATTTTGAAGTATCTCCTCTTTTATTTTCTCATTTCTGGAGGGAATAGTCCTATTTGTAGGAAGTGTATCGATTTTTGAGTCCAACAAGGGATAGGCACATTATCATTTACTTGCTCTTAATCATCTTGCAGTATTAAAACAACTTCATTTTCATCACTTACTTCAACTTGTTGACTCAAGGCTATTTGTTCACATAATCCCTTTCCATGGACCAACTTAGTGACCTTGATTTCAATGTCATATTCCATGACATGAGTGATCCATCCCGTTTGTTTCTCATTCAGATCTTTATTCATAAGGAAGTGCTTGACTCCCACATGAGAGACTAGTAGTTGGATCTTATTGTTTAAAACTAGGTGTTTGTAATTATTCAAACTCCCGATCACTGCAAGGACATGCTTTTCAATCAAGGAGTATCTCACTTCATTTTCCTCCAAAATTTGACTAAAGAAGTCAACTGGATGTTCATATCCATCTTTGTTTTGTTGTACTAGGATTGTAGAAATTGTGTCCCCACCACCAAAGGCATAGATCATGAAGTCCTTAGAGAAGTATAGATTCACGAGAGTTGTAGCTTTCAATATGGCCTCTTTGATAGCCTCAAAACTTGCTTTATCCTCATTTTTCCACCTACAAGTCATGCTCTTCTTCAACATCAATGTTATTGGCTTTAGAAGAGTGGAAAAGTTTGGTACAAATCTTTGGACAAAATTGATCCTCCCTAGAAATCTCTAAAGAGCCTTCTTATGACTTGGTAATGGAAAGGGTTAATCTTCAATCCTGCCTTTGACACAATGTGGTATAGGATATTTCTTTCATGAGCTAAGAATATGAATTTTTTGGTATTCAATGATACCCCAAATCTCCTACATATTTGAAATACCTATCTCAGATGAAAGAGGTAATTTGCTACATTTTTGGAGAACACACTTATATCATCAAGATATATCAGTAATATTTTTTTTATCAACCCATTGAATGCCATGTCTATTTCCCTTTGGAAAGTGGATTTGGAATTGGATAATCCAAATGGCATCTTCCTATAGGCATAGGTGTCCCACTTAGTGGTGAAATCCATTTTGAATTGATCATATTATTTCACCACTATTTGATTATACCTCGAGTGGCCATCTAGGAGAGAGAATCTTTCTTATCTGGATACTACCTGTAATATTTGTTCCATTAAAGGAAGTGGGTACTGGTCTTTGAGATATGCCCTATTCATGTCTTGAAAGTCCATGCACAACTTGATTTCTCCATTCTTCTTTCTGACCGGGACCAATTTAGCAACACAACTTGAGTGCTTGATTAAAAATATAATGTTTTCCTTTATTATCTTGTTTAGCTCTTTCTTCATTAGAGGCTCAATGTGAAGGTTGACTAGTATTTGATTTTACCTTATGGGATTAGCATCTGGATACAGTTCAATTGTATATTGTGCTGACTTCGGGTTGAATCCTCTCAAATATTTCTAGCTCAAAGAGAATACATTTGGAATATCTTGAAAAATTTATGTGAACTCATATCTCTCTTACTTGGTGGCCACTTTTCTGATTTGGAGTGTCTTTCCTTCCTCAATCGAAATAGGTTCCAAATCTTCCCCTTTGACATGTATGTTACCCTTCTCTTTACAAAATTGGTCATTAGAATTGAAGATAGACTCCAATGTTACTAAACCTTTGGGAATATTGTTGGTCTGTAGCTACACTACTTGATCCCCATATTGTTGCTCTAATCTATCTTGATTCCTAGATGAGAATTCATCCTCTTCTTGTAATAAATTAACGATCTGTTGATCATTCTCAAACACCTGCCAGATTGTGTTATTGTCTGGAATTGCTAGGCTTATAATCACATGGATATGTGGTTGTGTTTTGTCTCTATTGATGTTATCCACCACATCAAAAGTTGTTCCAACCGATGCGAGCCTATCCACAGATTCAATTTTCTTCCTGGGTATGAACTCGATGTTTAATGCTTCAAAGTCGTCAATGAGGTCACATAACCTATTTTTTTAGCTCTTGAGCAGGTCATTCTTTGCAGCATGTTGTCCTCTAACTTGGTTAACAATCATCTCACAATCCCCGAATGCTTGCATATTCTTTATGCCTCTTTTCCTAGCCAAATGATGTCCATGAATCAAAGCCTCATATTCAGCAGTGTTGTTTGAACATACAAACATAAATTTGAAAGATGAATAATACTTGATGTTTTGTGGTGAAACCAACATTGCACATCCTCCAACACCTTGTTTGCTTCTTGAACCATCAAAAAATAGTTTTCAAACTTTGTTGTCATTCTTATTTTTTGGCTTTGTGATGTTAGAAATGGATGAATTTTCTTCATGTAACCAATATACACCCAATTTAGATTCTTCCATTTCCTGAAATGGGTCAAATGCATGCCTTTTGTTCACCCATTTATCCAGAGTTAAATATGGAATACCCTCGACTTTAGTACATGTTTCTAGATCCTTCGAACACTCTTCCCGATCAAAGGCTGAGTAGATCACATTGATAAAACTTGATACATGAGGCTCAATGTGGAAGTTTGCAATTGATTCTGACTTAATTCTTACTTTGGCCCCATATCTTGATCTAAAAAGCATGTGTTACAAATCTACAAATAGATACCCACCATATTTTTGTTGTGAATTCCCTTGATAGACACAACGCAAAGAGTGGTGGTAAGGTTAATTACAAACACATCTTACAAGAATTGTGACATTAGGGAAAGTATGTAGTGTAAGAGTTAAACATTTGATAATCCCAACCATTCCCACTACTATTCCATCTAGTTGCACCACTCCTTTCAGTATTGGCTTATAGATTAGATCCCAATTGATCTCCTATTTGTCTTCGGCGTTACTGAGCTACTTTCACGCTGAATCAATCATGAACTTATGTACCAAGTGGTTCCCAATAATTGATGACACATAGAAAGGTGGAGGCTTCAAAAAATTTCACTTAGTTGACCCCCACACTGTTGCACTGCATTAGTGAGAACTTTCTCCTGTCCTTGGTTTTATCCATTCGAGACAGACCAATTGGCCATTGCAACTTGCAACAAATCTTGTTATCCTGGGATTTCCAGTCACTCCCACATGGAAATGTTCACATGTGTTTTCTTCATTTGGTCAAGGATGTTGAAAGGGGATGAATTATCCTTTTTTTACCCTTTACTTGGCATGACCTTTTTTGGAGCTTGAACAAGCACATGTGTTGCTGCAATTGGATGTGTTAGGCTGATTTTACACATTCGACAGGCTGCATTTGATCTACTAACTCCTTTTTGTGTAGGATTTGGCTGAGAAAATACAATGGATTAGATAGTTTTCCCTCCTTTATGGTCCTCTTATTTGACCATGTGTTAGCAAGCTACACGCCTTCAAAAAGGTTAGGTTGATTAATTGTACATAAGTCTTTTGTTTTAGCCAATTAACCTAACATAGTTTATGTTGGAGGTTCCTCTGGTTGATGTTTCTTGCTACTGATTTCCCTCTTGACTTGGTTCTTAGAGACACACCAATGGTCTATACCATCAAATTCTACTTCAGCGCACCATTGAACCACATGTTGATTAAATGTGAGGTAGATTGTCAGGTGTAACACCGTTTGTACTCCTGTGCTATGTTGTTTTTTGTTAGAACCAAGGCTCTCAATGTTGAAGCAGTGTTTCGTATCATATGGTCAAAATGGCCCGATAGCTTGAGGTTGTCCCTGGTTCATGATTTTGATTTTCGTATCCTGAATCGGTGGTCTATATTACTAGTATGGGGGCCTAGATTTGATACTGAGTTTGAGGACTGATATGGTCTATAAATTTGAGCTTGTCTCTCTCTTAATAGTTATTACCTCATTTCTTAGGTTATGTAGTTATTTCATAACATCTTTTATCTCTTTTGAAGTGCTTGAAGAATTTGATGCCTCATTTTTTCTTTGATTTCTAGGGGGTGGGATGGAATTCAACTCTGGTGTTTTAATAGTTGTAGAAGCTCCCATGTATGGATAGAGAGCCATTGGGTGGCCTTTGTGTCTAGCTTACTAGCTTGAATCAAGAAGTTTTAAGCTTTAATGGTAATGTTATAAGCTCCTAGGTAGAATTGTATACCTCCCATTGATTGGATCATCACAGGCTATATCTAAATTTATAGCCTTCAAGAAATAGAGGAATTCTCCTTCAGGTAGCTGGTCTAACAGTTATCGAAATCCTCTCTCCCATGTCCTGTTGGAAACGGAAATTGAAATTTGTCAAATTTGCTCATTAGGATCCCTCTTGATTCTTGTCAATTGTTCCAATAAAGACATATTATCTCCCTTTTCCCCAAATAGATTGTATGGAAGGTTGTGCAAAAATCATCCAAATTATGGATAGACCCCTGTTGTTAGGATCCTAAACCATTACAAAGCTTTACCCTTAAAAGATGAATCTAACAACTTGACTGCATTATCCATTTCATTGATCTCATTAATTTCACAAACATTGGCGGTGTCCTTGATGTGTTCAATAGGAGTAGTAGGGTTTTCTCCTATGAAATAGGAAATCTTATTTAGTGCTATAACTGAGACCTAATTTTGAGCATTTATGGAAAGTGGACTACTACCTCGTGAAGTTCACATAGGGATTGGGTTGCACCATGTGCCATTATGATTGGCCTAGATAAATCTTGGGTCAATTAAAGAAAAGGTCTACCAAGTGGAGGTGTAGACAAAGTCCTATTAGGTGGAGATGGTGATCTTTGTTATCTTCTTCCTCTCCTTCCTCTACCTGGTGATAATTAGAAGTAGACAAATAGTCCCTCTTCTCGAGTATCAGACCTATTTAGAATTCTTCTGATATACTTGGGCAACCTATGCATGCTATATCACTGAACTTTTATCCCTTTCAGAGTCACCAAATGTGTTGGGGAACGAGCCTTAAAAGTCTATATTTTTCCAAGTCACACACTAAACTTCATATAAACTAAATTAAAATTAAAATTTTTAAGGACCTATTTATATTTGATAATCTCAAGAGGTTGATATTTGTCTTGGGAATGACAGTCCCTGAAAACCTGAAAGTGTCAGACCTTCTGAAATGTCTGAAACCCCAAAACCTGAAATTTGGAAAAATCTGAAATCCCGAAAGCTGGAAATTCTGAAACCCTGAGATGTCTAAAATCCGTGAAATCTCGAAACTGTGACATCTAAAGTACTCTGAAATTTTGAGAATCAAAACTGTCTAAAAGACTAAAAAAAACTCTTTTGAATATTATCCCCCGATCTATCAACTGGTAAAATTTGGACTTGTTTTGAACAATTTAAGCCCCTAAAAATCAATTTTGAAGTTCAACCTGATGGGTGAAAAATTTGAAATTGGAGAACTTAAAATTTCTAAGTCTGAATTTCTTGAAAATGCCTTCAAAGCTTGCAGAATGAACTCTTGGTCCCACTGGGTGTGCCAAAACTATTGATGCATAATCACATCACCCCTGAATGTGTACAATTTGATGGGTTAAAAATCTCAGTGTGATTACATAACATGGAGCTTTTCCCAAAGTGTGGGACTTTGCAATCAGGAAAGATCTTCAGATGAAGGCCGGTTTCTATTCCTATATTTAGATGCACACATTCATATTGTAGAAGATCTATCATAAAATCTACTCTAACTTGTCAAGGAGACATGGTTAAGAAGATGTAAGAAATAAAACCTATTCTAACAGAGGTGATGCACCAAAGGAATGTTGAACATCAGCTTTGCCATTAAACACAAACCATAAAAATTTAATACAACCAACATGTACAAAGTACGAGGGTTACAATGAGAGATCAGGAAGATGTAATGAAAATAAGAGAGGGTTGAAAATCATCCACAAACTTTTATTATTTCTCCAAAGGTGATACATGGCATTACAATGGCCAAGAGGCAAGACTGCATTTACAGTTTAGATGGGAGGTTTTGAACTCCACAAGATCAATTACAGACAAGAGAAGAAGGGAGGGTGCAAAGCCAAGTTGTCCAACCTTTAGAAAGATTCCCCTCCTTACAATATATCAGAATAATGAGAGAAGAAGATAGAAGAATCTGAAATCCTACTTCAACCACCCCAAAATGCATTGAATTCACCTGCAACAATGATGGGTTCTACTAAAAAACCGAGGCCTCCATGTACTATACCTTGTTGGGAAAGAAAGGAAGCCCACACCTCATTATTGTGGTAGGTGACAAACCTGGGACACCCTCTAGAATGGTGGACTATTTTTATCATTTTGAAGAGCTTAGTCTCACAAATTTTAAGATATGGCCATATAGATGAGTATTAGATGCTGAGAGATTTCCAAAAAATTGTTTCTTATTCAAATCCGGGCTCCCAGTCAAAAGTTATGATCATCTTAAGTTCGAGGTATCATTCTAAAAAAATGGTGGGTAGTTGGCTTTGTCCTTTTCCAGAGTCTAAAATGGATGCAACCTTCAAAATCCAAAACTTCTTATTTTCGGAGATTCCAGTTTTGGAATTCAAGCTACTATTCACCACTCAAAATGGCCTGAGAGTTCCGAAACTCTGAAACCTGAAAGTTCAAAATTTCAAACTTTTGGAATTCAAAATTTTAGACATTGAGAGGATATTTTTGCATTTTAGGGCTTGAGAGTCATAAAACCTTGAAACCTGAGAGTCCAAAATTTTGGAGTTTCAAAGTTCATAATTTTGGACTTTGCAGATCCTTTTTCTGACTTCACACTTCGAGAACTCTGAAACTTCAAAACTCGAAAGTCTTAAATTCTAGTCTTTTAGACTTTGGGATTTTAGACTTTCCACTCCCTTTTCTGACTTCATGCTCCAAGATCTCTGAAACCTAAAAGTTTAAAATTTTAGACTTTTGGACTTTGGTATTTCAGAATTTTCCACTCCCTTTTCCAACTTCGCGCTGCGAGATCTTGAAACCCTGAAACTGAAAAGTTTAAAAGTTTAGATTTTCAGACTTCGGGATTTTGGATTTCAACTCATCAAGATCTCCAAAAATCTCAAGCTCTTGAGCTTACCTGCAATTTCCTCGGCCCACCTTAAATTTATTAACCTAACTTTAAAATGCAAGACTTTATGAATAAATCAACTCCTCCATTTTCATTGCATGTAAGTTCTTGTTTGTCTAATTTTTCCCAAGGGAAAAAATTGGATAACAGAAACTTTTTAGGTACCTTCGGTTCTTGATGAGGCCTTGCTTTTAGAATGTAATCACCAATCACCTCTACCATGCTAATGAAGGCCTCATTCTTTGTTCATTCTCTCACCTTCTCTTCCTTTAAGCACTTTATCTAAGTAGTTTTATCTTTGTTATCTTCCATCAATGCTCTAATGGTGGCGGCCTTATCAATAGTTCTTCATACCACCTCAGTAGATACCTTGACTAAGGAAATGTTGACCTCCTCATCAAACATAAGTGTGGGATTTATGTTCATGTGCCTACTCTGAGGTGCCTTCTTTGCTCTCTTAGAGACACAAGAGTTCTCACACACATCAAAATATTTTTCATTCATGTGAGTCTGTATGGACCAAGATAGTTGTTTCCTTGTGTGCATAATGACCATATATGGTCCCATCATCTCCCACACATATCACTCTTAAGGACCACTATACTCTGAAACTAGGCATTGACTATTTTACTTGTGTCCTCATCATGGCCCATACTTGGCACAACATATTATTCACTTATCCTTGTCCTTGGCCCCTTAGGAACATAATCAACAAGGTTTGGAGTTGGCCCTTCTCCTGTCTAAGTTGTAACTAGCGTGCTGGTTTTCTTGCAATCAATGTCTTTTGATTCTTTCACCCCTTCTTCTTCATATTTAATTTCTTCATCCTTGGGATCCTCCACATATTCTTGTTGCACTGGGGTTCCAATCATGCTCTCTTCGGAATCCTCCGCCTCTTAATTAAGCGTCATATTTCTCCTTCTCTTCTTCTCGAGTACTTGTTTTCTAGGGGAGAGTCGAGGTGATCTCCTTATAGGTTTTGGTGTTCCTACACCTTTGGTATTAGCTCTTATGAATACCTTCTTGAACTGATGATCTTTAGGGACTACATCTACATTCATGTCCTCTTCTACTTCTTGCACCTATGGTGGATTATTTGCATTCTCACTCTCTACTCCTTTAATGAGCTGCCTCCAAACCCTATGATCCAATCCTCCACTATCTTTGTGTTCTTCTTCTTCCTTTTCTATTTATATGGTCATGATAGGATTTGAATCTATCACATTATCCATTGTATGTTTTCCCTTAGGTGGCCCTGGGAGCATGAAATCATTCTGCACATACTTATTATTCTCTACCCTAGGCTTAAGCTAAAGATATATGATCACGGATCCACTATCCACAATAGCCAAGATTATTGGCTTTATGTTCATGACATCTGAAATGAGCCTCTCAATGTTGGCATACCAACATGGATATACATATGTTTTCCTAAGGGTATGTTAGTCATAATATACCTTGTCTGTGTTGAAGTTTAGTTGGCGCGCATTAGTAAATATGTGAACTAAAGCCTATAAGTAGCATGTTGTAAAGGCATAGGGAATTTTTCACATGACCTCCATGTCCCATCCTTCATGGAAAATTGTGAGATAAAAAAATGCTAATACACCACAATTCTGAGGGTAGCTCCTTCAGAATGCACCACTTCTCCTCAAACGTCATGCCAAGTCGGTCATACCACAGTTCTACCCTTTTCTTGAACATGCCACTCATTGATTCTTCACATAAATATTTCTCGAACCTATCCATAAGGGACTTCTTCTCAGTGGGGTATTCCCAAATTTTGTTCTTTGGCCCATCAAGCACTCCAATTTCTACAAAAACATGGGATAGTAGGATAACGCCAACACTTATCTTCTCACGTGTGTGTGCTTCCTCAATAATAGATTCTGCAATGTAGCCAATGAAGTTGTAGATTTATCCCTCTATTATTTTCTTTAAAATGTGTAGCCACATGGTATTTACCTATGACCATCTCTCTTGATCATTTAACTTGGTGATAAGATGCACGACTGTCTGCACTACAAGAAAATTCTTCAATTTTTCTATGTCCAATCCACATGAACCTTTGGAGTATCCTAATTCCTTATTGGTGGCTATAACTCTTTCCTTATCAGTATGATCACTTGTAATATCTATCCTTGTTCCCTTGAGTCTTGTCAATGTGGAAATCAGGGCTGCTATGATCCTTACCATCCTTATAGAAAAATAGAAAAAGTTGTCATGGAATTTTCTCATAAGCCATTGATATAAATCCTCTAGTTTTCCAAAGTATGGGAGTTCATATAACTGATAAACCCTTACCTTCTTCAGCACCTTCTCTCCAGCATCATCATATACCGACATATTGTCCACCGTGCACTTGTTGGTCTTCTTGTTCAACAACACATCAAATTATCCCATGTTATCACTGGTGCGGTGATTGTAATCACTTACTTTCCATCGACGAATGTTTGAATACCAATCCTGAGTAACTATCACTCCTTCATGGTACTGCATCTCTTAAATGTTACTCTCAGGTGTACGTTCAACCTCAACCTCCATCTTTTTCTTCCCATTTGTGCCTATTGCACGTGCTTTCTTCAGTGCCATCATAAAACTCCTGACTTTTATCTTCTCTATGGAGTAAGCTCAAACACTATCTCGAAATCGCATTCCCTACCTCAAAACTACGTTCCCTAGCTCCTTCAGAATGCTTCTATTACACTTAAACCCTTCACCAATGGGGACACAAGCCACTTCCACACAAAAATCTACTCTCCACATCTAGTTTCATATCTCTCCACACCTCAATACAATTCCTTTGGCTTGGTCTCACTTAGCTTGCTTGAGTACTTGTGATCGCAAAGGTAAAAATGAACCCACATCATGTCCTTATATAGATTGTCAAAAATCTAGTGCATTTATTGCTCCTTCACCTACCAAAAATCCTCTCATTAATTGACCATTTTCCCAGTTTTACGAAGAACACCTTCGCACCCCAGCTATAACCTTCTAGTGTGCCTTCCTACCTTCTAGATATATACTTCTCTTCCACATGTTTCCATGCACAAATTACCTCACTATTGTGCCCTCTTCTAGTAGTTTCCACAGTTGTTGCTTACAAAATGTTATATTTTTCATTCATTCACTTCCATCCATGGTCTTCATTTTAGAAGTAATCACCTTTCAAATAACTCCTTTCCACACTTGAATAACACATGTAACAGTTTTCTCTCATGTGTACCCAATTGTGAATAAAAAATAATAACCACCACACACCAATTGTATGTGCACTCCTCTGCACATAAAAATACTTCAGATTGCAATTGTCTTCGAGCACACAAACATGCTTATGACATGA
The DNA here is from genome assembly GCA_019776745.2 of Taxus chinensis. Classification (NCBI taxonomy): domain Eukaryota; kingdom Viridiplantae; phylum Streptophyta; class Pinopsida; order Cupressales; family Taxaceae; genus Taxus; species Taxus chinensis. The sequence continues at coordinate 237,523,744 of CM034146.1, forward strand.
AACACCAAACTAAATTGATATAGCATATCGATGAAGAAGGAAATAAATTAAAGGAAATATAGAAAGGAAAACCTATACTAAATGGTAATATTTCCTTATTACAAACACCAAGAAAACTTTTTTATAGTTGGGCTTCAACTTACTCTCATTGAAGTAATTGGGTAACCATATTCCATCAAGCGCCTTTAACTAGAAAGTTCCTGATTCAAGTATATGAGTGATAACATATGGTCCCAACCAATGCACCCAAATATTTCATGGATGGCACGGAAACTTAGAATCATAAAGTAGTACCATCTATCCAACCTCAAGCTTATTTCCTTTGATTTTTATGTCATGCCATGCCTTTTGCCTATCATTTTCCTACTTTTGACTCTAATGTACTATGGTACGCCTCTCATCCAACTATACTAACCTGTCAATTATTTATTCTAATGCTTGCTCATCAGCTAGACCTCCAGCGCATACAATATGTAATGATGGTAACATGAATTCCATTGGAAGAAATGTTTCTATGCCAAACACCAAATGAAATGGTGTGACCTTATTCAAACACTTATAGTTTGTTCTATATGCCCAAATCACATCATAAACTTTATCATCTCAATATTTCCTCCCAACATTACAATTTTTTGTCAAAGTTTGGATTAATTTCTTGTTGAACGCCTTTGCAGTCCCATTTTCTTGAGGATTATAAGGTGTTGTCTTGTGTTATGCAACCATAAATTCATCAAACAATGTCCTAATTGTCTCATTCAAGAAGTGTGTGCCTCTATCACTTCTCAAGCTCAACAGACATCCGTACCTAGTAATAATATTTTCCCTTATGAACTTGGTTGTTATAGTTGTTGTATAATCCTTTGTAGGTAATGATTCTACCCACCTAGTAATATAATCTATGCAAATGATGATATAGTGCGATCTAGTTCTACGCGCGGTTGGGGAAATAGGACCTAAAAATTCTACAACCCATTTCTCTAATGGCTCTGCACTGGAAAAAGGCCTAAAAGGAAATTCATCTCTCTACCTAGGTTTACCAAGACAGTTATAGTGATCACTTACCTAACAATACTCTTTATAATATTTGTACATGGTCTCCCACCATAATCCAATGAGTAGAATCTTACGCATAGTAGCATCACCTGCATAGTACCCACCTTCAATACCATAATGACCCTCTTCCATAACATATATGCACTCATGTTCTAGTACACACTGGCGCATAACTTCATCCTGACCTAGTTTTTATAAGTCACCACTGATCAACATGAAGGGTGTCGTGTGAATTACAAGTTGTTTTTCTCTAATGCTTTCATTCCTTCAAGCACCATACCTGTGCATAAAAAGACAACAATATCCTCTAACTCCAAAGGTGTGTGATGTAACATGTATAATTACGCATATGACATTGTATCTTCAATTTTTTGGGTGTCCTCCCCTGATTGAATCCTTGATAAGTGGTTTGGGCCATAATTACTTCTACTTGGTTTTACCATGACTGTGAAGTCAAATTCTTGGAAAAAGAGCACCCATCAAAATATGCGCCCCTATAGAATGGGATTATTTACCAAGTATTTTAATGTCAGGTGATCAATATAAAATACAAAGGGTGTTGCTAGAAAATACTATATGAATTTATGTAGTGTGTATATCATTGACAAGTTCTCGTGCTCTTTCGTTCTGTAGGAGTCAAATTTCTACTAGAAAAATAGATATTATGATCTATAATACTTTTTCCAGGATAATATAACACTGCACCAATGTTTATGCTATCTAGGAATCCACATGCACATGAAATGGTTAGTTCCATGAGGGAAAACGTAGAATATACATTGTAGTAATTCTCTCCTTCAATGCCTCAAATACATGTTGTTGTGGCTCTCCCGAATAGAATGTCCCTTTTCCTTTTAATAATTCTTCCAAGGGTATGGAAATCATTGCATATGATTTGATAAATTTTCTATAATACCCTGTATGGCCCAAGAATCCATGCACCTCACTCTAACTAGTACGCTCCTCCATCCCTACAATAACTTCAACCTTTGTTGGATCTACTAACAAACCTTATTTGTAAATTATATGCCCTAACAAAGTTCCAAAAGGTGTAGAAATCACACACTTCTTGATGTTTAAGGATATGCTTAACTATTTGCATCTTTCAACCATTAAGCACAAATTTTCACAATGATCCTTAACAATCCCATATACCATCTAATCATCCAAGTAAACCTGCAAGAATTTGTGAATAAAATACTTGAATGCTTGAACAACTATGCACAAAAATATAGTAGGTGCATTTTTCAAACCAAAGGACATCACAGTATATGAAAAAATTCCTAATTCAGTGGTGAAATTATTTTTCTCATGATATTTTTGTGTAATTATAACCTAATGATACCCAGAGAATGCATCTATAAAAGAGTAAACTTCGTGCCCTACAATGCCTTCTAATATTTCCTCTGTGAAAGTGGTATTAAAAGGATCAATCACACATACAACATTTAGTTCCATGTAATCCACAAAAATCCTAATCTTACCATCTTTCTTGATACTGATTACCATTAGTCTAACCCACTTTGATTTATATAGGGGCTTAATGATGTCATATTTCAACATTTTGTCAAAATTTTCCTTAACTTTTATACACAGGTTTGGGTTCATCATATAAGGTCTCTTCCTGACCAGGTGCTCTCCTTTCTTTACCTTAATCTTCATCACATATAATGACTCATGCACTCCTTTTAACTCATGGTAGCCCCTAGGAAATACATCCTTGAAATCACGTAGTAATTCAATTATATTTGCCACTTCAAAATCACTCCAAACGTAAGACCAAAACAGTCTGGTGGAAGGATTCTCTACCTGAACATCTTACAATTGACTCAAATTCGGCTAAGGAATCTAGTGCTCCTTTGCAAGTTAACTCACCCATCATGGTTGATTCACAGACCAATACAGAGAAGCCTCCAGACTATTCTTTACAGGTTTCTGACTCAGTGATTAAGGATATTTCGACCCCCCTTCCTATGGGTCACATCCCCATCAAACCCATTGCAGTTCCTCCGACTGTAGTGGATATGGGAAATTAGGAATGGATTGTGGTGGATAGGAAAAAGAAGGGAAATGCCAAATCTAAATCCCCCACCATATCGGACAAGGTTTGATTCTTTTCTTTTGGGTGCTTTCATTGATACATTTAGGCAAAAGGTCTAATACGCAGTTGATAGGCAGCTGTGTTGCTGTTTTGTTGTTGTTTTTTAGCTATTTTTGTAGCAGCTAGTTTGCTCTTGTTGGTTCTTTCCTAGACAGATTTTTTATGTTGCTTGGGCTTTTCTGGGATAAAATCTTACTGTTGAGCACTTTTGTACAAGGGTATAGTCCCTTTCAAAAAACTATTTTCCCATAATAAAAAAAAATCAGAGCAATAATCCCCAATTATTGCCTCCTTAGGTTCAACATCTGTGCCAATGTTCACTTTTTTGGTCTTCATAGGTTCATGATAGGCATGCACGTTCTTATCCACACTGTCTAACAATTCTCACGTACCTATTAAATGATCTATATCCAGATATTATACTTCCTCATCATCCACTATGTAGACTATCTTTCCTTTCTCCTTTTCAAAGCAAGTGAGCGTAAATAGTTTGGCATCTGTATCATCTACTTCATCAAAATGTGCTCTAAAGTCTACCTCACCAAATAACTCTTGAATGAGTTCTTCATCATTTGCACTGTCTCCCAAAGTTAAGTTCTTAATGACTCTTAATGCCTCTTCCACTTGAAGTTTAGTATAGAATTAGTAAAAAATTTGGGTCATTCTTGTAATCAGGTCCTACCAATCTCAAGTTTCCCTATGTAGCTCTACATAAACAAACCAAGAACGTACACAACCTTGGAAAGTGGAATAAATCTTGTGCACCCATAGTAAAGGTGATTAAGATTCCTTCTCATCTATCTAGAGTCTCTCACACAGTTGAACATGGTGATGAATAGGTTAGTTACCATGATATATGCAGATTTTAGTAGGCACATTAATTCTGAAGAATTAAGTGGTTAGAGAAATTATGAATTCATTCCATTCAATGAGATTATCCATGTGAAGCATCCACAATACATGTTTGTTTTGTGTAAGGTATACACTAACATATTTCTCCTTTCCATTTGATATGTCCACTTCTTGTCCATGGCACTCAGGAATACTGTAGGGTATCCTTCTCTAGTGTACTGAGGTATAAAGCCACCTATCCTCCTCATATAATGAGGTTTTCTTCTCTACAGAAACGTGCTTCTTACTTCACACCCAACCATCTCATAGGTGCCATGCACCTTGTTATCACAAGCACTACTTGTAGTATCACTAATAGACTGTGCATCTTCCCACTGGAGGATTCGTTAAATGGATCAAGTACTTTTGGGTGTCGAATGGTGCGTACATAAATGCTGTTAAGGTCTTCCTCGCTCAAAGGTTCAACATAATATGTAGATTTCCCATTTTTCAAAGGGATAATCACTCTTTTTTCCCTGTTCTCAAAACTTACATACCCCTTAGTAAACTGTAGATCAACATTATTTGCATAACACCAAGGGTACCCAAGTAGAGCTGGGAGGGTTGTCTACTTCTGCAAGCTCTAAGACCTCAAACTCCCAAGTTAACTTAGCCCCTTGTATGGAATGGATGCATCCTTTAAAAATTCAATTAGAGTGGCCTTAGTTCGATTAGCCATAAATACTACATTAGAGGATGTATGTAATAGAGGTCGTCCCATCTATACCCATGCATCTAGAGTAAGCACATTCACTTCCATGCCTATATAAATCAATATATTAATCAAGAGCCACCCATTGACAAAAACATTCAAAGTGATCTCCTTATCACGATCCAAACTATGTGGGGGAATATTAGCATACAGGATCTACCATCCATTCTCAATACATATGTGTGGAGTTTTTCCCTTTAGCCAATTTCCTAATAATGGAATGATATTCTCTAGGTGCAACATCTTCCATGCTTGTTTTAAGTCATCAATATCCGATTGGACTGTCACTTTTGCTTCTTTTATTCTAACTTTGGTGATTATTCCTTTAAACATTGTATTTCATCCTAATGATTTTTGAGTACCTCCATGATCTCCTGATAAACCTCCTTCTTATGTGCAAGATCTAGGTACCTTATATGTAAAACTTCCTCCTTAGTGATGGTAGGATTTTGTTGTAACGATTCCCTGGTGTGTGCAACTTAAGAATGTGTAGTAATCTTCACAGGTAATACCTCAAGTTCCGGTGCCATCTTTGGTATCCACATATTTTCCACAGTGCGTTGTATTCTTACCATTCCTATGCCCTATTTCTCCTATTTATGTTGCTTTCTAAGATGCTCATATAAGTTCAGGCACTCCTCATAGCCTTGATTCTTCCTACAAAAATAATAATTAATATTCTGAGGACATTCGCACCTGTAGTGGTCAGGAGATCCGCATGGAAAACACGTTTTGTGAGGGAACTCACCCTGTCCACCACCATGGCCTTGGCCCCCGAATGCAGGCTTGAGTGTGTTCAAGATCATGGTGCTCATATTTTCCTTTAGAGTTATTTGATACTCCAGTCTTTCGCACACCAATATCTATGGAATCATGGATCTGACCAATACACCTATAATCTTCTATATTATGAGTCATGGACCGAAAAATATTACAATAACAAGATATATTCTTTCTTATCATTCATTGTAATAATGGGAAGTGGCTTGCATCATGGTCTAAATGACATATCTCACAATCTAGCAACAATGAATACACTGATCTATGAGGAATACTATCTTTGGTGTGCCCTTCCACTTCACAATATGTACACCAAATCCCAGTGCACATCTCTTGTGCTGAATTTACCGATAGTTTCTCCAATTACTTTGACATAGCCGCAATATGTGCCTCCAATAATGGTCTCACTCCAGTGTTTATACTCCCAAATTCTTCAGCATGTAAAGCAGCTTTAAGTTCTTCATTTGTGTTTGTATATGTCTTATGTGACAGTGCACTTCTAAAAGGTGTGATCAAGCCCCTGTCATCACCAATCCGGCACTATGATAATTCTTCACCGGGAACTCCTCGTGCTATGATTATTTACTAATGCACAGCCTTTAGTTTGGTGGATGTAATCTGGAAGCAAAACAACAACATAACACAAGAATACCATCGACTATGATAAGACGGAATGATGACAAATCTGAAATATCAAAGTAAATAATAATATTAACATGAAATTGTTACAATCTCACCCATGAGGTACTTCAACAAGACTATGGGAGAAACTTTACAATTACGCATCTTGATGGCTTCTTCAACACACCTTTAACTGATGGCTTCCTTTGCACACTTCCTACAATATTTCTCACTACTTTCTATGCTAAATGAGGGGGGTAGCCTCTCTATTTATAGAACTTCCAGGCTTATCCATCCTATCTCTAAGATAGGATAAGAAATCCACTCTGACGAATCATATTCCATACCTTAACTCTTATCTGTACATGTAAGCTTATCTCTTAAGATAAGATAAACCTTATCATTTTACATGGGTTCCACATTTTTAGACTTTTTACAAATAAAATACACAAAATATTTATGACCTCACTCCTTGTCCTTATTACCAATATAATATTCTAATTCCTAATCATGTAGACCTTACTTCTCTAATTACCCAAACTTTAACATTTTAACATTACCGGACCACTTACGACAAATATTTACTTTTTACAACATTCCTATTGTACTTTGACTGTTACCGTACTCCACATTATTGGTGACACCGTACTGACGGCGCCGTTATCTTCTATCAGATGCTACTACTAATTATACTTAACAACATCCTATTCCTAATACATACATTAATGAAATAGAAATTATGGAGGAAAATTTTAGTGTCGACACCCCCAACGAACCACTATGCATGTTGGCTTGCATGAATATCATAAGAAAGTTTAGAAAATAGTTTCTTGAAATATGCATCATATTCCTAAACACTCTCAGTAGTTCCCTGCTTAATATCCTTGAGCGCGCTTATAATCTTCTTCTCAAACTCAGGGATATGAAACACCTTAAGGAAATCATCCTTTAATTCTGCATAATCTATGCAAGTTTGATCAGGGTTAAACTTCTTGTACCAACTATGTGCACACCCCTAATGAAGTTACAAACTGAATTTTCTTATGCTCAAAATCTATAATTCCTTTTACATGCCACAATATCTCACACATGTGTGCATTTTCAGCAGATTCTTCTATGCTCCTATACTCTGGAAGATGGAGAGACATCTCTATGTAAATTATCTAGGGTTGATAAGGACCCTTCCCACCTGATCCAAAACCTCCTCTGTTACCTCTGCCTCTAGAACCACTAGATCCACAAGAACTAGAGCCACCTATGCCCCCTGATCCTCCACCTATAGCCGGAAACAGAAAGCTGGATGTACTGTCATGTGTCCCAACAATGGTAATAAATTTAACTCCTACATTCTGTGAAGTGGTACTACTCCCAGAAGTGAGTCCAAAATTTCATAATGGGAGTGCCATCCAATTCCTCCAGTCGGTACGTACCATTTTCATGCACAACTGCTATTTTGTAGGGCCCCATCCATTTTGGGAGAAATTTTCTATGTCTTCTTTTTTTGTATCTGGAATCATATACTAGGACCAAGTCATTCACATGAAATGGAGACCACCGGATCTTTTGATCAAAGTATTCCTTCTGCTTCATTTTCTTCTTATGGCTTGTATCCTTTGCTATTTCTCTCATTTCCTCCAGCAAATGAAGATGTACCAACCTTTCTTTTACTGAATCACTTTCATCCATCCTTTCATTTTTCATAACTCTCACAGTGGGAATACAAACTCAATAGGAAGAACTGGATCAATGCCATAGGCCAACTGAAATGGGGAGTATCCTGTTGCTAACTTTGATGTTGCCCTATATGCCCACAATGCTACATGAATCCTTTTATCCCATTTATGTACCTGCAAGGCTGCATCTTTTGCTAGAATTTGACACAGCACAAAATTTGTTCGTTCCACCTGTCCATTTGTGCTTGGCTTGTATGTTGTAGCCTTCCTATGCTTAATAGAAAACTTATTGACTAGGGCTTCTACCACCTCATTAATGAAGTGGCTTCCTTGATCTGTTACAATTTCTAATGGACTACCAAATCTGGTGACAATGCGTTCATATATGAACCTTGCCACTTCATCCATGGAAGCTGTTTTCAATGGCCTCGCTTCAACCCACTTGGTTAAATAATCTGTGGCAACTACAATATACTTATTTTGGCATGATGTAGTTGGAAGTAGACCTACAATGTCTATTCCCCACTTTTCAAAGGGACCAAGTGGAAGAATATGACATAATGGAGCTAATGAAGTCTTACGGTTACCATGTGTTTGACAAATATCACATGTCTTACAATAATTATAACAATCTTTAAAAAGAGTGGGCCAGTGATAACCTGCATCCAAGATCCTTCTTGCTGTAAGTTGTCCAGAGAAGTGCCCTCCACATGTACCATTATGGAATTCTTCTAGCAGCTCCTTTCCTTGATCACATCCAACTGCCCTCTTATACTGTCCATTAGGTCCTATTCGAAATAATGCTCCATGCATAATAGAATATGGACGACTGGCTTGAGTAATCTTTCTCTTAGTCTTTGCATTGGCACCATCAGGAAACTTGAATTCATTCAGATAATTCTAAATATCTATGTATTCACTAGGGATTGTGTCAAGGGAGAACAATGCTGCATCGGGAAAATCATCATCATCACAAGATGATCCTAAACCATCATAGGCTCGAGAGAGTGCATCTGCATTGACATGCTTCTTTCCTGGCCTATCTATAATATAAAATTCAAATTCTTGTAGCAAAATTATCCATCTTGCTATTCTCCCTGATGGGTTAGGCTTACTGACAATATATTTCAGAGCCTGATGATCTGTTACAACTATAAATTTCTACCCTAGCAAGTAATTTCTAAACTTCTTTACAGCAAAAATGATAGCCAGAGCCTCTTTTTTAGTTACAGTATAGTTTACCTCAGCACTGCTCATTTGTCTGCTCCCAAAGTAAATTGGATGTTCATTCCCATTTTCATCCTTTTGGCTCAAAGTACTACCTAGTGTTGTATCTGCGGCATCAGTGTACACAATGAATGGCTTGCTCCAATTTGGATTCTTCAAAATAGGTGAAGACACCAGGGCTTCCTTCAGTTGTCCAAAAGCTTCATGCGTCTTGTTTCCTAGTTCATAAGAAACATCCTTCTTCAAGAACTGGGTTAGTGGCTGTGCAATCTTTGAGAAATTCTTGATGAACCTTCTATAGTAACCCACATGGCCTAAAAATGATCTCAACTTACTTCTATTCATAGGAAATGGTAAATCTTTGATTTTTGAAACTTTATCAGGATTAGTACCAATACCATCTCTGGATACAACATGCCCTAACAAAACACCTTTAGAAAATCCAAAGACACACTTTGTAGGGTTTAGTGAGGCTTGTGCTTCATCTAACCTTTGAAATTCTGTCTCCATCTGGTGCAGGTGGTCCAACTTGCTCCCATAGATGCAAAAATCATCCAGAAATACTCTGATGAAGGTCCCAATGTAGGGTTCAAACACCCTATTAATCAAACGCTGGAATGTTGCTGGAGCATTACACAACCCAAAAGGCATAACTCTATAAGCAAACGTTCCCCAAGGAGTGGTGAACGTGGTCTTCAGCTGATCTTTCTCTGCTATACGAACTTGGTTGTAGCTACTATATCCATCAGCAAAACTATAGCACTCCTGGCCAGCTACTTCGTCCAAGATCTGATCTAAAAATGGAAGAGGGTAATGATCCTTCTTTGTTGCCTTATTGAGCTTCCTGTAATCAACACAAATGCTTAGCTTCCCATTCTTTTTTATTGAAATCACAATGGGAGAAACCCATTCTGAATTCTCCACAGCAAATATGAATCCTGCATCAAGCAACTTATCTATTTCTTCTTTTACAGTCTTGGAAAAATTAGGATTCATTCTATATGGCATTTGCTTTATGGGCTTAGCACCATCTACCAGCTCAATACAATGTTCTACCCAACTTACTTGATGGAGTTCCTTATAATCAAAAGTGAATAGATGTATGTACCTTCGAAAGAGCTGGAGGTAGGATTCCTTCTCACTCTCCATCATAGTATCACCAATCTTTATTTGTTGGAGACGATCATCAACTTCTTCTTCAGATAATTTTATGGGGTCCTAGGTTGGTGTGACTGGAAGAATATCCATGACTGAAACATCAACCTCACTTTCTTCATCTTCAGTGTCCACTTCACTGGTACTAGAGTAATCAGAGGATGTCCAATCATCAGTTTCATCACTTGAATCCACAGGTTCTGCTTTATGATGTCGAGGGATCACGTTTATCTTCACCCTCTCTCTACCACGTCCAAGTGTCATGAAACCTTCATTCCAGTAGTTTCTTGCATGAACTCTCCTTAGCCATGGTCTTCCCAGCAGCATTGGGTACGCAACAGTACCATTTTTCATCACTTGAAAGTCTACCACACATACAACACCCATAACAGATATTGCCACATTTGAAACTACACCCTCTGGTTTAGTTTTTCCCTTATTTAATGACCTTAACATAAGTGTTGAAGGGCGATCAATTTTTAAACCCAACATATTCATTACAAACTCAATCATTACATTAACTGCAGCACCTCCATCAACTAAGAAATCATGAATTGAAATACCATTACATAATACCTCAGCTTGTGGAGCATAGGGATCTGCCTCTGCCTCTAAAATAGGGACCTCAACCTCCTTCCTTCTTCGAGCATTGAGTCCACCTCGCAACTCCCGCCTCTTCTCCGAAGACATAGCCAAGAGTTGACCATATGTAATATTTGTAGGCCTTTTGGACAGATCTTCCAAGATGGAGTATGGTCCTTGCCCCTGTGAAATCAGAAAATCCTGCACACCCAACTTTCTTCTCCTATGTTTCTTACTAGTTTCTCCTTTCATTTTCTTAGGATCAGTTCCATCTTGATTATCTTTTTCTTTCTTTCTTTTTGTTATAAACACATCTACTTCATTATTTCTACTCTTATCTACTACATCAAGAGAATTCACAGGTGCTTTTCCTTTATCATTATCTTTTGTACCAGATGTAGAATCTCTATCTGGATAATTATACTTATAATGACCCTTTTTATAACAACCATAACAAACAACTTCAGAAATATTTCTTTTTGGACCTCTATCTCCTCCCTGAGAACTAAATTATTTTCCTTGAAGAAGATTAATAGTTAACTGACCCATATTTTTGAGCAGATCTTCATACTCAGTAGATGTACTAGGAGAAATATTTGTGCTCACCGGGAGTGGTTGTGGATTCTGGACCAAAGGTGCTGGTGTAGGCTCTACTTTAGTAACAATTTCTTTGGGCTCCTCTTCCATGCTTTCTTCTTGCCTTCTTGCAATCTCCTTTGCTTGTTCAATGGTAGCTGGGCGGTCATACTTCACTCGTTGTCTGATCTCTGGCTTCATCCCAAGAATGAAGTGCTTACAGAGGAGATTATCCATGCCATTTATCAACCCATCCGCTAATCCTTCTTTCCGGATCTGGGCATCGAGCTTCCTCCTTAGCTCTAGAACACGAGCATGATAATCCCTTATCTTCTCCTTCTCTCCTTGGGTTAGCTTTGTGATATCAATCATGAGATCTACATATCTCTGTTGTTCACCAAATTCTTCAAGAAAACTTTCAGTTAATAAATCCCATGAATTTTTCACATTATCACCTAGTGTTTCAAACCACCTAAGTGCTGAACCATCCAAAAAGGTAGGAAAAAATTCAGTCCATTGTTCCCTTCTTATAAGGCCATTGCAAATACAAGATCGCTTAAACTCTTGAATGAAAGAAGAAGCATCTTCATTAGATTGAGTTGAAAAAACAGGAATCTTTCCCATTTTCAAAAGTAACCACCGTGAAATACCAACCCACAAGTACAATCAACAAGAATTATGTGCAAAAATAATTGGAATTACTATAGAAATGACCATGGTAAACTATGGTAAAACTTGACTTACTGCAGTAAAAACTGATTTTACTGTGGTAAACAAATTCACGGTAAAAAGTGAAGTTACTGCGGTAAATACTATTCATGGTAAAAAGTGACTTTAATGTGATAAATACTATTCACAGCAAAAATGATTTTATCATGGTAACTACTATTCACGGTAAAAATAACTTTACCACGGTAACTACTATGCACAGTAAAAACAAGGTTACCCTCTAATTGATTTTTGCCTAAGGGGGAATATCTCTCCAGAAAATCCACCAATGAGGAATGGTCCCAGCAACGGAACCAAAATGTCATCACCAATCCAGCACTATGATAATTCTTCACCGGGAACTCCTCTTGCTATGATTATTTACTAATGCACAGCCTTTAGTTTGGTGGATGTAATCTGGAAGCAAAACAACAACATAACACAAGAATACCATCGACTATGATAAGACGGAATGATGACAAATCTGAAATATCAAAGTAAATAATAATATTAACATGAAATTGTTACAATCTCACCCATGAGGTACTTCAACAAGACTATAGAAGAAACTTTACAATTACGCCTCTTGATGGCTTCTTCAACACACCTTTAACTGATGGCTTCCTTTGCACACTTCCTACAATATTTCTCACTACTTCTTTCTATGCTAAATGAGGGGGGTAGCCTCTCTATTTATAGAACTTCCAGGATTATCCATCCTATCTCTAAGATAGGATAAGAAATCCACTCTGACGAATCATATTCCATACCTTAACTCTTATCTGTACATGTAAGCTTATCTCTTAAGATAAGATAAACCTTATCATTTTACATGGGTTCCACATTTTTAAACTTCTTACAAATAAAATACACAAAATATTTATGACCTCACTCCTTGTCCTTATTACCAATATAATATTCTAATTCCTAATCATGTAGACCCTACTTCTCTAATTACCCAAACTTTGACATTTTAACATTACCGGACCACTTACGACAAATATTTACTTTTTACAACATTCCTATTGTACTTTGACTGTTACCGTACTCCACATTATTGGCGACACCGTACTGACGGCACTGTTATCTTCTATCAGATGCTACTACTAATTATACTTAACAACATCCTATTCCTAATACATACATTAATGAAATAGAAATTGTGGAAGAAAATTTTAGTGTCGACACCCCCAACGAACCACTATGCATGTTGGCTTGCATGAATATCATAAGAAAGTTTAGAAAATAGTTTCTTGAAATATGCATCATATTCCTAAATACTCTCAGTAGTTCCCTGCTTAATATCCTTGAGCACGCTTATAATCTTCTTCTCAAACTCAGGGATATGAAACACCTTAAGGAAATCATCCTTTAATTCTGCATAATCTATGCAAGTTTGATCAGGGTTAAACTTCTTGTACCAACTATGTGCACACCCCTAATGAAGTTACAAACTGAATTTGCTTATGCTCAAAATCTATAATTCCTTTTACATGCCACAATATCTCAAACATGTGTGCATTTTCAGTAGAATCTTCTATGCTCCTATACTTTGGAAGATGGAGAGACATCTCTATGTAAATTATCTAGGGTTGATAAGGACCCTTCCCACCTGATCCAAAACCTCCTCTGTTACCTCTGCCTCTAGAACCACCAGATCCACAAGAACTAGAGCCACCTATGCCCCCTGATCCTCCACCTATAGCCGGAAACAGACAACTGGATGTAATGTCATGTGTCCCAACAATTGTAATAAATTTAACTCCTACATTCTGTGAAGTGGTACTACTCCCAGAAGTGAGTCCAAAATTTTGTGCGCTTGAGTTTTGTTTTGATGAATGGCCTAAGAAGGTAACTCTGAACAACAAAGAAGATGTTTCCTAGCTAAAGATGTACTTGCTATATGAATTAATCCTACTCTTCTACTACCCAACCTAGTTTGTTGACTACTGGTCATACTAGATACTAGAAAACCAAACACAAGGGCAAGGTTTCCAGGTAGATTCAGGTGTGCACCCATGGCCCATGTCATCTCTACTAGCGCACTCCCTTGTGATGATGAGGAGGGTTCCCTATTATTATTTCCCAAATGGGGGAGTTCCATATGCTCTGGCTCCATGCCTTCTACATGATATCCAAATCCTTCATGATACATTTCTCTCCTCAACACTATCCACTCTATAATATCATATTGATTCTCTATCTCTCACTCGCATGCTTCATTGTACTTAAGCCACCCATCTTCTAGATGCCTCTCTACCACTAGGTATGCCATCCTTCACCAAACCTGTTCCTTCCCCTGCATGTGGTGGGGTTTAGCTAGCCATTGAATTCTCTTCCAAGTTCAAGGTTACCATCAATATTTTGATCGCTAATGGAATGTCTTACAAATAAGTTCCCCTTAGATAAGGGAAAAACTGGAACTCAGCTACCTCTGAGAAATTATAATTGGAAATTGAGTAGTCCAAAATATAGCTATTTAGAACACCAAAGAAATAAGTTTCCACAATGCGTATCCATATCAGATCAACATCATGGAGGGTCTAAAATTATTATAGCGTATAGAAAAGTGTTTTATACCTCCAATTACTTTTAGACGCATAAGCCACTAACCACTCATACAAATCTTCCAGAAAGATAGCAAAGAATATTTCATATAAAAATTCATATAAATTCTGCTCCACCCATGCATGTGCCTCAAACTCAAATCCAGTGTTGAACGTCCAAGAATACTCTTTTTTGAGATCTTTTATCCACTCATCAACACTTGCTAAGGTCAACCGGTATGTCTTCATCATGAATCATCCTCAAAACATATGAAAACGAGGTCCCAAAAAGAGAACCAATGATGCGGCCTAGAATCTACTATATAAAACCTAGGGACACTAGCACATCACCCAGCCTGAGCTGAGCACTCACTTGAGGCACATAGAGGTACTAGTCCCATCTTTACAGTTGCTTGTGCAAGATGTTAGTGTGATGAACATAAAGCATATTCATAACCGTAAATAACCATAAACCTTCCACAAAGCATATTCCAGATCTAGATATGAGAGAATCATAAATTAAACAATAACTATAACCAGATCAACCACACAAGAACTAGTTATAGTCATGTTTAACACCATTATCCAGCCAACATACTCCATTACATTGAACACTGTAAAACATGGAAGCTTCTTACATTATAAAGTATCACCATAAGTCATGTGCGCATCCTAAAAACATCTAAAAAAGAGGTCCTGAAAATAGAACCATTGATGCGGCGTAGAATCCACTATACAAATCCTAAGCACACTGGAACATCACCCAGCCTGAGCTGAGCACTCACCTGAGGCATGTAGAGGTACCAGTCCCCTCTTTACAGTTGCTTGTGCAATATGTTAAGGTGATGAAGATAAAGCATATTCATAACCATAAATAACCATAAACATTCCACAAAGCATATTCCAGATCTAGATCTGAGAGAATCATAAATTAAACAATAACTATAATCAGATCAACCACACAAGAACCAGTTATAGTCATGTTTAACACCATTATCCAGCCAACATACTCCATTACATTAAACAATGTAAAACATAGAATATTCTTACATTATAAAGTATCACCATAAGTCATGTGCACATCAGATCCAATAGCATAACTCTACAATAATTCACTACTGCTAAACTACATAGTTCAATACATACTTATAGGGGTGGGGACTTGGCCTTCACCTCCTACGCACTTCTCAAAATAGGTCGTATGTTGATAATAGACATGCTCCTTTACAATAACATGCACACATGCAAGTGCACTGATAATAGACATCCTATAGTTAACTCGAAGAATTAGTCCTATTATTAACTCAATCTCATGCATGGTGCTTATTGGCCACTCATTCCCAAAATACCATTTGTGTGTCGCACAAGTCTCCATCTCGATGAGTTCTCCACACGCTATCTCCAAAAATAGCCTGTATCCATGAAAACAGCTAAGTCCTGAATCAAACTCTCTTGGCACACATTTCCTTTCCTATCATTATGCTCCTTCAAATATTTCTTGTTCCCGCACGTGAATCCTATGCGCGTCTTCTCCTCAAGACAATACTACGTCTGCTCAATAACGGGATAGATTGATTTGTGGGATGATGTTATCGGATGAACCACAAAATTTATCAGGATTTATGTGAAACATGTTTTTGCCTATAGGTAGAGAGTTCATGAAGCTTCATACAGTGAATTCTAACAAATTTCATAATATCTCAATAGATCTTCTTTAAACATATATCTGAAAAAAATAGAAACTCATTAGGTACAAACTTATGGTGTGATAAGAATACAAATCTTGAGGTGCTTGAATAAAGTAAGGTTACATTGGTTAAAAATGAGCGACTGAGTATCTAAAGGATTTTTGACTTATTCATTCTAGACATAGTGTAGTTAGAATTTAATCCATCTAAACATTTAATACCAAACTTACCAAATTGTTAGATATCCTCCACCATTATCATGTTATTTTTATATCTCATCCCTCTTCACCTAAAATATAGGATGCTCTCATGAAATTCCTTCAAATAATCCCTTGCAAACTGTTCCATGGAAAAATAGTTTCATGTTGTATACCCCTCTTTCTTAATGAACTTGAATAATTTTTAATTTAAATAAAATATAGCCAATCCCCTAGCATTGATGGTTTCCCTTATAAATTCTATCAACTTATTTGGTATTTTTTTGGCCTTGATTTGAATAAATTATAACTTCAAGCTATGTCCTCTAATTATTTTGGTGAGAACACAAATCAAGATAACATTAACTTCATTCCCAAATACAGTGACCCTAATTAGATCACTATTTTGAAACATGTTACTCTTCTTAATGTATCCTATAAGATATATCAAAAGTTTCAACTAATAGGCTTAAGCATCGCCTTGATCTCAATGTATACAATGAACAAACTTGGTTACTTCAACACAAGTATATTATTAAAAATGTTGTATTTATTTGTAAAGGTATGGGGTAGGCTAAAGTTTCTAACCAAAATACTACTTTTCTAAAAATTGACTTTGAGAAATCTTATGAGAAGATAGAATGGAATTTTATTATTGCTATAATGCAAGATATTTGCATTGGGCCTCAGTTTTCCTCTCTTTCAATATGATTTTTTAATATGTAGGATCATGTATCTCCATGAATAGATCCTCTAGGTTTGGTCTCTTTGTATCCATAAAACAAGTATTCTCTAACAATCCTATGTATTTGTTGGTTGTGGAAGGATTTAACTATTTTAGGCTAGATATTCTACCCAAGGGTTAGTTTAAGGCATCAAATTTCCCTCAATCTTTATAATAACTCAACAATGGAAAATTTTCTGATGAATCCTTCTTTACCTTAATCGAGGAAAAAGATTCAATTAAAAATAGCATAAAATTCCTAAATATGTTCCACGTATCCTATTGTTCTACCATCCAACGTAGTAGAACTCAATTCTATAGATAGTCTCTAACTCCCAAGCCTCCATGGTTAGAAGGTTTCTTGTGGAAATGAATCTAATCTGGGGTGTAATTAAAATTTCTCAACATCCCATTTTCTTCCAAATCGTATCCTTATGAGTTGTAGAATTATGTTTTTTAACGAGTGGAAAAAATATTTTCTATTAGATCACAAAATCTCTCTTACAAGGAAATCTCAAATTTTTTATAAATTTTTATCTATTAATCATGATTATTCTTCTTCTTTTTGGAGTCCCATTTTAAAGTATCTTATAAAAAGTTGTAAAAACTACACAAATAATTTCTATGGGTATCTCTGAGAACCACAAAGGGTTTCATATAGTGGCATCAGACATCTGTAATAGTCTCAAATAAGCATGAGATATAGGGATTTTGGATATCAAGGTCCAAGGATATACACTCAATGTCAAATGGTTAATTTGAAGCCTTAAAGACACCTTATCCCATAAAAATACTCTCATACATTACATTAATCAACATAAATCATTGGGATATCAAGCATGGACAAGTTTGGGATTCCAAAACCTTATATTCTTTCCCATTCTTGTGAATTTCTATGGAACCTTTATGGCTAAAAATATATGGAAATAGCCTCATCTAAGTAGGGGATAACTTCGTATCGATACTTTAAATTAACTCTCTTTCATTTGGTGGCATCCTATTCTTAATTTCCATAATGTCCCATTTACTAAGGTTCCCTAGATTAAAATTCTGTGACATTATAAGAAGGGGATTTTAGTAATTTGACACATCTTCTATAAGGCTTCCTGATACTGACTCCCATGGAGCATGCTTAAAGATAAATTTCCTCTCAAATAAGATGCAAAGTCTATTTAAAAAGTTATGTGTTATGTACCTAATTCTTACCTCCACAAAATTGGAATTTCCTGTGCTATTCCCCAATCAAGTTCCTGATAATGGAAAATGGGAACACCTTTTTCTATTATGAACCCCATATCAGCTACCACCTATTTGCCACAAATAATTTTTTGATTGATTCTCGTAACCATTGATGGAATCTCAGGTGTAAGGATGGGGTTTGGGATTAAATATTTTACATATTTTGCAAATCTAATATTGATCCTTAAAAATCTATAGATTATGCTTCCTCCTATATCATGGTCTCTATATGGGAGAAAAACTCAAACACGTGGGGATTGTGAACTCTATTTGTCTGAGATACCATAAAATAGAGTCAATTAAATACCTATTTTGGTTTTTCTCACATGAACACTCTATGTGGAAATGGATTCACTCTCTATTTCAACCCTTCATCCCTAAATTTTTCACCTAGAATATATTTCTTCTGAGGAATTCAATCATGATCACTATCATATTCAAAATTTGTTTCAAATGTTTAGCGTACATATTCTTTTTCAAATTCATATTGATAGACATTTTTCTTGTTTTAATAACCCTACTATGGATAGAGACTTCTCTGTGGCTAATAAAGATAGTGTGATCTCTAATTTTATGCTTCAAATCCATATTCAAGTATATTTATTGTTGGGTTGGCCATATTACCTAAGTATCGTGAGGGAACATAGAAGAATAAGGCATGCAAAAGTGGCACATATGAAAGCGTAAGTTTCATTTGAAGCGGTTTGCACCGAGGAAGATCAATTCCAGGACTTAGCCAATTTTTCATGTCAAGGGCTAAAAATAGGAAAAGTGGTTAGAGTGCAGCCCAAGTAACGTTAAAAGAAAGAGGACTTCTTGGTTAAGAAATAGCTATTTTGGGACCAAATTGGAGATCAAAGGTCATGCAGATACCACAATAATAAAAGGATTAAAGTAGAGTTTATTAATAGATTAATATATTATTATCCTCTTTGTAAAAGCATGCAACTACTAGTGTGTGGCTATATTGGGCATGTTGTCTATTTTTGGAATACATGGGCGGTGAAGGGAAAGTCCTCACCCCTATATATATATATGTATTATTTTACATATTTTTTGACATCATGTCTTAGAGACTGTATAATGAAATAGAGTTATGTTTCCCTAATTTACTAGCATGCATGGATCTGTGATAATGAATGTAATGTATTCATCTTCTATTATTTGATCAATTAATGTAATGGATATTTGTGGTTGGATTATAGTAATTGATGTCTTTCATCATGGTACTTGTATTGTTAATGTGATCTTAATTCTTATCTAATTTGTTATGATTTCTACTTTTTGCAATAGTGAATGCTATGATTTACACTTGAGTATATGATTTGGTAATGGTAAATATGAACATGCATGTTAACGTCTTAACAATATTTCATAAAGGATGGAATCGGTAGATTTGCAGACTTCGTGTGAGCATTTATATCTATCTGGATGAAGTGTCAATGTGCCTAGGAAATTGAATGGAAATAAAAGACTACATTTTGGTTCCATTTTCAGGACACCTTTCTAAAATTTCTTTCAAGATGTTACATACAGATGGTGTATTGATTAAATCTTGACAGAATTGAAATTTTGGTTAAACATGGACAAGATCAATTTGCATGGAGATATGGTTCTGAACCTGATTTCATTGTACATAAGTGGGTGAAAGATCATCTATATAAAGATCTCTATGAGAAATCTTTCATACTTTTTCCAATAGAATTGTACAATTGGTTTTCAGCATACACATCAAAGAAAAGATGTAGATATAGGCCTAGGGTTTGGACATAAGAAGATTACCCTAATTTTTTTTATGCAAATGAAGCTTGGACTCATGTTGTAGATTTTTGGTGGGCTAGTGTATTGCACAGTTACAATTAAGAGTATGTTATCTCTACATATTAGTGTCCAGATGTTACTAAGTTTGAATTCTTGTGCGATCCCAAAGGGTCTTATTTGTGTACTATTCCTTTATCAATTAAAATCTCTATAATGTTATTGAATTTGGAGTAACTACTTATGGATAACTAAACCCACAACTACATGTAGGGGGAAGAGAAGGTGTGGTTAAATATGTCAGACTTGGAGGTGGAAAGGTAGAGAGAAGAAATTCAGCTCAATTATAATGAAGCAAGGGAGAGGGAATTGTGTGAGGAAGCATGATGCTGAGGAGTATATGGATTTGTAGAGATAGATGTCTCGTGAAGGATTTGAAGTGCGTGCAGAATACATGGAGCTAAAGCACAAGGATCTCCCAACCTTATGCATGAATAGTAGAGAATTCACTTCATCTTTTGATAAGAGAACATTAGAGAGGGAAATATCCCACCTAGTGACCTAGTCCTTGTGCATGGTGTTTCAGTTCCATAAGTAGTCATTGAGAAGGAGGAAAGTATAAATAATCTAGTACATACATGTAGATATCATTTTCCTTTGAATATAGAATTGCATCAGAAAACACATACACCTATAACAACACATACATCATTGTTTGGGGGTCCACTTAGAGGGATATTTTCTAGTGTGTCATTAGTATAGTGTGTAAGAATGTTGAATATTGGTAATACATCTAGAATCTATAAAAATTCGCAAACCATGGGATTTCAGTTTATCACTACATTTGGGATGTAAGGTACTACATCCACCGGTATGGTTCCCACTTCAAGAGGAATGGTACCAAGAGGATCAAGGGGTTCTAAAAGTAGAGTAAATACTAGTGGAGGTACTAGTATCAGATATAGGCAGACAAGGCCCACATCCCTTGCAACCCCCACAACAACCAAAATAGGCACTGTTGTCAAAATTTCACCCCCTAGGGTAAATTTCGATAACATGCATCAGAGTTTTGTAGTTCCAAGCAAGTAGATTGGGCCAGGAAAAATCATAAAAAATGACTAAGTCCTAGTCCTAGGAGCAGTAGGGATGTGTGGGACAAAAAGGCGTGGATCGGACCTGAAAAGCCTCTAGGCGGTCCACGAAGCAAAGGGACATCTGGGACTGCAAGTACGTGGCGGGCGCGAGAAGCCGATCCGGCCGAAAGAGGAAGAAAAATGACTAACTGCTGAGCGGGACAGTTCAGGACAAGAGTACGCGAAGTACGCGAACCGGCCGGATCGGCCGAAATGAGAACAAACAGTCCGGAAGCAATTGGGACATTTGGGCCGTGATGACGCGAACCGCCCGGATCGGCCGAAAAGGAGAACTTCCGCACTAACTGCTTTGGGACATCTGGGACAAAGGTACGCGAACCGGCTGAATCGGGCGGACCGGAGGAATTTGTCCCAAGCAGTCTGGGACATGTGGGACAAATGGACGTGAAGGATAGCCGAAGGAGCTGAAAGCCAATCAAACAACGCCACGTGTCATCGGCCAAATGAGGGACGAGGAAGCCCATTTCGGGCGGATCGGAAGTTTTTGGCCCAAGCAGTTTGGGACATCCAAGACATAAAGATGCGAAGGGCGCGAAGGAGCCGAAAGGGCCGAGAACCAACCAGATCACGACACGTGTCGCAGGGGAAAGAGTCCAAAAGTCAAAGGGCGAGTTTTGAAGGGTCAGCCCGAGCCAATCAGAAGAGGACACGTGTCCAAGTTTAAGGGGCCCACAAGGAAATTTCAAAAGAAATCCCACCGAAAGGAGGAGAGAGAACTGCTCGACCAATCAGTGCTTGACACGTGTCATCCAGGTGGCAGAGCGTGGGAAAGATTTCAAAATCCGTTTTGGTCTGTTCTGTGCCCTAAATCTTCAGATCATCATATCTTTCGATCCAGAACTCGGATTTGCACGTTCTTTATATCAACGGAAAGCTTATGAAATTCTCTACATGATTCTGGGATCAACCTCAAATTTTGGTGTAGTCTGGAGAGAGAAAATTGAGAAACAGATCTGACACGTGATCATGGCTAGAAGTGACGTTTCAACAACCAGTTTAATGCACATGGGTCGCATTCTTCTTCAGCACAGCCAGAAGTGACATTTTAGCGACCAAATTAATGCAGAATGGGTTGCATTCTCCTCCAAATCGGTCAGAGATGGCAGGGTATGGGTTGGTAAGGTATCCCATGCCATTTTAATGCATCTGCAGTCAATGAGGAATAGGCTTACACGTTTTCCCACGTTTCTGTCCCCTAGGCTCGACCCATGCAATGTAAAAAGCCAGATTTGGCTCATTTTAAAAGAGTTGTTCATCTTTTCTACTTTGCCCTCCCTTCTTTTCTTCTCTAGGGTTGAAAATGGAGTTCGAACCTCCTCCCTTGCTCTGTAATGGCATTTTTTCCTTTTACTATTGAAATGATGTTCTGTGCAAACTTCTGAAGCAACAAAAATGTGTTTTGTGATGCATCTGTCCATCCTTTCTCATTTTTGTTTGTTCTCTTCTTGCCTCTCTTCATTGCAGGTATTTGTGCATGTTTGAATGTTCATTGCAGGTTTGGAGCTGTGTTCATGGAGTTTTGGGACATTTTCTGTGTGAAATCTATCCTTGGGCCTGTGATGCATCTGTCCATCCTTCCCATTGCTCACCTCTCTTTGTCCCATGGTAGTTTTGATAGATGTCCAACATTCTCCTTCTCTGGTGTATCACCGTTTTAGTGTAGGATTTTGTCTATTTTTCCTTTCTCTCTCTCTCTCTCTCTGTCTCCTTGGCATGGTTAGATTAGGATTAGATTAGCTTGCCTGCACTGGAATAGCTTGTGGCAGGTAGTTTAGGAGCAGGAACCAGCCTTCTCTGGAGATTCCTCTCTCAGTTTCACAAGTCCCACGCTTGGAGAGAGGTTTCCATGTTGTGCAATCACACTGGATGCCTGAGTGATCAACCTAGAAGCCTGATCTGAGGGGTGCTGTGATTCCGCATCAATAGTTTTTGGCACGGGGTGGGACATCACAGAAGTTATAGTTTCATCTTTCAGAGGTGTCTCATTATCAAATAGAAAATATTAAGCCATCGTGCGCAACAATTTTGCCCGGTGGGACCTTAGAGGTCTTCCACTTCATATTTTGTAGGTTGATGTGTTCCTGTGAAGATTTCAGCCTTTGGAGGCACTTGCAAACACATCTGGCGACTCCATCTGGTCAACAACCCATCTCTGAAGTTGCAGACCTTCCTTTCCATTCATTTTCATTCATTTTCTATCCATTCTTCCTTCCATCTCTTCCATCTTCTTTCATTCTATGAAGTTGTGCAATCATGACTTCATTTCCATCATGGAATTCACATCAACAACAGCAGTATATCACACCTCCAACATGTTTTACAAATCCTCCAAATCAGCATTTTGAGCAGATTCAAGATCAGTATGCATACCCATATGAGCAGTTGTGCCAAAGTCAGTTTGGCTATGGAGCTTTCCAAGAGCAAGGGTGTGCATACAATGAAGACCATCAGATCCAAGATGCTGGTCTGTTGGAGAAGATCCAAAAGATGGAGGTAAAGATGGTGCAGTCCAGAGCAACAGCTCAAATGAGAGCTTTCGGAATCGGTTACAGGACTCCTTGTCCATGGGGAGGCCCTTTTCCAAGACACTTCAGCCCTCAAGAGAAGCTGGACTTCATGATAAAGATGCTGCCCCCAACTTGCACAATGGACAGCAGAAATAGAGGCCTATACATTCGGTGTTGAACAACCTTGTCAATGGGTAAGTTCTACACCATCATCTGGTTTTTTCTCTTCCCATTACTCAAGCAGCATCATCTCATTTGGACTTGCAAATTTTAAACTCTCCATCTGCTGTCCCAAATGTTGATCCCATGTCTCCACCTCTCAGTCTTCCACCACACCTCAATTCTTCTTTCCTTTTTCCTTCCAAACAGTCATCCCCTCCACAAGAGCTAATAGAAATACTCCCCCCTCCAAAGAAACAAGAGATTTCACCTCCTCCACCACCACAAAAAATTGTCAAATCAGTTGAGTTACAACCCATCCCTCCTCTTGCATTCCCAATTCCATGTGGGGAAGAAGAAATTGCAAAAGTCAGCCATGAAGGACAGCAAGAAGAGGAGCCCAACAGAAAAGAAATGACAGACAACTTGAGGAGTTGGGCTGCCAAATTTGGGATGACAAAGATCCCCTTGATGGTTAAACCTACAGAAGAGGCTAAGGTTGAACAAATGGTAGTCATGACTGATTTTGTTGCAGCAGAAGAAGAGCAAAAGGAAGAAGATCAGCAATCAGTTTGCTCAGAGTGTAGTGTCCATGTTGGCACTCTATTTGAAGGAAATTCTGATCCAATTCAAGTTGCACAATCAGCCATGGAGGAAGAAAGCCCTGAAGAAGATCTTGCAGTCCCAACTTGTCCTCTAGAGCAGCAGACTGAAGAGTTTGACTTGAAAAACTTCATGCTGGAGGAAGAGTTCAATCAAGAGAAAGATTATCTTCAAACATTGGAGGAAGGAGAAGCTGCTCCAAATCCAAAAGAAGAGGAGCACATTCCAGCTGTGGGGGAGAAAATTGCAGATCCAAGGGGTTTGAGCACAAAGCAGGCTACAGGAGAACCTTCAGTTCTTCTTTCTACTTCATCTCTCTCTAGCTCCAATGTCGAAGAGGAGTTTGATCTCTCAAAATCAATGTTGGAGGGAGAAAGAAACCATGGTGGTCAAGTTACAGATCAAGAAGACACCATGGAGGAAGTTGAACATTTGCAGCAGGACAGCCATGAGGCAGTTTATCTATCAGATTTGGAGGACTGTTTTGATGGAGAAGAGCCGGTTGAGTTTCCAACATTCTCTCTTTCATCATCCACACTCCAAACACTTGAGTCTGCTGTCATGAAGGAGAGCATTCATTTGCAACAGCCTGCATCTTATAACAGCTCTTCGGAATCAAGATTGGAAGATTTAAATCTTCTATGTTCTTCATTGGAGGAAGGGAAAGGACAGAAGAATTCCACCATTTCTTCCATATCATCCATTCAAGAGGGTCTACAAGAGAACTCCATTGTTGGAGTAGAAAATCAGGGCTATGGGCATACTCAAATGGATCAGACCTTTCCCAATCAGGTATTTGGCTTCATTGGAGCCAAAGGAGAAGTCACAACCAGTCATGCTTGCTTCTAAGCATGAGGATGAGCTATAAAGTACCAAGGATCAGCTGTTATACCTCTTCAATCCAAATGTAGAGCAACTAAAAGAGGTATTGAATTTGTTTTCAGTTGACACCTTGATGATTTGGATAGAAGACCAACTTCTTGTTGATTTTCCATCCATCCAAACAGCCATGATCAGTGCCAAATCAATTGCATGGCTGCCACTTTTGAGAAAGGGAAGCTATTTCTCACAACCAATTGCAGGGTTTGTTTAGCTTGCCTTTGCTTCCAGTTAGAGTAAAGTAGGTAGGTTTGCTTTTAGTAGAAGAAGTGCTTGTGCACACTCTGCATGTTTCATTTTGGAGCATGTATGATTTTCAGTTCTGTACATAGTTTTTGTTGTGTTGGTTTTTGCTCTTGCACAGTTCGTTTCAGTGGCATTTTGGTAAGAACAACTCCATGTCCGGTGGGTTTCAAGTGGCTCAGAGGGAAGTTTTCAAACTTCTAGATCAGTTTTCAGGATTGCTTAT
Source organism: Taxus chinensis (assembly GCA_019776745.2). Classification (NCBI taxonomy): domain Eukaryota; kingdom Viridiplantae; phylum Streptophyta; class Pinopsida; order Cupressales; family Taxaceae; genus Taxus; species Taxus chinensis. The sequence goes on from CM034146.1 coordinate 237,549,746, forward strand.
GACTCCATGCCTAATGGATTGCTTCAGGCTACTGGTTTTTTCATCTAGTAGGTAGATGACCCCACTGAGTCGCGAAACTGTTGTCAAAATTTCACCCCCCAGGGTAAATTTCGATAACATGCATCAGAGTTTTGTAGTTCCAAGCATGTAGATTGGGCCAGGAAAAATCACGAAAAATGGCTAAGTCCTATTCCTAGAAGCAGTCGGGACTTGTGGGACAGAAAGGCGCAGATCGGCCGAAAAGCCTCCAGGCGGCCCACGAAGCAAAGGGACATCTGGGACAGAAGTACACGGCAGGCGCGAGAAGCCGATCCGGCCGAAAGAGGAAGAAAAATGACTAACTGCTGAGCGGGACAATTCGGGACAAGAGTACGCGAAGTACGTGAACCGGCCGGATCAGCTGAAATGAGAACAAACAGTCTAGAAGTAATTGGGACAGTTGGGCCGTGATGACGCGAACCGCCCGGATCGGCCGAAAAGGAGAACTTCCACACTAACTACTTTGGGACATCTGGGACAAAGGTACGCGAACCGGCCGAATCAGGTGAACCGGAGGAATTTGTCCCAAGCAGTCCGGGACATGTGGGACAAATGGACGTGAAGGAGCCGAAAGCCAATCAAACAACGCCACGTGTCATCGGCCAAATGAGGGACGAGGAAGCCCATTTCGGGCGGATCGGAAGTTTTTGGCCCAAGCAGTTTGGGACATCCGGGACATAAAGACGTGAAGGGCGCGAAGGAGCTGAAAGGGCCGAGAACCAACCAGATCACGACACGTGTCGCAGGGGAAAGAGTCCAAAAGTCAAAGGGCGAGTTTTGAAGGGTCAGCCTGAGCCAATCAGAAGAGGACACGTGTCCAAGTTTAAGGGGCCCACAAGGAAATTTCAAAAGAAAGCCCGCGAAAGGAGGAGAGAGAACTGCTCGACCAATCAGCGCTTGACACGTGTCATCCAGGTGGCAGAGCACGGGAAAGATTTCAAAATCCGTTTTGGTCTGTTCCGTGCCCTAAATCTTCAGATCATCATATCTTTCGATCCAGAACTCGGATTTGCACGTTCTTTATATCAACGGAAAGATTATGAAATTCTCTACATGATTCTAGGGATCAACCTTGAAGTTTTGGTGCAGTCTGGAGAGAGAAAATTGAGAAACGGCTCTGACGCGTGATCATGGCCAGAAGCGACGTTTCAACAACCAGTTTAATGCACATGGGTCGCATTCTTCTTCAGCAGGGCCAGAAGTGACATTTCAGCGACCAAATTAATGCAGAATGGGTCGCATTCTCCTCCAAATCAGTCAGAGATGGCAGGGTATGGGTTGGTAAGGTATCCCATGCCATTTTAATGCATCTGCAGTCAATGAGGAATAGGCTTACATGTTTTCTCACGTTTCTGTCCCCTGGGCTCGACCCATGCAATGTAAAAAGCCAGATTTGGCTCATTTTAAAAATTAAAAAGTTGTTCATCTTTTCTACTCTGCCCTCCCTTCTTTTCTTCTCTAGGGTTGAAAATGGAGTTCGAACCTCCTCCCTTGCTCTGTAATGGCGTTTTTGCCTTTTACTATTGAAATGATGTTCTGTGCAAACTTCTGAAGCAACAAAAATGTGTTTTGTGATGCATCTGTCCATCCTTTCTCATTTTTGTTTGTTCTCTTCTTGCCTCTCTTCATTACAGGTATTTGTGCATGTTTGAATGTTCATTGCAGGTTTGGAGCTGTGTTCATGGAGTTTTGGGACATTTTCTGTGTGAAATCTATCCTTGGGCCTGTGATGCATCTGTCCATCCTTCCCATTGCTCACCTCTCTTTGTCCCATGGCAGTTTTGATAGATGTTCAACATTCTCCTTCTCTGGTGTATCACCATTTTAGTGTAGGCTTTTTTCTGTTCCTTTCCCTTCTCTCTCTCTCTGTCTCCTTGGCATGGTTAGATTAGGATTAGATTAGCTTGCCTGCATTGGAATAGCTTGTGGCAGGTAGTTTAGGAGCAGGAACCAGCCTTCTCTGGAGATTCCTCTCTCAGTTTCACAAGTCCCACGCTTGGAGAGAGGTTTCCATGTTGTGCAATCACACTGGATGCCTGAGTGATCAACCTAGAAGCCTGATCTGCATCCAGGGGTGATGTGATTTGACATCAACAGGCACAAGATGTTTTTTATGATATGTCTCTCCACTTTCCGTAGTATAGGGATATTGACGATGCAGTAGAGCATTTTCACAAGTGTGATCTACTATGGTCGGTTAAATGAATCATAGCCTCAAATAAAAAATCAAGTCAATGTGCTACAACTCGTCAAGGGTGCACGCATAGCTGGTATAGAAAGTATGACCCAAATCATACTTCGGTAGATTATGATCTTTTGCACTTTACATTTCTAATAGAGTTCCATTCTCTAGAATTTGAGCAGAAGAGTATTAATGCACTTAAGGACATTAAGCAGGGATTATCTAAGAGTGTAAGGGATTATCATGTATGTTTTAAAACATTATTGTCAAAGTTATCTAATGATATCTATCCCATCCAACATGCATAATTATTTTTTGCTAGATTGTTTACTTATTACATATGTGCACTATCTCATAAGACTTTTTTGGACCTATACGAATCCTTGGAAGTAGCTCTACACGCTGAAGTACTTGGAAGTGTAAACATTGGAGTAAGCCTATTCTTAGAGGCACAAATTGCAGCCATGGTAAAATAGCTAGAGAAGATATTTGGTAATTTAACTCAATAGACACGTAGTGCCATATGGTGTACAAATTGCGAGGTTGAAGGAAATACTCAAGATATATTCCCTCACAATTCGGTGCACATCATGCTACTAGATTTTGAGATTTTTCATTTGAACCGTGATGTGAGGAGATGCCCTCTCTTACAACACGTGATCTAAAAGAATGTGTCTAAGTAATGTAATATTTTTAAAATCCATACTCATGAAACTACTAACTATAGATTAATTGATCATATTCATGAATCTATTAAGATTGGTCTGTTCCAAACTAGTGTAGTAAGTGGATCTAAGTAATAGGGATAATAACATAATGAATGACACACTAATGGGAATAACAGAAATAGAGGATTCTATAGAGGATATAGAGGCTGATGTTGCAGTGGTGGAAGATGATGATTTGCTTAAGTAAATTTTTATACTTGTGGATCTCCTAATCATTATCAACATGAGTTCCCTTAGAATAACCTTTGTTCTTGGTGTGGAAAGTAGCACAGGCTCAAATAATATTCGTATTTGTAAGAGAATATGAGAAAGAATCAAAATTAAGAGAAGGATGGAGGAATGATTAAGGTACATTGTGGAGTTGAAGATCATTGGATGCCAAAGGTATTACCAACTCCTAAATTACAACCAATTTTAGTTACTACATGCGTTGAGGCTGCACACACACGTGAACCTCCTAATTATAAGATAGCTATAAGTATTTCACCATATTCTTAGAAAATTAATGAAACATATAAGAGGTATAGGCCATGGAGGAATACTTGTTTGTGATGTTGGTTAAATCTTGTGCACATGTTTTGATTTCCTGATCCAAGTTGACTGCGAGAGATTCCTTTTATCTAGGAGGAACTACCTCTAAATGCAAAACAATACCACCAGATAGAATTAAACAAAACAATGAGTGGATTGCCTAGCGAGAGCTAGATCCGGGAAGTGTGATGCCTCCTAAACAACCTATCAATCCACTTTTATATAACAATATTAGTGCTATTCAAAAGATACATGAAATAAAGATTATATTGTAATTGAAATGATTTTGGTATCTGGTACAAAACAATAAGATAGGTTGTTTAGAATATTGTTTGAGGTCAAATCGAGCGAGGTGATGCGCTGGTATGGGTTGTATGTCTGGTGTAGGCTTTGGATAAGGTTCTATAAAGGTTAAAATTTATTTTAGGCTGTTGGGAAATAGGTATTAGCCTTACTATCTTGAGGCATCTTTCCAGACATAGAGACTGATGTCAGTCAGGGTGTGATTGATGATGGCTTATCTATGACTGATACCGGTTAGGGATAGCTGATCTCGTTTATTGTGGGAATTGTAAAATATCAAAAACAATTGTCCAAATTCTGTCTATGTCTACACAGAGAAATGGGGAGGTTTGTGGAGAGGTTTCAGGTAGATTATTTGGCTTGGGTGAGGCTTTTGTGATCTTTTTTGGGTTGTTAAGGTCAATTTAGTAAAATCTTGATAGGAGATACAGTAACCGATCTCAGTCTGGTGATAGGTTCCGGTGAAGGGGAAACCAACGACAATTAAGGTAATTGGTGTCAGTAGGGGAAATTTGGTGAAATATGATAAACAAGAGGTTTTTGGCTTCTCTGTGATTATTAAGAGAATGGAGGGGAACTAGTTGGTTTTGTGATAAGGTGATAAAAATGTAGAAATTTGTAAAAGGTTAGGAATAAATATTCGGAAGGTTATGGTGGCTAGATAGGGATATGGGCTAGAAAGTGAGGATGCCAGAATATAGGGAATAACAAGTTCTAATAAAAAGAGCATAAAGAACCTAATGAGTAAGTACAAAAATGATATAGAATCAAATCTACTTACTTATTTCTATAAGATTGGTGGTCGAAGGAAGCTGATGGTCAATCTATGAACCTTGTGGTTACTGTTGCGGAAGTGCTTTCCAGAGTGTCACTGTGATCGCCAATGCCTTCAAATTAGTCCCGGTACTTGCTTGGGCTTCTGGCTAGACGTATTATTTCATCTTGATGCTGAGAAAACTCTAGTTCGTGCTTGAATTCAAATATCTCTCCCAAAACTCGAAGTAACCAACGTAGGAAAAAGTTTTCCAAATTTTATATATGGTAACCAACATCGGTCAAGGAGACCAATGTCGATTGAGGGTTAACCAGCATTGGTTAAGGTGAGATATCATAGGTTTACAAAAAATAGTAGATCTTGGCTATTTTTGTGGTGCTCTGCTTATTGGCTCAGGTCTCAAGTGATGGTTAACGCTTAGATAATTGGTCCTATTGTTGGAGAAGGAATAAGAATTTAATGCCAGGGTTAGACTAAGTCTCAGGTGGTTAGGATAAGTGGAGACTGAGTCTTAGTTAATTAATAGGCTAAGAATAATTCTATGGTAAGGTGTCTAGGTGAGGTGTAAATAAACCTAATTCAAGTAATTAGATTAATAAATAATGTGAGAATGGGCCTTAGTTCAATTGTAAATAATTAAATTAATATGAATGTGAGGTAAAGGGGTCATGGTTAGGTGAAAAGGTTATGTTAACTGATTAAAGGGGACCAAGGGGAGTGTGACCAAAAATTTGGTGTCTACAATAACAAAGCAAGAAGTCATAATTTCTAAGTATCTAGATGTTGCACTTTATATTTGGAGGTTTACCAAGAGACTATGGATGTCATCAAGGATATGTAGGGAGAGATTCAATGACTAAAGGAGAAGGCACATACGATGGATTGAGAAAATAAGGTTGAAATCCCACGTAAGGACGTAGATGAAATGAAGGAGGTATGTCATTTTTTATACAAGGATAACATAATCCCTTTGTTAGGAGAATGGTTGTGAGAAAAGGTACCACATGCTAGTTTTGAGCATGAGAGGAAGATAATTCACACAAATCTACCCCACATAGTCATGAATTTGACAATGAAATTACACTTAATGAAGTCATATATGGATGGCTTCTGAATAACATTTTTATAGATATAGATGTGGAAGTTAATGTACACATGTTGCATGCATCAGAACAAATGGGAATACAATCATTGTAACCTTCTTTGAATGTGTTGTATATGGCAAATAGAACTAGTGTTATTCCTATTAGAATACTCAAGGATGCAACTATTACTATTTAGGGAACCAAGTTTACTCTGGAATTTGAGGTATTAGAGCTTGCTCAAGAAGATAAGTTCCCAGAACTACTTGGGAAACCCTAGTGTTATTCTAATTATGTAGATTTGTGCTTCAATAAGGGGTACATTATCTTTGAGAACAAGGAAGAGAGCATCATTATACCTTTGAATGATGCAAAATTTTCTATTTATATTGAGCCCTTCAGCAAATAATATTTAAATAATATATATGTGTGCATAATCAGATACCTTGATGTAACTAAGCCATCAAAAGGAGTGATTCAACGCAATGATGCTCAGTAAGTTAGTGACACCACAAGTATTTCTTGTGACAGCTGGGCACATGGAACGTATGAAGTGTTTGGGTGAGAAATAAAGAACATAGTTATTCGCATGATTAGGTTGTGCATGGATAGGTTCTTAGGAAGCAACTGGGTACTAAGGTACACTGGTGAAGGAAATCTTGACATGTTTATGCTTTCCATGGAAGCCCAGTGGATGAATGAAGGAGATAGAAAAATATGGTACTCTATACTCTACGCACGAAAGCAATGAGTTGGTGGGAAACACATAGAGGTGGCGTTTTGGAATGTAGATAAGTGATAATTTTATTTACTACTACGTTCACTCAGAGAAATGTACCTATGCAAACTTGTGAATTTCATGGGAAGACTCTTTCATCTCATCACATCCATAATTGTGAGAGAACATGGGTGTAATGTAACGAGGATTTACCACAATTACTCTAGGTGCATAAGCTCTACTCCACCTTACATGCCTAAGTACGCACATGGTATGTTCATGTTGAGTTGAAAATGGAAATATCTAATTAGCAAGAGATGACTTCAGGTATGATTCAAAATTTTGACTATTTTTCTAGTAAGCCTTCAGTCAATTAAGCACTTTAGATTATGAAGCTCCTTACTTTGGGAGATAACATTAAGGATGAGTAAATTTTGATAGAAATGTTTAGATAACTTTATGTAGAGGTGCACATTGACCTTAAAGAGACATAGGAAGAATAAATGGTCTACTCCTGTGAAGAAAAATAAAAGTGTAAACTAGTGTACATGATAGAAAATGATGATGAGGGTAAAAACCTGTATGTTAACTACACTAAAGGTATGCACAAGGTGATGAACACAAAAGATCCAAAAAAACACATATCATGGCCCTATGAAAACACAAAAATTTCACATTGGGATAGAGACAGAGCCTAAGTAGGCCATTATTGGTGATTAATAATTAGAGAAAGAAGTGGGAAATATTATTGACCTCTTGTGCGGCTTCCAGTATTTTTTATGGGGCTATAATGAATTAATGGGAGTATACCCATGTTTAGGTGAGATGAACATCAAGATTAAAGAATGCACATGCTGAGTTAATAAGAGGCCTTACATGATGAATCATAATCTGCGCATGAAAGTAAAGGAAGAAATTGATAAAATTCTCAAGTATAGTATAATTGAGCCTATTGATGATTCTGAATAGGTTAGCCCCATGGTAAAAATTAATAAGAAGGATGGGAGGATAAGGATCAGTGAGGACTACAGAGAACTAAATGCTTCATATGTGATTGATCCTTTTCCTACCCCATTCACAGAGGATATCCTTAAGGGAGTTGTTGGGTGTGAGATATACTCTTTTACAAATGGGTTTTAAGGTTATCATCAAACACGTATCCTGAAGGAAGATCAAGAAAAGAAAAATTTCACTGCTGAATGGGGAATATTTGCATATACAGTGATGCGCTTTGAACTAAAGAATGCACTAGCTCTGTTCTCGCACATTATTGTGCAGGCCTTTCAGGACTTTATTCATAAGTTCTTGCAGGTATAATTGGATGATTGGCTAGTGTACTACTTAGTTTAAGACCATTGTGATAATCTAAAGTAGATATTTGAGAGGTGTAGGAAGTTGAGAATCTCTCTCAACATTATTAATTATATCTTTGCAACACCTTTTGGCACTTTACTTGTGAATATAATTTGTAAGGTAGGACTGTTGGTGGACTGATCCAAGATAGATATGATCTTGGGTTTGGAGGAGCCTAACAATCAGAGTGAAGTGCATGAATTTCTACGACATACAAGGTATTATAGGAAATTCATTAAAGGATATGCAAATATTTTTACACTCTTTGAAGAATTGTTGAAAATTAGGGGAACATTCTATTCGGATGATGTACAATAGTAGACATTTGAAACATTGAAGTAAAATCTTACTACTGCACCTATGATGTACTTTCCTTCATGGTACAAACCCTTTCATGTTCATGTTGATACTTCTAGCATGGAAATTGGCCCTATATTGTTGCAACCATGAGAAGAAATTATAGATCATCCTATTTGTTTTGCAAGCATGAAATTGTCACCTACAAAGCAAAATTATACAACTATTGAGCATGAATATTTTTCCATGACGTACGCATTGTTCAAGTTCAGGTAGTACTTGTTGGTAACTCCATTCATTTTCTACACAAATCATATGGTGCTCAAGTATTTTTTGAATAAACCTATTTTGTAAGGGCACATTTGTAGGTGGATACTCCTATTTTAGGAGTTTGAGTTTAAAGTTTTTATAAAACTAGGAAAGAGCAATTCAGGGTCTGACCATTTATCAAGGATCAATTCCTAAAAAGACGCGCAGAGCATTGAGGACACAATTCCAAATGCACAATTATTTATGTTAAATTGTGTACCTGCAGATGTAGAGTGTATTAAAATATTCTTGCACACTAGACAGACACCTAAAGGAATGAAGACCTTAGAAAAGAAGCATCTTACGATACATGCGGTTCCTTATATTTTATTGGTGACAATTTGTACAAGTTAGGTCATGATGAAGTTTTATTCCATTGTTTTCTGTAGCATGAACGTGAAGATATTATGGAAGAATCTCATGGTCATATAGCTGGAGGTCATTATGCTTGTGATGTTACTATGCGTAAGATTTTGATGGCTCGAATTTTCTTGGAAACTTTGTATAAGGATATTACAAAATATGTCAAGCCATGTGATCATTTTAAATGCCTTAGAAAGCCTTGTAACAAAGATGAGATGTTGTTGTGGCCTATTTGAAGTGATGAACCTTTTGAAAAGTGGGATATTGAGTTTGTAGGTCCTATTTCAGCACCCACACATAGGACTAGCATGCACTACATCATTACTTGCACAAATTATCTAACACCGTGGGAAAAAGAAGTACCTACAAAGGATTTTAAAATAGCTACAACAACTACATTTTTATGGGAAAACATTATTAGTAGGTATGGTTGTCCTTTGAGCTTGACTAGTGATAAAAGAACTAATTTCCTTAATGAGAAAATAAGAATTATTTTGACAGAGTTTATGGTGGCACACCATAAAAATACTCCTTATCACCCTCAAGCCAATGGTACTATAGAAACTTTTAATAAAATTTTGGGATAGAAAATGACAACAATCTGTGATGTTGGGAGAAAATATTGGGATGATAAAATGTCAGTTGTACTTTGGGCATATATGGCCACCTACAAGAGGTTGAATAAGGAAACACCCTTTCAGTTGCTTTTTTTCGTGGAGGATATATTTCTTTTTGAATCTATGTTATTGTTCTTGTGTATTACACGTACTAGAGTAATAAATGATGAACAAGCTGGGGAAGAGAACATTGAAAAATTGATGCAATTATATGAGTGGCACACCATTGTTTGATGGAGCTAGAAGACTGAAAAATACAAGACAAAAGGGATGAGATGATAGGAACATAAGGAAGAAAACATTTGAGGTGGGAAATATGGTTCTTCTGTATGAAATCTTCTAAGTTTACATGCCACCCAGGGAAATTGAAAGTACATTGGTTGGGACCATTTGTAGCAACAAATATACTTGAATTAGTCACTTTTTAGTTGCAAGAACTAGATGACACCTTATTACCCAGTTACTTCAATGGGAATAGGTTGAAGCCATGTTATCCAATTTTGCACACTTGCCAAAATTAGAAAACGAGGTGTTGTTTTTCTCTGGGACTGAGGAAGACCTTCATGGGTGAATTTTGGGTGGCAAACACAATTTTAGAATCAGGAGTATTCAAAATTATTCATGAAACATTTCGGGGCATCGTGGGTCTTGAAGGTTCTAATTTAGATCAGAAATTGGCCTTTGTTGGCCCACATTTGTCCAACACGAGCAAGGAATCATCAAAATTATTAATTCATGATTAAAGGGTTTTGTTAAGTTTCCATTACTCTCTGATTGCGTGGGAAGGCCCAGGGAAGTCAATACCATTTCTAAGAATCAACTTAGAAAGTTAAAGAGGCTTTGAGCTCAAAATAGCTCACCGAGCAGCTCGGTGAGTTGTGGGTTGGTGGTCGCTCTAGGAATTGAGTTGCAATGAGGAGACAAATACCGAGTTACTCGAAATGTAAGCTTCGATTTTTGAAAGGTGATTTGGCGTTGAGATTACATTTGGCTCGATGGTTATGAGAAAGTTCCGAGAACAAATACGAAGTACTCGATTCAGTGGCAACTCAACTAGCCGATTCGGCAGGATGTCTCAGTTTCCAAATGGTGGAGACATAGGGTGAACAGGAGTTCGACGGCTTGGATTCATGAGTGAGTTACTCAACATGAATATGGGAGACCGATCAATTTAAGTGGCTCACCATGTGTATAAACTAGAGGATCCAGTGGGGAATGCATTGGCCTGTGATAACAAGGAACGTACAAGGAAGAAATTCATAATTTCAGTGTAGAAACTCTAGAGTCGAGCTCATCAAGTTAGGAGGAAATGCCCAACTCAGTGGCTCATTCGATAATAAAGAGATTGGGAGATTGGGCTTAGTGTTCGAAATGCTCTGCAAGAAAATGGCTCGACGAGCTACACATATGGATTAGTTATTCATACGTTGGCATCGATCCAGAAAATATAAGGCTGAGCTCGTGGAGACGGTTAGGAGTGACACATTACTGGATGTCCCAAGTCACGAAAGGGAAATAACGAACCAATCCCACACCCAGAGTGTGAAGTATCGAGGAAACCATTGGAACGACGCGGGTATGTGGCTCAGGATTTGACGAGTACAGTTACACAGTGGAAATAGTAATTGAGTCAGTGAACTGAGTTTAACATCATTGAGCTAACTCATAGATATATGGTTGGGTCGAGTCGTAGTTACATGAAAGTGAAATTCGAATGCCTACAAAGCGAGAAAAAATATGAATGAGTAAATGGCATGATAGAGCACGATGGAACGTGGCTTGGGAGATCGATTTCATGAACCGACGGAACCAGTCAAGCTCAAACTGAGGAGCACAGCGGATACAGTTTAGTGAGTGACTCATTTAAAGGGTCGAGATTGTTTGTCGAGGCAAAGGTATGGCTTAGGCAAAGTAAGGATCCCACAGGAAGAGTGAAATCAGGAAAAGCATAATGAAAGAAGAGGATGTGACATGGGACTCATATAAGATGAGTTGTAGAGCTAGCTTGAATAACAGAGTAGCTCGGGAATTTAGTTGTTGAGTTATATGTTGGCTTAGCGATAAAAATTACAGCACTACTACAAGGGAGGGTCATTTGAGACAATAATTAGAGACAAAAGTATAATTTTGTCTCTAAATATACTTTTGTCTCTTGGTTCTCTTTGTTTTAATTTTTAATAATTTATTCATCTTTTCAATTAATACCTCCCTGTTATCCAAACCAAACCTTGATCTTATGGAAAGCCATCGTGGCTGATATGCCTCCCAGGTTTCAATAGATGGATGTGTGGTGATTGGGGGTCTCTACTTGGATCAACCCAAATCCATGTTCCTAGATTCAAAAACTAGGTCGGACTTCCTTAAATGGCCTGCAAAGGGGGATGTTTTCTCATTATGCCAACAGATAAGCTAGTGATAGGCAATTGATGGACATTTTGAAGAGTAGGGCAATGCACGATTGTGTAGGGAAATGCCTTCCCATTCAGGCACACAGTTGGAAGAGTTTATCTTTCACTTGGCCCCTATCCTTCAAGACTCGGAAGATTAGCCACGAGGCCTCCTTAAGGCTAGGTGGAAGCAAAACGGTGTTCACCAAGAGCATTCCCTGGAGACTCCCACCTACATGGTGGGGTCGGTATCGCTAATTGCATACAACATATGATGTATGTTACTTCAGCTGGGAGGTAATAGAGATCAGGTTTCACTATTGTGTGCAAGATCAGAGTCGTAATCTGAAGTCAAGGGGTGATTCTCGAAGACTACGCTTGCCCCTGACCGTCCTAAGCAAGGAGCTCTTCCAGTTCAAGAAAATTTTTGAAGAACATTACCGAAAAAATGAGTCAGAAATGTTATTATTTCATATGTTTGTATGTTATGGGTGTGGTAAATGGTTTTTGGCCTGTTGATTATAGTGGTCACCGACTGTATCCTCTGCATGCTTTTTCTGCATAATAATCCCAAATATTGTGTGTAAATTCATGCAGAAAGCTGACTTGCATGATTTCTTGGATAGAGATTGCCTCCATGTAGTGAGATCCCCATTTTTGGAATATGTATGCGGGCATCCCATAATCATTAAAATCCATGGCTTTTACAAGGATGAGGATTGTATGTAGCTGCTGATGGAGTTATCCTCTGATGGAGAATTGTTTGACAGAATCACCGATAAGATGAGGTAGTCATGTTGAAAAATATTGATGGAGGCCATTACATTTTTTCCATAGCAAGGGCATCATCCATCAAGATCTCATACCAGATACACAATATCTTAATAGACGACTCATCCTTTCACAGGCTTCCTCCTTTTCTTTAGGTGATATACATTTTGTTTTCTCTATTTTTATGGTCAAACAGGGGAGCTGACACATCACTATTGTAATCTATTTGTCACTTTCCTCCCTAAATTTGAACTTCAGATGAGAGAAACCGTGAGTCCCAAGTTTGGAACAGCTGATCTAAAACAGGGTGAATGCTCACAGGATGCATTCAACACTTTCTTTTTACTTTTAACTTTGTAATTCATCTCTCTCTTCTCTTTTGTTTTCTGATAATAGTTGGGGGAAATGAAAATATTGCAGGGTAAAGAATGAGAGGAATAGTGGGGGACACCCTATTACCTTGCTCCAGATGTTCTGTAAGGAAAAGTGTATGAAGAGAAAGTGGATGTGTAGAGTGCAGGGATCATTCTGTACATAATTCTTAGTGGAATTCCTTGATGTATTGGTGAAACGCCGAAATAGATATTTTTCCCTGTAAAACCATTTAGAAAGCTTACTTGCATGATTCCCTGGACCTCGAGGAAGAAACAAAGCTTTTCGATCTCTCTTCCTGCTCTGTTTCAACACATCACTGCCTATAAACATGGTATAAGTATTAAAACTCTTTTTCATAATTTTATTTTCACAAGATGTAATTTGAGAAATGATGAGTTTCAGATTATCATAGTTATAATCTATTTTATCAATTGTTCGTGTTATCTCACTTAATCTCTACTAATAGTATTCATATATGTTGTAAGGAGCCATAGTTGAGATCTCCGCCTTGGCCACCATACATTTCTTAACAATGAAATTTTCGTTGGACTTACTGCATATTTGATAAAATTTCTCATCAAATTCTTTTATGCGGTCCTCTACATCATATGCATCCTCATCCTTGATGGTAATGTAGAAGAGACCTTTGAAAATCTTTTTATCATCTCCACTAAATTGATCCCACTTTAGAAGTGGCTGAAAGCCAATTTTGTTTCCTTATCTAAGTGAAAATCTTGTTGCACCGAAGACAAATTAATAATTTTCAAATATGAATTCATCACCCGTTCTCAACAAGGCTTAAATATAAATCTAGATCTCAATCAAATGAGAGTATGATGCTCAGACTACATGAATTTTTGTTAAATATTGAGAGATTGCTGGCAGCAGCGTTGAGAACAAAGAGAAGCATATCCTCTTGCTTACTTCACTCAAATCTACCCATTCCCTCAAAGTCTAAGAGAATATACAGACACCTACCATCATCCTCGCCATCTTCTTCCCTTGATGTAGTGTGGTCATCTACACACCATCAGTGCACCTGCCACCTGCAACATCAAGGAAAGACCCTGGTAGATGGTTCAACAAATAATATTTACCGCTACTTTGTTTTCCCATGGAGGATATAACCCAAATCATATTAGATTTACAAGAGACACGTTGTCCCCGAAGCTAGCATTAGGAGGGATTTGAAGCACATCCCTCAATGCAACCATTCCATTATTCTTTGCACACCCTATTTGAATTGGCATAAAGCAAACAAGCTTACGAACCCAAATTCCCATTTTCATCCTAACATTGTCATCAATGGGAAGTGAATGCTAGAAACGAAGTGTTGTTGCCCACATTTGTAAATTGTCCAACTGAAACTAAACCTTAATATTTGAATAATATTTCTCTTCTTTATTTAAGTTGTAGAATGAGTGCTTTTAAATATCGGATGTATGCCTCTCCATTTTCAGGGTTTGTACCTTCTCATCTCATTTTTATTCGTGCTTCCCACTTACCAATGTTCTCTCACAAATGGTGGATGTTCTGTTCCTACATATTTTGAAGATGCTTTGTATTTTTAGCCTTCAAGTAGCCTCTAAAAAAATTAATCCAAACTATCTTTGTAGTGCTTTGATTTTTGTTTGTTGCTCCTTCCGAGGCATTGAAAATACTATTTGGGAGCCCTAAATGATAGAAAAATCAGTACTTTAAAATAGTTCTAGAATCATTCTCTTTCTTCCAATTCCAAAAAATATCTTATACATTGTTCACAAATTCACATTTATCTCTGTCATAGCCATCATATTTCAGCTTTTGAAGAGAAAAGTGGTGTGAAAACCTCATGGCATCATCATAATGTCAACCGCTCCTAGGTCCTACGAAGTGTCCAATGAACCTACATATCAACACCTTCTCTTTGAGCATCCATAGTCTTTTTTAGTTCCTATAATATATAATGAATATTGGGGATCAATTGTGATCTCAAACAGCTACCAATTGAAAGAAATTTGAAAAGAAGAGGAATTAATTATTGTCTTAACTGCATGGTTCTATGAAAATGTCAGCAGATTCATTCTTCGTATGTTTTTGCCTCTTTCAAATTTTCTGCTCTAAAAGATTGTGGTGTTGAATTTCAGTAGGCGATGGCCTCCACTCTTATGGTAGATCAGATATCTAGGATCTTATATACAAAAATTTTAGTCTGGTCTATTACAATAGCATATAAGAGGGGAGAAGATTACAAGAGGTAGAATTTTTTGATTAAAATAAAGAGCAAGGTATGCACTTGACCTCAAGTTAGAAATAGTTTTTTACAAATGTCATTTTTGAATGGAAAGGATCCATAAGGGCTTGGAGATATTATTATTAGAAGTAAAGTTTTATAATTTGTCTAGAGGTTAAAAAATAAATAATTCTTATGTTTACATTAGAATTACCAACTATCACATGATTCTTTTTAGATATATGATCTACGACATCTCCTACCGAAAAAACAAATTTATAGATTTAATACAATACTTGGCCTGCAATGAAGTCATTAAGAATAATTTTAGTGTCCTTAAAACAAAGCCTTTGCAATAGTTATGGGCCCTAGTTGCAAGCACATTCTAGCCATCTATAGGATTACAAACAAGCACAAATAGGAATAGTATAACAAGATTCATTTTAAAGAATTCAAATTATTAACTTTCTTGTGCAATATAGAGAAATTTGATGATTCTTGACATGGCCTAGACATTGTAAGTTACCGACCCTCTTAAATTATAGGATTACAAACAAGCACAAATAGGAATAGTATAACAAGATTCATTTTAAAAAATTTAAATTATTAATATTCTTATGTAATATAGAGAAATTTTATGATTCTTGACATGGCCCAGACATTGTAAGTTGCTGACCCTCTTAAATTATAGTTGTTACATATTTGGATAATGGTGATTTGCACCCAGGGTTTATATGGTTACAATTGTTTCGAATACATGATGTTTTTAATATAAATGTTGTATTTTTTCTTCCATAGATAAAAATTCAAATTTAGGCATCTAAATTCATCCTTGCTTTCATTTTTTTGGTTTGCACGTGATGGATGGAACCCAAGGATGTGGATAGTGACACATTATTCATGTTTGTTCTATTGCATGGATTTTCAGTGTTTGGATAAGCTAAAAAACATATAATTTGTTTTAAATACATTGTATAGCTTTGTTGTTTGATACTGAACAAAGAACTAATCATATGTCCACCTGAAAGTAAACAAGAAGAAACAAATTTCAGAAATGATTTTCCTTTACAGTGATGGTATGTATAACTTCTCCTCTATAACAAGGGGTGATTTGAATTTGTATATATATATATAAACATATATATACCCTAACACACACTTATATAGAGAGATAGAGAAAAAAAGGAAAAGTTCTTACAATGCTACCAACAATAGTGCCTCGAGACTCCACATAATTTAGAATACTTTTATAGGATATGAAATTCCCATGTTGTTATGCTTGTGCTAACAGTAAATTTCTGGGGTTATTTTTCCTTTCATTATTTTGGTATCTTGGTACTATTAATAATATATCATGTCTTGTGCATGCATTTTCTCGGTGCCCCAGTTTGTTGGAAACTTTCTGAATGTTCTATACGCCTTGCATGGAACACTTAAGCATGGGTTGGATAATTTAATACCAATGTATGCCTACAAATAATTGATTGGTAAAAATTTCGCTACCAACTTTCTCAAGCACAACCAAAAAATTCGGTATGCTTGTTTCCAGGACAACAAACTAGGGCATCATCCACATGATGGATGTACAGTTACTGAAAATCCTAAAGGAGATAGTTGCATGTCTTTTTTTCATATATATATATACGTATATAATGTATATATATTATATATATATATATATATATATATATATATTGCAACCTTGGCTTTTCGTGAGCACATAT
Source organism: Taxus chinensis (assembly GCA_019776745.2). NCBI lineage: Eukaryota > Viridiplantae > Streptophyta > Pinopsida > Cupressales > Taxaceae > Taxus > Taxus chinensis. The sequence continues at coordinate 237,566,512 of CM034146.1, forward strand.
AGTGAAAGAGATAGCTAAGTTGAGTTGGGAGACTAAATTCAAAATTGATTTTAATAAAGTTCAGAAATCTGCTAAACTGTCTACACTTTGTAAGGTAACTCTATACCATGCACTGCATTTATTTTCTATTCTTAAAATTTAAAGATATCGATGCCAAATGTAAGATCATAATTACCAGGTAACATTCAATGGGATGCCAAATTTATGTTCGTTGTTAATTATTTATATATGGAAATTATAACCTGCATTCCTCGACAACACCACTCCCTAGCTATGTACTGAAAAATTAATTGGAATGTTTTTCTTTATTATAATGAATTTGTAGTGTGTAAAATAAAATATTTTTTGCAAGCTACATTAGCTTTACTTGGAATTATGAGAATTATTAGCTTTGGATTTTTTATTTATTTGAGTCAATTTCATTTCTTCTTTACTTTGAATTCTTTGATATACAATTCCTTTGACAAAAGTATTGTGGAATAAAATTAATTACGACAATTAAGAATATGAATTTGAATTTTATTATGTACGATTACTTTAATTTACATTTTCGATTTCCATGTTTCAGGGTGCTACATATTTGTATGTAGTTAGATTGCTGATAGACTTTGGAGTGGCTTGACATCATTCACAATAAGTATATCGACTTGCCTACATGTTTTTAATTGATTTAGCTGAATGGACTTTACAACTTTATGATGAATTGCATGAAGTTCTCTATATTTTGCTACTTCATGTCACAGGTATTACTATAATAACCTTTTAGGAAAGATATTTGTGTGAAAATTCATCAATATTTCATATGGATTTGTAACTAATTCTAGTGATTTTCAGCGTTTAACAGGTTCTTTGTGTAGAAATTTGAATTTTCGACAAACACATTTGTGAATAGCCTGCAATGTATGTTGGAAATATGCATGGCCATGCATAGTGAATTCCAACCGTAGCTTTTTTAGGAAATTAAAAATAGATTTAGTTTTTCTTTAGTTTGCTTTAGTTAACTCGGCTTTATCCTATTTTTTAGGATTAGATTTAATTCAAATAAATTTTTTTTAATTCATACATAGCATGCAACTATTTTAAAGCATGAGTTTAGATTTAGAATGCTCAGTTGAAGAGTTGTTAGTGGGTGAGTTATTCTATTTAAATAATAGCAATTGTAATTGCTTTGTATGCAAACAAAAAGGTGTGAAATCTGCACAAGGAAGGATGTTCATTGAAAGCACACAACTGCATGCACAACTTGATTTTAAAGAGCTGAAGCTCTAAGTATGATGAAGCTTTTATTAATGGAGATTATGCACAACAGTGCTGGTTCAAATATTCATCTGTTTATGCAAGTTATTTAAGTGTTCTGTTTATTTCTTTTATGATTTTTGTTGTATAAGACTGCAGATTTTCTACAAATTGGTATCAGAGCAAGGTTATTCCAGCAGCTTATTAAATTGTTAGTAAGCTATGGCTTCTACATCCAGCATGTAGATGCTATAATTTAATGGAAAGAATTACGAATACTAGTCATTGACCATGAAGGTGCTATTCATATCTCAAGAGGTGTGGGAGATCGTTGAAGATTGGTACACAAAGCCCACAAATGCAACAACATATACTACACTTTCTCAAGCAGAGAAAGATACTATGAAGGAGTTAGGAAAGAAGGATGAAAAATATCTTTTATATATTCATCAAGTAATGAATGAAAGCATTCTTCCAAGAGTGGCAGTAGCCAGTCAAGCAAAGATGGCATGGGATACTTTACAAATTGCATATCAAGGTAAGGAGAAAGTAAAAACTGCCAAGTTACAGTTACTTTGTAGAGATTTTGAGAATTTAGCAATGAAAGATTCAGATTCTGTAGAATCATTTTTTACTTATGTAGTTGGCTTAGTCAATCAAATCAAATCCCATGGTGAGAATCTTGAAGACAGAAGGATTATTGAAAAATTTCTTAGAAGTTTTCCTACGAAATTTGATCCTTTAGTTGTTGCTATTGAAGAAACTAAGGATTTGAGTCAGTTTTCTATTGATGAGTTGCATGCATCACTAATTAATCATGAATGGAGGATGAATAGATCACATGCATGTGTAGATCAGGATTTTGCATCTCAGAAAGTAGTTAGTCATGGAAAAAGAAGAGGAAGTTTCAGCCCAAGAGGTAGAGGAAGAAGTCCATCTAGAGAACGCGGCAGCGGTTCATCAAACTCAGGTGGAAGAGGACATAATCAAGAACATATTTATGGTTACAGAGAAGATAATTCTCATGTTCAGTGTCATTATTGCTAGAAGTATGGGCACTATACTTATGATTGCAAGAAAAAGAAATATGATTAGGAGAGGCAAAATCAAAATCAGGTTGGAAGTTCTATTTCTAAACCTATGTTTATTGCATGCATAAGGATTATTGAAGCAATACCTTATTTATCCCCTATTGAATGTAATTTTTCAAAAGAGATTCCATGTGATGTATGGTATTTGGATTCAGGTTGTAGTAATCACATGACAAGTAATCTAGATTTGTTTTCTAGTTTGAATGATTCAGTTAAGAGTGGGGTAAGTGCACCAAGTTGGGGGACAATTAAGTGGACATCAAATCCTGAATTTTACATTAAAAATAGCAAAACATCAAATTTAGTCTTCCACGGACTTGAATAATGCCGAAAAGTAAAAAATATGTCATAAAAATGGTACCATTGCGTAGGGGAGACTATTAGCTTTGTAGAAATACTGATTTTAAAGTGAATAGAATATGATAAATATCATTTTATAATGTTTTACTAATAGGTCTTTAAGACACTTTTTCCCGTGAATGTTTATGTCTACATTTAAGACTGCAAAATTTGTTTCACTTATCAGAATGTGATAAAAATTATACCATCCCAACCATGGTGAAATTATATACATGTTCAAAAAAAAATTATTTGATTTCAATACTTTTTGATGAAGTTATTGCGGGCAAATGGAAAGTGCTCTATTTTCTTTATGTTTTCATACCACTTTCACGGAAAAAATCATTAAAAAATTAAATATTGCTAAAAAAAAAAAAAAAAAATCCATCCCAAGATAGATAGTGACATCTAACTTCGCACCAAAGGAGAAAAATATACATCAATTTTTGGTAATCCAAATTGTGGGCAAACGGACTATAATCTTATAGGCGTTTTTAAAAAAAAAACAAAGTCATTGAATTTTTAGTGTTTAATATAGCTAATCTTGTCCATTTTTAAAAATAATTAGTAATTTAGAAACTAAATTTCAGATGCTACGATTCATATTCATATAAGTTTTTATAATTTTGAGTTTATATATTGCTAATAATCCCTAAAAGTTGATATTATGTTGTTATTTGCAATATGACGTCCACTTATGACCCCTTTTTTGTCACCCAACTTGCTACACTTACCCAGTGATGTAACTCTTGGAAATAACAATATTATGTCTGTCAGAGGAAAAGGCACGGTTAGTATTCTAACAAGATAGGGGGAGAAAACAAGTATGCAAGATGTTTACTACGTTGCAGGTTTGAAAGATAACCTTATGAGTATTGGACAACTGGTACAAAAAGGATATCGAGTCTATATGGAAGACAATGAGTGCGTGATTGTGGACAAAGCTCCTAGCACTCAGTTGATTGCAAAAGTGAAGATGAGCAGCAATAGGATGTTTCCATTGATTATGAAACCTGGAAAAAAGAAGAAATCAGATATGTTTGCAGCAAAATCAGTAGCTCAGTTTGCAGCAAAGTCCTGTGTTAAGCCAAATCAGTATTTTGTTGAGTCTTGCACTCAAATAGATGAGTCCTGCACCAATGAAAATCAGGTATGCGCTACAACAAGTGAGTCCTACACTGATTCCTACATAAATATAGTTGATTCCTGCTTTGAAGGAACGCAATCAACTTTTCATTCAGTCATAAACGATGAATCATGGATTTGGCATCTAAGGTATGGACATTTGAATTGATTACATAGAAAAAATATGGTTAAAGGTTTTCCATTGATTCAGAAACCAGAAAGGGTATGTGAAGGTTGTATTTTGGGGAAGCAACACAGAGATTCATTCCCAGTTGGCAAAATAGTAAGAGCAAGTGCACAACTTGAGATTGTACATTCAAATTTATGTGGACCTATGCAGATAGCTTCTATTGGAGGTTGTATTTATTTTATGACATTCATTGATGATTACACAAGGAAGACATGGGTTTATTTTCTGAGAAATAAATAAGATGCCTTTGATAAATTTTAGAAGTTTAAGGCATTAGTGGAGAAGCAAAGTGGATACTACATCAAAGTTCTCAGAACAAACAGAGGAGGTGAGTATGTTTCTAATGATTTTATGAATTTTTGCAGATATCATGTTATACACAAATAGTTTACTACCAGGGACACACCACAACAAAACGGTGTGGTAGAGAGGAAAAATAGAACCATCATGGAGATGGTGAGAAGAATGTTGAAGGAAAAACATCTTCCAAATGATTATTGGGCAGAAGCAGTAGCATCTTTTGTTTATATTTTGAATAGGTGTCTAACGAAACTTATTTGGAACATGGTTCCTCCACAAGCATGGACTAATAGGAAACAGAGTGTTTCACATTTCAGAGTTTCTGGTTGTGTAGCGTATGCACATGTACCTGATGAGCTAAGGAAGAAATTAGACAAAAAAGGAGAAAAGTGTATTTTTGTTGGGTATTTATAGAATACAAAAGCATACAAGTTGTACAATTCAATCACTAGAAAGGTTGTGATCAATAGGGATGTACAATTTATTGAGAGTGAAGCATGGGATGGAAATATAGAGAAAATAGTGAGTATAACAACAACTATTTCACATGATGATATGACAGATGAAACTTTAGAGAAACAAGGTATTGTATCTACAAATCTTGGACATGCACCAAAAGTTGTAGCACAAGCTACACCTCCATCTATAGTCAGGAGGTCACCAAGATTTTAGCCATTTTCAGCCATGCAAGAGACACCACAGGGAACACTAGAAGCTACTCCATCATGACAAAGCAATCTTGCATCGAATACTCCTGTGCAGCGAAAAACAAGAAGTCTAAGTGATATTTATAATGTTGATACAACTAATTCATTTTCAGTTTTTACATTATTTTCTTAAGCTGCAAATCTAGTATATTACAAAGAGGCTATAAAGAATGAAGTTTGGGAAAAATCCATGGATGATGAGATCGATGCTATAGAGAAGAATCAAACATGGGAGTTGATGGATCTTCCAAAAGTAAAGGATGTGATAGGAGTCAAGTGGGTCTACAAGAAAAAATACAATGTTGATGGAAAAGTACAGAAGCACAAAGCAAGGCCTGTTGCAAGAGGTTTTATGCAGCAATATGGAGTTGACTACAATGAAACATTTGCACCAGTAGCATGTTTGGAAATGGTAAGAATGGTTTTAGTAATTACAGCTCAAAACAAATGGCTTATTTATCAGATGGATGTTCAATTAGCATTCTTAAATTGATTCCTTGAAGAGGAAGTTTATGTAAATCAACCAGAAGTTTATGAGATTGAAGGTCGTGAAGGAAAAGTATATCGATTGAAGAAAGTTCTCTATGGTCTCAAGCGAGCACCTAGAGCTTGGTACAATAGAATAGATTCTTATTTGACTGAGAATGGTTTCAGTAGGAGCAACAGTGAGCTTACCTTATACACCAAGATAAATGAGCAAGGTAAAATTTTAATTGTTTGTTTATATGTAGATGATTTGATCATTACTAGAAATCTATCTATAGAGTCATTCAAATCAGCCATGAAGAAGGAGTTTCAGATGACAGATCTTGGTCTTATGCATTATTTTTTGGGCATTCAAGTTCAACAATCAGAAGGTGAATTTTTTATCTCACAAGAAAAGTATGCAAATGATGTTTGAAAAAGGTTTAACATGATGAATTGTAAGCTAGTGCCAACACCAATTATAGTAGGTTTCAAGTTGAGAAAAGAGGATGAAGGATCGTTTGTGGATCCAACATTGTTTAAGATGTTGGTTGGAAGTCTTATGTATTTGATGGCCACAAGGCCTGATATTATGTATGGTGTGAGCCTCATATCAAGGTTCATGGAATCTCTAAAAGATTCACATTGGCAAGATGGAAAAATAATTTTGAGGTATGTACGTGGAACAAGAAATTATGGAATACTTTATTCAAGTACAGATGAGTTCAAACTCATTGGTTATACAGATAGTGACAGTGCTGGAAGTATAGATGATCGAAAAATCACATCCAACTATACTTTTTACTTTGGAACAAGAGTCATTTCATGGGCATCAAAGAAGTAGCCCATTGTCACGTTATCTTCAGCAGAAGGACAGTATGTAGCAGCAGCAGGAGCAGCATGTCAAGCTGTTTGGATGAGAAGAGTGTTGACAGATTTACATCAGAAAAAAGAGGAAGCTACGCAGATTTTTTGTGACAACAACTCAGCCATAGCGTTGTCCAAAATTCATGTTTTTCATAAGAGGAGAAAGCATATTGATAAGAGGTATCATTTCATCAGGGAGTTGGTAAACAACAAGGAAATTCATCTTGAATTTTGTAGATCTGAAGATCAGTTTGCAGACATTTTTACAAAGGCTTTGGAAAAAAAAGTTTTTGAATATTTGAGAGATTGCTTGGGAGTTTGTGATCCCGTGCATGGAAAATCTGAAAAATCAAATGAATCTCCAGAAGAGTGAAAGCTACACTTTGAAATTAAGGGGGAGTGTTGGAAATATGAATACCCATGCATAGTGAATTCCAACCATAGCTTTTTTAGGAATATTAAAAATAGATTTAGTTTTGCTTTAGTTTGCTTTAGTTAACTCAGCTTTATCCTATTTTTAGGATTAGATTTAATTAAAATAAATCTATTTTAATTCATGCATATCATGTAACTATTTTAAAGCATGAGTTTATATTTAGAATGCTCATTTGAAGAGTTGTTAGTGGGTGAGTTATTCTATTTAAATAAAAAAAATTGTAATTGATTTGTATGCACACACAAAGGTGTGAAATCTGCACAAGTAAGGAAGGATGTGCATTGAAAGCACACAGCTACACGCATAGCTTGATTGTAAAGAGATTAAGATCTGAGTATGATGAGGCTTTTATTAATGGAGATTAGGCACAGTAGTGCTGGTTTGAATATTCATCTATTTATGCAAGTTATTTAAGTGTTTTGTTTATTTCTTTGATGATATTTTTTGTATAAGACTATAGATTTTCTACAATGTATATGGGGTGTTAGTTTAACATATTACATCAATATGTAATCATTTCAAACAAAAAAGCAAGCATTAATAGTATAATGAGCACAACTAAATCATAGTGTCTTTTAGGTTCTTCCATTGCTAGCAGACAAATATCCATGATATAAGTTGAACCTGCCATCCTATATGACACATTTTATTACTCAAATACAATATCTAATTTAATATTTTAAATGTTCTCTATTTCAAATTTCTTTAGTTAAAATTTTCTGTCTAGATTTAGATTTTTATTATGATTCCAATTTTAGATATTGTGAGATTTAGAATAGTTGTAGGATGTTAGTTAGGATCGAAACAACCATTTAAGTAATGGGAAAGGTTAAAAACAAAGAAAATTTCAGCAAAAATGATGAATAAGATGAAATCAAGAAGGCAAATCACTTTTGTTTCCCAAAAAAATTATTATTCTATGTATCCTTTGTCTCGGTTGATTCAAGAATTGAGTAACCTCTACTCACATTTTCACTACAATTTCCAATGCAACGTGTCTGACCATCAAATCACATCCTCACCCCCTCTCATAATAGGACATTTTTTGATCACATATGTATTTTCAACCATTTGATGCAACGGGTTTGTTTAAGACTAGTCTAATTCATTACAGATTGGTCTTACTAGAGATTGATCTGGGGAGACATGTTCCTGTTAAGTCACCATTTGATGCTTAAATATTTATAAATTTCTATCGTGAAAGAAAAGATCTATGTATATATTATATGGGATGCATTTCTGTTTGTGATGTGTTGTTTTGTATCTCACAAAACTATTTTATATTATTCTTCAGGTGAACGGATTCATAGGAATGGTTTCTATCATCACAAATGAAGGTATTTTAATTATTTTGTGTAATGAATTTGTGTTTTGTTCACTTGTTTGAGTTGTATATTTTGGGCATTACTTAAATTTTAGGAAAATTTAATTTTCTAATTTGTATCATTCAGAAAACATTTTGGTTTCAATTTTAGAACCATTTGCATACAGAGAGGTCATCCATTCCTTTAAAAGGGAAAAAGTATGTGACCTAGATGTTTCATAAATGAAACGGTTTATTCTACCCTGAAGATTTATAATGGAGCTCCTCTGTGTCCCATTTGATTATCTTGATATATAGTCTCAAATTTGAAAGTTTTAATTTCATCATTGATTTAAGAAAATTTATAGGCATTATGATATGATTGGGATGACATATTATGATAGGTCTGAAAGATTTGATGCATTATGTAACCTTTATTCAATGAACATATGTTTCTAATAGTTGAAGACATAAGATAATAACATATACTTCCTGTTCCTTTGTTTATGCTATATGTTGTATATTTTGGCATAGGTATCAGTTTGGCTAAACACATTTCTGGAAAAATTTCATTGCTTTCATCTGTAAATTTTTCAAGGTATTTAACAACATCTACATTATTTGTATTCTATATTTTTTTATTCTATATCATACATACAACATTGAATTTTCTAATATTAAATTGTTTGCAATTCTGGTATTTGGTTTGTATGCATATACTTAATTGTAATATGCAAACTTGCAATATATAGACCCAATCATGTCTCTGTAAACCGCATTAACATCAAGTACTACTGCCTCAACACAATGAATGAATGACATTTTTTTATAAATTTTAATGAGTAATATGTATTCACTACCCTACTTGTCCCAATCACATGAAAAATATAACAAAAATTAATACTACATAAAATACTTTTAGTATTGTTTTCCTTTCTCAAACCAAAGGAGGGCAGAGAAGGCTCTTATTAAGGCCGTATATTGTCATTATATATTATAATGAAAAGATATTATTACAACTTTTTGTTTTGTTACTCCATTTATTCTTTTCAAATATAGCCTATATTTCTACTCAGATAATTTTCCAAAGGGGCCTGATTTGGTTATGTATTGTCTCTATTATTGTTCATGTGGTTATTTGACTGTAACCATTGACTATTTTCCTAATTTGAATAGAATATAAACCTTATATGATATATCATATGTCATGAGTCATTTAATATTTTTAATTATTAGAATTATGAGTATGTTTTATCATTATAGGTTTATTTTATGCATATATATAACACTGATAGTGAGGTTCTGTAATTTCTATATTTTTAATGATTTTTTAAACGGATGTGTCCAAGTTGTATTGTAACTAGGGTCCCAAAAAAATAGAGATCTATAGTTGGATGCTACTTATTTCCCTCTCGCTATCACTATGGATATAATATATAGTTTTCCATTAAAACATAAACCTCAGAGGTTTGACCCAAACCCTCAAGATTTTATGGAGGTAGTAGAATGAGATGGTGCTGATTGTGCATCCCATCTGGACTTTCAGTTTTTAATGTTTGGCTTTTTTTCACTTAAATTTGCATGAATTCTTTCCACCTGAGTCAAAGCATACTTCACCATATTTACCTTAGATTCATAAGTGTGGGAACCTATTTCTTTTCCATTTGGGGGAAGGGTTAGCATGTGGGGGGATGTAGGATAATTCTTGTAGGCAGTAGATAGAAGAGAAAAATGTGGAGTGAAATACTCTTCACACATTGTTTTATTATGAAGAAGCACGTACATTATATAGGATAAGTAATAAAAAATATTCCCCTAAACTGAAAGAGGAAGATATGGATGTAGGTTAGAGAATAATGGAATAGATAGAAGCTATTCTAATAATAAAATTAGGTACGTACACTATGCTAACATTCCCCCCTTATTACATTATTCTTGAAAATGTGACCCCTAAAAAGTTCAAATTTCACTTTTCCAAGAGATTTTGTGAGAATGTCGGCAACCTGTGCTTCTGTAGGATAGTACTGGAGCTGAATGTGATGGTCCAAGACGTGCTCTCGAATGAAATGAAAATAAACCTCAATATGATTTGTTTGTTCATGAAAGACTGGATTCTACATGAGCTTCAACACATTCTGATTGTCACAATAGAGAATAGGTGAATGTTTTTCAGAAATTCCTATATCATCTAAAATATGACATAACCATATCACTTCACACATAGCTCCTCATGTGGTGCAATATTCTGCCTCTGTGGATGAGATAGAAACAACATTCTGCTTCTTTCTTATCCATGAGATGGGTCCAGATACGAGATGAAATATGTATCCTATAGTTGACTTCCTGTCATGAACAGATCCAGCATGGTTCGAGTCGATGTATCCCTATAAGAAGAATTAATCATTCTTCTTATTTTCCAGATCATAATCAAATGTTCCTCGGACATATCTCAATACATGTTTTGTTGTTGTCCAGTGACATTGCTTTGGCTCCTACATGAACCTAGAAAGATAGCTGACAGAAAAGCATAGATGTGGTCTGGTATTTGTCAAGTAAATGAGCCCTCCAATAAGTTGCTTGTAGAGTGTAGCATCTACTTGAGGTGAGTCCTAGAATCTTGAAAGTTGCAAGCCTTTTTCCATGGGAGTGGATATAGGTTTACAATTAGAAATTCTGTAATTTTCCAGGAGTGTCTTGGCATATTTTATCTAGGAGACAAAAATGTGATGCTCCTTTTGCCATATTTCCAAGCCAAAATAGTAATGTAGTAGCCCTAAATTTTTCATGTCGAAGGTTCTTTTGAGATCATTCTTCAAAATATCAACCTGATCTTCTGAATTGCCAGTGATCACAAGATCGTCTACATACACAACAAGAATGACAATTTCTTTTCCTACCTTCTTTATATACAAATTTGAATCTAAGGGGCTACGAGTGAACCCATGTTGCAAAAGGTGATTGTTGATCTTGATATACCATGCCCTTGGAGCTTGTTTCAGTCCATACAATGATTTGATGAGATGACATACCTTCTTAGGATGCTCTTCATCAACAAATCCTTTAAGTTGGGTCATGTACACTTCCTCTTTCAGATCACCATTTAAGAAATCACTCTTGATTTCCATCTATTGAAGTCTCCATCCTTTTTGTGCTGTCAGTGCACAAATAAATCTGATGGTCTAAATCTTCGCAGTGGGTATAAAGGTTTCTTCATAGTCAATGCCCTCTTTTTGAGCATATCCTTTTGCTACAAGACGTGCCTTATATTTGTCGATCGATCCATCTGCCTTATATTTATTTTTGAAAACCCATTTATAGCCTATGAGTTTCTTACTTGTAGGCCGATTGACAAGTTCCCATGTCCAATTTTTCTTGAGTGAGTCAATTTTTATATCCATGGCTTCCTTCCACTGAGGTTGACTGAGTGCTTCACGAACATGATCAGGCTTAGAGCTATCAATTAGTGAACTCATGAGTGAAAATTTTACCTCATTTCTTGTTTGACTCCTTGTTTTGGCTCCGGATGATGTATCTGGGAGTTGTTGCAAATGTGAGTCCTTGATAGTGCTTTGTACGCACTTCGACCGAGAACTTGGATGCTTTTGAGAAGAAATGTGTCATTTCCGTGTGGATAGATGTGGAGTCACATTCTCTAGTTCTCCAAGGTCAACAAATAGCTCTCATGACATCATTTCTTTTCTCGGAGTAGTCTCCTTTGGCTGATCATCTGATTCAGAGACTAGTCGGTGAGATGTGGTTGGAAGTGGATCTTCTGTTGATATTATTGAGTCAAAGGATGACTCGTCACAAACCACATCACGACTCTCATATATTTTCTTTGTCTCAAGATCCATGATATGATACACCTTCAAGGTACTGTTGTAGCCAAGTAGAATGCACAGGAGTGTTTTTGGCTTAACCTTCTTTCTCTTCTAAGCTGGGACATGCATATATGTTGTGCAACCAAATACTCACAAATGAGAAATTGATGGATTTCTACCACTCCATACCTCTTCTGGAATTTTATTTTTTAGAATCTTTTTCGGTGCCCTATTGAGAAGATATAAAGCTATCTATACTGCTCCTACCCAATAGCATTCTTCTAGCTTTGCAATTGCTAGCATGCAGCGAGCCATATCCATCCCTGTCTGATTATGATGCTCAACTATGCCATTCTACTGGGGCATGTAGGGAGGAGTCAAGTGCTGCTTAACACCATGTTGGTTTATGAATGCCAAGAACTTATTTTATGTGAATTCCCCCCCTCGATCTGAGTGAAGTAAAAGAAGAGGTTGACTAGTCTCTTTCACAACACGATGATAGAAGTTCTGGAAATTTTGAAGACCCTCACTTTTCTTCTTCAAGAAAAACACCCACATCTTGCGGGAGTGGTCATCCAAGAATAGTTGAAAGTACTTGTATCCTGAAAACAAAGCAGGTAGAGGGCCATTCAGATCAGTATGAACTACCTGCAGATGCTTCTTGGCATAGAAAGTGCTTGTCTGAAATGAATCCTTGTGTTTTTTTCCTGTAAGACATCCAGGGAAAATAGGAAAGGAACTGGACAATTTTGGTAGTCCATGGACCATTGCTTTGAACTCATCTAGTTTAATGAACTAACCGATAAGTGTCCATATCTAAAATTTCATAGGGTAGTTGACTCTATTGTAGAAGCTGATAAAGCTACTGCGAAATATGAAATAGTATCTAAAGCAAATAACTTATCTTTTACAAATGTTCTAGCAATTATCTTACCTTGTCTGGAGATTAGTTATGATTTAATGCCATTTTCAACAAGAAATTATACCTTAAGGCAATGATTCAACAACTGAGTAACTGACAAGAGGTTTCTAGTCGAGCCAGGAACATATAGTACCTTTGTAAGTGTAAATTTTTGTGGTCCCAGAGGAATGGTGACATTTCCTATTCCTTCTGCAACCTACTCTTTGTCATCTGCTATCCTAACTCAATCTCGAGTTGGTTGTTTCTGTAGTGAATCAAATAACTTCTTATCACTTGACATATGCTTGATTGCACCGAAGTCTATCAACCACACTTTCTTCGTGGGCTAATTAGTTTGAGAGATGAGTATAAGGTTCTTATCACAATGGGCTCCTTCTAATGTCTCCTCATCAGAGTCATCATCTTCTTGTCTACTTTCTCCAGCGGGGATGTTGTTTGGAATTTTGAAAATATTTGCGCCCTTATGTGCTTCTTTGACTTGAAGACCCTTTTTTCAAGCAATTGTACCAGTAGTGATTAGTGTCATGAGTGTTGGTTCTACAAATGTGACACCACCTCTTTGATTTTTGATCTTTTTGTTGTTGTTCTGATTGTGCTGGATTTCTCTTCTTTGGGGGACTCTTCCTATTCTTCCTACCACGATATGGCTTTGATAACAGGGCTTTATCCTGAGACTCCTCTTCAGATGAATTGATGGCCTCTTCATGTTGTAGTGAATTCACGAGTTCTTCAAATGCCACTATTTTTTTAGAGACATTCAGTGTCGTAGAGAACACTCAGAATTGAGAAGGGAGTTCTCTAAAGGTGATCGGCACGAGAAGTTTATCATCCACGATTTCACTGAGTGCCAATAACTCTGATCGTATCTCAGCCATGCGACTTAAGAACTCCTCAACTTTCTCATCTGAACCCATAGAGAGGGTGTGCAGCTTGGACTGAAGATGAAGGATCTTCATCTGATTTTTGGCTTCATAAATTGTTGCCATCTTGTCCCAGGACTCCTTTGGTTTCTCTGCATTCCAAACATGCGTTTGCACATCATCACTGATACTGAGCATTATCAGCATTAAGGATTTTGCACTAGCCATCTCATACTTTACTAATTCATCAGGAGTAGTGGGAATGGGCACCGATCCGGTCACGATGCCCTATAATGCTTTAAACTGAAGGATTGTCCTCATTTTTGTTTTCCAGGCTACAAAATTGGGCCCTTTAAGCAATTGAGCATCGGAAAGAAGAAACTTTGGAGCAAACTTAATAATAAAAAAATTATTTATTTATTTCAAGAGTTATTACAACTTTGACTCAATGATGAGAAGTACTGGCTCATAGATGCTTACGATATTTGCATGCTGTGAGACGATGATGATTTGTGGGGTGTTCTTCTTCATCTTCACATTTGGTGTCGTATCCGATTTCTAATTCTTCTTGAAATCACTTTGCTTGGAAGTTGATGCTGAAAAAGAAATATTCAAGAAGTCCTTGTCGAACAAGCTCATCAAAGGCTAGATTGCCTGTGTTTCAAAGCTTGTTCAGCAAAGAAAAGTAGAACCCGAAGCTCTCAAGAGCTTCTTCACAGTGTTGTCTAGCTGGTGAGTCGATGTTTTGACTTTCGACAGTGTTTATCATGTTATTCATGCTATCAATCGAGTTATCTACAATCGACATTCGGTGTAGCTTTTGTAGTAGGTACTTCCTCGTTCTGCAGTTCTTCACTTTTCAAGCTTCCTTCATGTAGCAGCAAAGAACAGGATGAATTATTTTACCAAGTCCTTTTACCACGCATCAGCACTTTTCCATGCTACAAGAGAAGAATGTTCCTCCATGTGGGCCAATTTGCAGATTGGAGAAGACCTCCACGCAAGTATTTTTATTTGTCTTTTAGCGTAAAAAATATCTCCTTCTTTATCTCTTGCTACAGTTCATGCTTCACGCGCAGCAATATACCTCCTTCTACCACCAAATCTATACCATGTAGGTTTGTAAGCAAACAGTAAGAACAAAACGTTGTGGCAATTGTAGAAAATTCCTCAACATGAAAATGCCAAGTCCAAACAACAGATTGGATTCCTAAGTAGATTGATACTTATATGCAGCCTTTTATGTAGAAAATCATATCAAAACAATTGACCATAATCAGCATTTCCATTTACCGTTCCATTTATCATCATTTGCGTATGATGCTGGTGTACAATATCATTCAAAATGCACCACACAGCAATTAAAAAAACTTCCACACAACATTCAGATGAGTAGTGAATCCTCCACGCAGCACACAACACCAAACTCAATTTTATTTGCTCCTTCATGCATCACGTATCACCAAATACCATATTTCACGTAGGCAGCAAAAATATATTCAGGCACCAAATATATTTTGAACAGTAGTAGAAGACAAAATGCAAGAGGTTTTCCTTTCCATGTAAAAAAAAATATTAGTGCACAGGTAGGTTTCCACACATTATCTTTTCTACGAAACTTGTTCCTCCTCTACGTAGATGAAATAAACAATACAGAATGTCTATGTAAAAAAACAAAAAAAACCCCACGCAATTTTTTTTGAAGAATTCCACGCAGCAGTGAAGCTCCATGCAGGTGTGAAAGACTCTCCATGCAGGTCACTCCATGTAGTTGTTGGACAAATATTCTTCCTCCACGTAGCCTGTAGATTAGGCCAAACTCAAGAGAACATGTCACTTAAATCAACATACATGCAACAAGTTTTGGTCTCTCTTCCAAATGCACAAGTCAGAGTTGTTTTCTCCTTCAAACACAAGCTCTGATACCAAACTGTAGGTAGCAGATAGAAGAGAATATTGTGGAGTGAAATACTCTTCACACATTGTTTTATTATAAAGAAGCACGTACATTATATAGGAGAATCAATAAAGAATATTCCTCTAAACTGAAGGAGAATGATATGGATGTAGGTGAGAGAATAATGGAATATATAGAAGCTAGTCTAATAATAAAATTAAGTACGTATACTATGCTAACAATTCTTAGGTGCTTTTGATGTATGTTGCCCCTTGAACCTATAAGGGGAATAATTTAAGCAAATAATTTCTGGCCTGGGGAAAACACACATCAAAGAGGCTTTTGCACTATGCTTCCTCCTGGTCCCTAATGGACACTTTTTCTTTTTATTCTACCTGATCCATTTTAGATCAGGTTGATGAGGTGTGCTACTATTATGAGTCTTTCTTATAGCTAAGTTAATTAGTGTGACACATTCAAAGTAATAAAAGTTGTCAGAGACATTGTAGAATGCTTTCAAAGGGAGATTCAACTTGTGCTTTATGTTTGAGTAATTAATCAAGAAAGCCTTCTTTCTTGCATGTAGCCTAAAGGGTTATCAAATGAATCCTAGGTCTGTGCTGATGAAATTATTGCATGCTTTTGGTTAATTTTCTCCAATTTTACCATTAGATAAGTAAAAGTGGGTAGTTGAACATCAAAATAGTAACCGATTATGCTCATCCTAATTGGTGAGTCATTTCATAATAATACAGTTTTGGCTTATACTTTAAAGGTTTGTTCCTTGATCACATTTCAGTTCGTTCTTTATTGTACATGTATGATCTGTACTATAGTTGTCGATGTGCACTTCAAATTATTTGGATACTATAACTTTATGTCTTGTTGTCTTTTCAAATGTCCTTGCAGGCACTTGTTGCACATCTCCCAAAGAAGTATCAACAGCTTAGAAGGTAAAGAATGCTTCAATCCAACATCTTGAAGGTCTGATATATATAGAGGATAACTAGATATTAGTGGGAGACATGTATTTACAGAATAGATGTTGTAACTGGTAATTATACACTATATTTTTTTGCAACAAGACATTTTCCATATTACTTCTGGATAATATACCTAGAATTTTTTCCAAAATAGCTTTGCAAACATATAAATTACATGTAACATTCCCCAAGAGAAATTGAAATGTGTTATACATTTATGTTCTATATTTATATGATGTGTTTTCTTTTAGTATACTTATTCAGCGTTAAGTCTTTTTTTTAAAGAAACATTTTTTGAGGAAGATTTATCATCACTGGTGTGTATAGACCTCCAAACTGATTTAGGCAGGCTATTGTTCAAACATGTGTAACTCTAAGACTAATTTTTCATCCATGAAGTTTACAACCAGTTAAAAGTTACATATTTTGAGGTTTAAAGGTCGGTTAAAAAATTCATTTTCATGTAGAAGGCTTTGTAAGTTTGCTTGAAGCAGGGAGAATCAAAACTCACAACTCATCACTTTGTTTCAATCCTACAGGTGTATTGTAAAAAATTCACATTTCAGTTTGAACATGCTTTAGGTATTATTTTAATCTCTTTTTTCTATCATTTCTTGAAAAGGTATTATAGTCTTTCACAATGGGGCTTGTAGTGTTATTAAAACCATATTCTATATGAATGGAACTGATTATTACTAAAATTTCTCAGAACATGTTAGGTGGTATCTTTCCAGTTGCGCAAGTTAAAGAAGGTCTGGTAGCTTGCATATTTTTCATAAAAAAATTGATTGATTGGTATGATTTGTGTTCAACAGGTTTAAGAACCTCCATTTGACATGAGCCAAGACAAGGATGCTAAAATACACAAGAATTATCATCATTCTCATTGTATAGTACCTCAATCATGCATGCATTGAAAGAGATTCAACATTGTGTATGCATGGGCAAAATTGAAAATCTTATCCCAAGTATTGTCCATAACCTGGTGTAAGGGGAATAGGGAAACAAGAGATGCCAACTATCATCGCGTCCATTTCACCTTCATGTGCAATTGCTAATTTTAACTCAATAACTATGTGTAGTTCATTATGATTCAAGGGTTAACAACATTTAGGCACCCTTTTGTATTTTATCTTATTTGATATTAATAAAATGTTCATGGACCCATTTGTGAGCACTATATTCAAATCAAATTGTTTTTAATTTATAATATTAATTATCATTCCACTTTGACATCATAGACGATATGCAGCTTTTGATTGCACTATATGATATTTTGTTATTATTTATTCTTGAAATTTAATTTTTTCATTCTTTAAATTCTTATCGTCTCTAGAGAGATAAAATTTAAAATTAGTATTTTCTCTGGAAAGACAAAAAATTAGTATTCTATATTGTCTCTAGGGAGACAAAAATGATATTATCTCTAGAGAGACAATAATTAGAGACAATATTAGAGACACCCGCTTTAAGACAATAATAGAGACAATATACAACTTTTTTATTGTCTCTATTAGAGACAATTTGGTTAAGTAATGTCTCTATTATTGTCTCAAAACACCCCCCGTTGTAGTAGTGCAGTGACATACAAATTTGGACATGGAAGAATCTATAGTTGTATCAAGGTGGCAAGTTCTGTGAATAAGTGGGCCAATTTTAGAGTTCGTATCAAAGGAGAAAGGCTCAGGTGAGCTTGTTAGATGATTTTGTAGTGTGGTAAGTTCATACTTTTTGCCATGGAAAAGGGCCAAGCTATATTTCAGAAAGGATGGCTCGTAAGATGCAAGTTGCCAAATGAATAGATCGATTATGTGGATTGGGTTTGACAGGTTATAAAGTCAAATGTGGAGAGACCTGTTGGAAAGAATTCCCAAATGGTGAGCTCATGGAGATGGTCATAGTAACAATGCTGAGCTAAGGGCAAGATAGACTCACTGAGTCACTTTATTTGGTTCGTTGAGTTGAGCCAAAATGACGCATAGTGAGGCCAAGACCATCTGGCAGAGTTGGCATGATAAAAATTTCAAGGCATTCCATCGGGATGGTGGCCAACTCTATGTTTGGTTCAGAAATTCATATATGAGGTCATATATCACTTAGATGAGATTGGAAATCGTATGAGTTGAGCCAATTTTGACCAATCTAGGAGTGAGTCATGTTTGTTAGAGCTCAACAGAGCTGTCAAAATGGCTGCGAGCATTTCAGGTTGAATCTAAGAATGAGCCTGGAAAAGTTTGCAAAGGAGATGATATTTCCAAGGAATTTGGCTAGGCGTGGCTCATAAAGTGATGTATCAAGTCGATCTTATAGGTCATGGCACAGGTAAAGGTGAGCTTGAAGTCGAGTTATGTTTGGAGTTCACAAAGGGTTCACCATTGAGCCATGGCCTAGAGCTCGTCAATGGATATGGATCATCTCATCGAGTCAAGGATAGAATGCTCGACGATTCGAGTTAGAGTGTAGTAATAGGTTTGGCCTCCAACCAGTTAGAAGAAACTCACAAACCGTGCATGAATGCAGAAGACTGTGGAAATACATGATTTGGCGAGCCACTCAGGAGCTCGAGCATGGAAGCCAAATCCATTGTAGGGGACAAGTTGGTATGAACGAGTAATTTAGGGGATAAGAGCTTAGAACTCTAAGTCACTCAATGGAAAAATCACCTCAAATTTCTGTATTCTCCATTTCGGACTTACATGTTGTGAACACCATGTCCAGGTTGGAAAAATGGCAGTCGGTTTCCCAAGTTGAAATAGAAATGGCAAGTGGGATCAGCGAGGCATGACGAGAGTTAATCTTCCAGTTGGCCAAGTCATGAGCCAATGCATTCAATGGATGCATGTGCTCGATATCTCCAAGTTATTAGTCAAATTCCTCATGGGAAGTTAAAGCCAAGCTAATGGAGATACACATCATGCTGAGGAGCTGAGTTCACTGAAGTAGTTGGCATTCATTTTTCTCATGTCGTGAAATGAAATGAAATGAAAAATTTTAATGATGTCAATGAGACTGAAGAGACTATGGGACCACAAAACTGAGATTTTTAATCTAATTTCAGACTCCTTTCAATATCAGCTCTCCAGATGTGAATCTTGAGACTGAAACCCGCAGTCACCTAAAGCTTTGTTCCTTCGAAGAGTTCCTCTAGTCCGTCCACCTTCAGGTTGTTTTTGTACTAGATACGAATATCATCATATTCTGAACACTCCATGATGAAATGCCATTCTGTCTCAATGACTCCTTTGCTACAGAAAAGACAAATTCTACTTTCCCAATCTTCCTTTGGAATAGTCCATCTACCATTTTTACATCGAAGATGGTGTGGTTTGGTCCTTAACTATGCCACTATAATCCTTGCTTTACCCTTGATATCTGCCTCTAGATAAGATTTTTCATCATGCTCTCCCGTGGGATTGAATTCTCTGATATAATGTGCTTTATTTTGACCAATTTGTCCCATCCACATGGAAGTCCTGAAATTTTGTATCACAGAATTTTTTATTTCCCTGTTGTTATTAGGTCACTCTTGCAAGTTGATGCCCCATTTGTTCATCCATTTATTATTCTGTTTCATCCAAGTTTTCTTTCTACGCTCTAGAGTATCATCCACAACTATTTTGGGCCAGCGAAAATTGTCCATGCTTTCAAATTTTTTCCAATAGCTTATCATCTGAGATATTGTTGAAGCTTCCAATGAGAAAGTACCTCCTTCAGCCAGCAGGATCTCATAAGGAACAGTTGATTTGACTTTGAGAGTTCTTGTGATTAGATGTTTCTGGATTCTTTCTATCTGTCTCCACCCGTGATTTTTCAAGAAATCCAATAAGCATGGGGAACCCAATGTGATCACTGAGGGAATAGGAGGCAAGAATGCGAGTCACTAATTGATGTTCGAGTGATGGGTGGATTTAAAGTGGGATGTAGGTCTGTTAAATCCCGCCATGTGGAGGACTCAATCAAAGGCATGTGGAACTTCGAGATGCTCTCTAATTTAGAGCATAGTGGAGACCCGCTCAACATGACACATTGAAAGGTGATGCCTAGTCATCAATGGGGATTAATGAAGAGTCATGATAAAGGAAAAGTTCCCAATAAAAACCAAGGTGGTGGGACAATTCTAAAAACTTGCCATATTAAGCAACGTGCTTACCGATGGAAAAAGAGGAGCTCACCAATCAGCTTGGTTAGTTGGCTGATGAGACATTTATTTAGATAATAGCCAAACCCTTAAAATGAAAAATCAAACCTTTAGTGGTCTTAACAAAGGCATGAATTTTATTTTCCTTTAAAGATTTTATTTTAAAATATTTTATTTAAAATATTGTTTTAATTAAATAGAGGATAAATTCAATTTTAGCAACTCATAAGGCATGATGGAATGTTTTTAGGTGGTGCAATTAATGTTGTAATCAAGTATGGAGACCAGGTGCCCAAAATTTAGGATTTTTTTTTCAATTGTCTCAAAGGTAGATTTTCTATCAATGTAAGAGAGGAATTCATTCCAAGGGGTTAGACGGTTGGACATTTTTCATTATTTCTCTTGGTATTATGCAAGCTAGTATATTGTGGATTGTGGGGAATTCCAAAGCCTCTTTTCTAACATTTGAATGGAAAATATTTCCGCTTCATCATGTAATGATGCATTTTCACATGATTGAAGTAATAGAATTGTGTTCTATGACTAATTATTGCTACTTTCATCATTTTATCTACTTCATTGTGCCTTTCTCGTGTATGTAGGTATACTGTGTAACCTCAAGTTTCCTGTACATGTGTTGGGAATTTTTTTTTTATTTGGGAGTGATTATTTTTATGCGGATGAGTTGTGGATCTTGTTCATCCTTCTCATTCTCATCTTCCTTCACTGGAAAACTGAAAAATGTTTCTAAAAAAAACCCTTTCTTGTTGCATCACCACTTCTACTATAGGTTTTATTTCTTGCAAATCTCTCTCCCTTAATCCCATGCAAGTTTTAGCATAAGTGAATTTATTTTTTTATTGCATTAGAAGTAGTGTTGTGTTTATTTTAGCAAGTGGAAGATGACCTTCTTCATAGGTTCACCTTCAGCCCAAGTCCCATAGCTTGAGAGGTGATCCCATGTTACACAATCAAACTAAATTCCCTATCCATCACTTGACCATTATGAGGGTGCATTTATGTAGTGATAACATTTTTTGGCATGCCCAGTGGGACCACAAGATTCATATCTTTCACAGGTGTATTGTATTCATTTCATTAAGTTGTTGTTCACTTAGTGAAATTGCAGCCTTTTGAGGTATACCTAAGGACAACTGGCAACTCCATTGGTCTAAGAAATCCACTCTATGTGTTGAAAGTTATCATTTTTATCCATTTCCATCTAGTTTTCTTCCACATCTTTCCATTTTTCTCCCATTCATGAAGTTGTGCAATCATGGCTTCATTGCCATAGTGGAATTCCCACTTATAGCAGTAGTGGTTCTTTTAATTTTTAAGCTATGTTAATCCACCTCTACACCAGTTTCATACTGAATATCATTTTAAGCATGCATGTCCACATGAGAAATATGTAGATCAAGTCGGTCATCCACCAAAATTTGGGGAAACTGAGGAAAAATGGCTTGCAGATTCTGGAGGCTATCTTACACCTGAAGAAGATTACATACAGAAGAAGGTTCAAGAGTTAGAGTATAACATGGTGTAAGTAAGGATTAATGAAATAATAAAGGAAGCCCAAATTAGCTTCAGCATTCCATACCCCTAGAATGGACCTATAGCAGATGAGTTTAATCCTCAACAAAATCTTCAATTCATAATCAAAACAATGACTTAACTTAGAGAATGAATCAATAAGAGGGACTCTCACAAATGTAATGTTAGTCAATCCTTTTAATGGGAGGTCCTGTCATCACCAATCCGGAACTATGATAATTCTTCACCCGGAACTCCTCGTGTTATGATTATTTACTAACGCAAAGCCTTTAGTTTAGTGGATGTAATCTGGAAACAAAACAACAACATAACACAAGAATACCATCAACTATGATAAGACGGAATGATGAAAAATCTGAAATATTAAAGTAAATTATAATATTAACATGAAATTGTTACAACCTCACCCATGAGGTACTTCAAGTGTTATTGACTTCACTTGCCTTTCACCAAGACTATGGGAGAAACTTTACAATTACACCTCTTAATGGCTTCTTCAACACACCTTTGAACTGATGGCTTCCTTTGCACACTTCCTACAATATTTCTCACTACTTCCTTCTATGCTAAATGAGGGGGGTGACCTCTCTATTTATAGAACTTCCAGGCTTATCCATCTTATCTCTAAGATAGGATAAGAAATCCACTCTGACGAATCATATTCCATACCTTAACTCTTATCTGTACATGTAAGCTTATCTTTTAAGATAAGATAAACCTTATCATTTTACATGGGTTCCACATTTTTAGACTTTTTACAAATAAAATACACAAAATATTTATGACCTCACTCCTTGTCCTTATTACTAATATAATATTTCTAATTCCTAATCACGTAGACCCTACTTCTCTACTTACCCAAACTTTGACATTTTAACATTACCGGACCACTTACGAAAAATATTTACTTTTGACCACAACATTCCTATTGTACTTTGACTATTACCGTACTATACATTATTGGCGGCGTCATACTGGCAGTGCCGTTATCTTCTATCGGACGCTACTACTAATTATACTTAACAAAATCCTATTCCTAATAAATACATTAATGAAATAGGAATTACGGAGGAAAATTTTGGTGTCGACATCTTCCCCCTTCCTAGCTTCTACTCTGTCCTTGGAGTAGACTATTCTAGTGCTTGGAAAATCTTCAACTTGTCTTGGTTGACCCATTTCGTAATGGGAGTGCCATCCAATTCCTTCAGTCGGTACGTACCATTTTCATGCACAACTGCTATTTTGTAGGGCCCCATCCATTTTGGAAGAAATTTTCTCTGTCTTCTTTTTTTGTATCTGGAATCATATACTAGAACCAAGTCATTCACATGAAATGGATACCACCGGATCTTTTGATCAAAGTATTCCTTCTGCTTCATTTTCTTCTTATAGCTTGTATCCTTAGCTATTTCCCTCATTTCCTCTAACAAATGAAGATGTATCAACCTTTCTTTTACTGAATCACTTTCATCCATTCTTTCATGTTTCATTACTCTGACCGTGGGAATATCAAACTCAATAGGAAGAACTAGATCAATGCCATAAGCCAAATGAAATGGGGAGTATCATGTTGCTGACTTTGATGTTGCCCTATATGCCCACAATGCTACATGAATCCTTTTATCCCACTTATGTACCTACAAGGCTGCATCTTTTGCTAGAATTTGACACAACACAAAAGAAATTCGTTCCACCTGTCCATTTGTACTTGGCTTGTATGTTGTTGCCTTCCTATGCTTAATAGAAAATTTATTAACTAGGGCTTCTACTACCTCATTAATGAAGTGGCTTCCTTGATCTGTTACAATTTCTAATGGACAACCAAATCTGGTGACAATGCGTTCATATATGAACCTTACCACCTCATCCATGGAAGTTGTTTTCAATGGCCTAGCTTCAACCCACTTGGTTAAATAATCTATGGCAACTACAATATACTTATTTTGGCATGAGGTAGTTGGAAGTGGACCTACAATGTCTATTCCCCACTTTTTAAAGGGACCAAGTGGAAGAATAGGGCATAATGGAGCTGATGAAGTCTTACGGTTACCATGTGTTTGACAAATATCACATGTCTTACAATAATTATAACAAAATTTTAAAAAGAGTGGGCCAGTGATAACCTGCATCCAAGATCCTTCTTGCTATAAGTTTTCCAGAGAAGTGCCCTCCACATGTACCATTGTGGAATTCTTCTAGAAGTTCCTTCCCTTGATCATGTCCAACTGCCCTCTTGTACTGTCCATCAGGTCCTATTCGAAATAATACTCCATACAGAATAGAATATGGATGACTGGCTTGAGTAATCTTTCTCTTAGTCTTTGCATTGGCACCATCAGGAAACTTGAATTCATTCAGATAATTCCAAATATCTATGTATTCACTAGGGATTGTGTCAAGGGATAACAAGGCTGCATCGGGGAAATCATCATCATCACAAGATGATCCTAAACCATCATAGGCTCGAGAGAGTGCATCTGCATTAACATGCTTCTTTCCTGGCCTATCTATAATATCAAATTCAAATTCTTGTAGCAAAATCATCCATCTTGCTATCCTCCCTGATGGGTTAGGCTTATTTACAATATATTTTAGAGCCTGATGATCTGTTACAACTAGAAATTTTTTCCCTAACAAGTAATTTCTAAACTTCTTTACAGCAAAAATGATAGCTAGAGCCTCTTTTTCAGTTACAGTATAATTTACCTCAGCACTGCTCATTTGTCTACTCCCAAAGTAAATTGGATGTTCATTCCCATTTTCATCCTTTTGGCTCAAAGTACTTCTTAGTGCTGCATCTGAGGCATCAGTGTACACAATGAATGGCTTGCTCCAATTTGGATTCTTCAAAACAGGTGAAGACACCAAGGCTTCCTTCAGTTGTCCAAAAGCTTCATGCGCCTTATTTCCTAGTTCATAAGTAACATCCTTCTTCAAGAACTAGGTTAGTGGCTGTGTAATCTTTGAGAAATTCTTGATGAACCTTCTATAGTAACCCACATGGCCTAAAATGATCTCAACTTACTTCTATTCATAGGAAATGGTAAATCTTTGATTTTTGAAACTTTATCAGGATCAGTACCAATACCATCTCTAGATACAACATGCCCTAACAAAACACCTTTAGAACATTCAAAGAAACACTTTTTAGGGTTTAGTGAGGCTTTTGCTTCATCTAACCTTTGAAATGTTGTCTCCATCTAGTGCAGGTGGTCCAACTTGCTCCCATAGATGTAAAAATCATCCAGAAATACTCTGATGAAGGTCCCAATGTAGGGTTCGAACACCCTATTCATCAAACGCTGGAATGTTGCTGGAGCATTACACAACCAAAAAGGCATAACTCTATAAGAAAACATTCCCCAAGGAGTGGTGAACATGGTCTTTAGCTGATCTATCTCTGCTATACGAACTTGGTTGTAGCCACTATATCCATCAGCAAAACTATAGCACTCCTGGCTAGCTACTTCGTCTAAGATCTAATCTAAAAATGGAAGAGGGTAATGATCCTTCTTTGTTGCCTTATTGAGCTTCCTATAATCAACACAAATGTGTAGCTTCCCATTCTTTTTTATTGAGATCATAATGGGAGAAACCCATTCTGAATTCTCCACAGCAAATATGAATCCTGCATCAAGCAACTTATCTATTTCTTCTTTTACAGTCTTGGAAAAATTAGGATTCATTCTATATGGCATTTGCTTTATGGGCTTAACACCATCTACCAGCTCAATAAAATGTTCTACCCAACTTACTTGATGGAGTTCCTTGTAATCAAAAGTGAATATGTGTATGTACCTTTGAAATATCTGGAGGTAGGATTCCTTCTCACTCTCCATCACAGCATCACCAATCTTTATTTGTTGGAGACGATCATCAACTTCTTCTTCAGATAATTTTATGGGGTCATGAGTTGGTGTGACTGAAAGGATATCCATGACTGAAACATCAACCTCACTTTCTTCATCTTCAGTGTCCACTTCACTAGTACTAGAGTAATCAAAGGATGTCCAATCATCAGTTTCATCACTTGAATCCACAGGTTCTTCCTTATGATGTCGAGGGATCACGTTTATCTTCACCCTCTCTCTACCATGTCCAAGTGTCATGAAACCTTCATTCCAGTAGTTTCTTGCATGAACTCTCCTTAGCCATGGTCTTCCCAGCAGCATTGGGTACGCAACAGTACCATTTTTCATCACCTGAAAGTCTACCACACATACAAAACCCATAATAGATATCGCCACATTTGAAACTACACCTTCTAGTTTAGTTTTTTCTTTATTTAATGACCTTAACATAAGTGTTGAAGGGTGATCAATTTTTAAACCCAACATATTCATTACAGACTCGGTCATTACATTAACTGCAGCACCTCCATCAACTAAGACATCATGAATTGAAATACCATTACATAATACCTCATCTTGTGGAGCATAGGGATCCGCCTCTGCCTCCAAAACAGGGACCTCAACCTCCTTCCTTCGTCGAGCATTGAGTCCACTTCGCAGCTCCCGCCTCTTCTCAGAAGACATAGCCAAGAGTTGACCATATGTAATATTTGCAGTCCTTTTGGATAGATCTTCCAAGATGGAGTATGGTCCTTGCCCCTGTGAAATCAGAAAATCCTGCACACCCAACTTTCTTCTCCTATGTTTCTTAGTAGTTTCTCCTTTCATCTTCTTAGGATCATTTCCATCTTGATTATCTTTTTCTTTATTTATTTTTGTTACAAACACATCTACTTCATTATTTCTGCTCTTATCTACTACATCAAAAGAATTCACAGGTGCTTTTCCTTTATCATTATCTCCTTTACCAGATGTAGAAGCTCTATCTGGACAATTATACTTATAATGACCCTTTTTATAACAACCATAACATACAACTTCAGAAATATTTTTTTTTGGACCTCTATCTCCTCCCTGAGAACTAAATTCTTTTACTTAAAGAAGATTAATAGTTAACTGACCCATCTTTTTGAGCAGATCTTCATACTCAGTAGATGTACTAGGAGAAATATTTGTGCTCACCGGGAGTGGTTGTGGATTCTGGACCAAAGGTGCTGGTGTAGGATCTACTTTAGCAACAATTTCTTTGGGCTCCTCTTCCATGCTTTCTTCTTGCCTTCTTGCAATCTCCTTTTCTTGTTCAATGGTAGCTGGGCGGTCATACTTCACTCATTGTCTGATCTCTGGCTTCATCCCAAGAATGAAGTGCTTACATAGGAGATTATCCATGCCATTCATCAACCCATCCGCTAATCCTTCCTTCCGGATCTGGGCATTGAGCTTCCTCCTTAGCTCTAGAACACGAGCATGATAATCCCTTATCTTCTCCTTCTCTCCTTGGGATAGCTTTGTGATCTCGATCATGAGATCTGCATATTTCTGTTGTTCACCAAATTCTTCAAGAAAACTTTCAGTTAATAAATCCCATGAATTTTTCACATTATCACCTAGTGTTTCAAACCACCTAAGTGCTGAACCATCCAAAAAGGTAGGAAAAAATTCAGTCCATTGTTCCCTTCTTATGAGGCCATTACAAATACAAGATCATTTAAACTCTTGAATGAAAGAAGAAGCATCTTCATTAGATTGAGCTGAAAAAACAGGAATCTTTCCCACTTTCAAAAGTAACCACCGTGAAATACCAACCCACAAGTACAATCAACAAGACTTATGTGCACAAATAATTAGAATCACTGTAATAGAAAATGACTTTACACCCCCATACAGTAAAATAGAAATGACCACAGTAACTATGGTAAAACTTGACTTACTGCGGTAAAAATTGACTTTACTATGGCAAACACTATTCACAGTAAAAAGTGAAGTTACTGTGGTAAATACTATTCACGGTAAAAAGTGATTTTACTGTGGCAAATACTATTCACAGCAAAAATGACTTTACCATGGTAACTACTATTCATGGTAAAAATGACTTTACCATGGTAACTACTATGCACAGTAAAAATAAGGTTACCCTCCAATTGATTTTGACTAAGTGGGAATATCTCTACAGAAAATCCACCAACGAGGAATAGTCCTGGCAACGGAACCAAAATGTCATCACCAATCTGGCACTATGATAATTCTTCACCGGGAACTCCTCGTGCTATGATTATTTACTAATGCACAACCTTTAGTTTGGTGGATGTAATCTGGAAACAAAACAACAACATAACACAAGACTACCATCGACTATGATAAGACGGAATGATGACAAATCTGAAATATCAAAGTAAATTATAATATTAACATGAAATTGTTACAATCTCACCCATGAGGTACTTCAAGTGTTATTGACTTCACTTGCCTTTCACCAAGACTATGGGAGAAACTTTACAATTACACCTCTTAATGGCTTCTTCAACACACCTTTGAACTGATGGCTTCCTTTGCACACTTCCTACAATATTTCTCACTACTTCCTTCTATGCTAAATGAGGGGGGTGGCCTCTCTATTTATAGAACTTCCAAGCTTATCCATCTTATCTCTAAGATAGGATAATAAATCCACTCTGACGAATCATATTCCATACCTTAACTCTTATCTGTACATGTAAGCTTATCTTTTAAGATAAGATAAACCTTATCATTTTACATGGGTTCCATATTTTTAGACTTTTTACAAATAAAATACACAAAATATTTATGACCTCACTCCTTGTCCTTATTACCAATATAATATTTATAATTCCTAATCATGTAGACCCTACTTCTCTACTTACCCAAACTTTGACATTTTAACATTACCGGACCACTTACGACAAATATTTACTTTTTACCACAACATTCCTATTGTACTTTGACTGTTACCGTACTATACATTATTGGTGGCGTCATACTGGCAGCGCCATTATCTTCTATCGGATGCTACTACTAATTATACTTAACAACATCCTATTCCTAATACATACATTAATGAAATAGGAATTACGGAGGAAAATTTTAGTGTCGACAGTCCCTGCATTACCACCTTACAACCCTCATCCCATGTCTCCATCCATACAATTTTAAATTGAGTCCCATAGTCCTAACCTTCTAGCTATAACCCCTATGGTGGAATTCACTTCTTCATCTCATGTTTTTCCATTCCATCATGAATCTTCTATTCCTCTTTCTTCTAAAGTTCCCTCTTTTCTAAAAGGCCATCAAGACAAGAAGTTGAATCTCTTCTACTTCCTTAAATAGTGAGGAAATAAGTTGAATCCCAATTCACTCTTTGTATTATAGTCCCAAATCTATTTTAGGAGGAGGATGGTCAAGAAATGGGCTTAAGGAAGGAGTATATGGTTGAGGATACTAGTAAGGAAGAGCTTGCAAATAATTTAAAGATGTGAGCTATACAAATTAATATTAATCAAGTTCCACTTCTGACCAAACCTTGTTTGAAAGTTAAGGCTTAAGAACATGTAGAACAAACTAGTTTTCCACTCATGAAAAATCTAGAGCTGAAGGATGAAGACCAATACTCTATTTACTTGGAATGTAGTATCCATATGGGTTTCATATCATTAGAGAGGAGGTTAAATCACCACAAGTGATGAAACCATTTTTAGAAGAGTAAGATTTGGTCCTAATTCTTCCAGAATAAAGGTATGTGCAAGTTGAAGCAGAAATACTCTCAAGTTTAGTAGGTTCTAGTGAGTGCAATGATCCTAATTGCCATGCAGGTCAAGAACTTGCAATGCTTTTGGAAGGTTGTAGCAGCTTTCCAAGGTCATCATTAGACATTACAATCAACCACATGGAGTTTCATGAGAGTAAGTCATAAATTCTTGTGAGGTGACATAGAAGGTTTCAAATACTTTTCCCTCTCTACCTTCTCCAAATTCCAATTGTTTCAATGAATTTTAACTTTTTAATTTTTTTCTTAAGGATGGAGAAGGTCATGATGGAAAATTGGGAGAAGCTAAATCAGATTCAGAAATCTTGTGTGGAGATGATATCATTGAGAATTTATTTCTCTCAATTGGTGAATCTAATTTAGTTGATGAACTGGTAATGAAGGAGAAGGAAATATTAGATGAGCAGAACATTTCAAAAACTTGCATTAATTTTATAAAAATTCCATTGGGGGATGTCAATAATCCAAAAGATTTGTATACTATAGAGGAACTCTTTGTTGTAAAGGAGGAAAAAGAAAATTAAGGGGACACCACTTAGTGTATCATGAATATTCAATGGGTTATACCATGTCCCATAAGGTATTTTTCCTCTTTGGAGCCAAAAGAGGATCCAAAACAAGTCACATTCACCCCAAAATGTGAGGATAAGTTTCAGAGTCTCGAGGCTTAACTGCAATACCTCCACAAAAAAAATGTAGAGCAAATAAAAGAGGCATAATTTCTCTTTCAAGCTGATGCCTTGGTAAACTAAGTGGATAATTGGGCTTGTTTCAGTTTTTATCTCTTAGTTTGATCCATGTCCATTGTCAAATCATCCACATGGTTGTCCATTATGATGAAAGGGAGTTATTTTACGTAGCCAATTGTATGGTTCATTTATCTCACCTATTCCTCTAGTTAGCATAGGTTAGGGATAGGATTTTTTATAAGAATAAGCTTCTGGAACACTTTGCATGTTTCATTTGAAGCATGTATGATTTTCAATAGTTGTGTGTGTTATGTTATGTCATTTCCGTGCACAGTGTATCAAGGTGAAATTTAAAAAAAAGGGATTCAAGTTTCATGATATCCCAAATTCAAAAAATGCTTCATTCAAAATTCTAGAGTGTCACATAAATTCCAAGTATTCATCAAATTCAATATGCTTCCTACTTAGAATTACTAGAAAATCCAAGGTCATCAATGCTCAGGGAAAATTCAAGATCCATCTCAAAGAATCAAAGAAGTTTCGGAATGCCAACAATGACTCCATGCTTAGTAAATTACTTAAGGCTACTGGAATAATGCTTAATAGGAAAGCATCCCTGAGAGGTCACTATAAATGTTATCTAATTTTGTGCACTTTTCAAAATTAGACAATGATGTACTGTTGTTCTTTGGGACTAAGGAATAACCTAATGGGAGAATGTTTTATGGAAAGCACAATTTTACAATCAGGAGTATTAAAAATTATTCATGAAACATTTCGCGGCATCCCAAGTTTTAAAGGTTCCAATTGTGATCATAAATTGGCCTTTATTGGACCTTATTCATCCATCAGGAGTAAGGAATCATCAAAATTGGTAATTCATGATTAAAGGGTTTTGTTAAGTTTCCACTACTCTGTAATTTCAGAACAATGCCCAGTGAAGTTGATACCATTACTAAGAATCAAGTTATCAAGTTAAGGAGGCTTTGAGCTCAAAATAGCTCACCAAGTAGTTCAACGAGCTACTCGGTGAGATGTGGGTTGTTGGTCACTATAGTAATCGAGTTGCAATGAGGAGACAAATGTAGAGTTACTTGGAATGTAGGATCATATTGTCAAAAGGTGATTTGGCATTGAAATTACATTTGGCTCAATAGTTATGAGAAAGTTCCAAGAAAAAATATGAAGTAATCGATTAAATGTAGACTTAGCTAGCTGATTCGGCGGGATGTCTTAATTTCCAAATAGTGGAGACATATGGTGAAGAGGAGCTCAATGGATTTGATTCATGAGAGAGTTTCTCAACATCAAGATGGGAGACTGATCCATTGAAATGGATCACCATGTGTATAAACCAAAGGATCCAATGGGGAATATATTGTCCCATGACAACAAGAAACATACAATGAAGAAATTCACAAGACTGGTGTATAAACGGTAGATTTGAGATTATTGAGCTAGGAGAAAATTCCCAACTTGATGGATAATTCGATAAGAAAGAGATTGGGAGCTCGAGATTAGTGTTTGAAATGATCCACATGAAATGGCTTGACGAGCTATACATATGGATTAATTTTTTACAAGTTGGTATAGAGCTAGAAACTATGAGGCTGAGCTCATGGGGACAGTTAGGAAGGGAAATTATGAAAGGGAAATTATGAACCAATCTAACACCCAGAATGTGAAGTGTTGAGGAAATCTCTAGAACAACTCAAGTGTGTGGCTCCAGATTCGATGAGTATATTTACATAGTGGAAAGAGCAAATGAGTCAAGGAACTTAGCTTAACATCATTGAGGTAACTCACATAGATATGGTTGGGTTGAGCCGTAGTTGCATTAGGATGAAATTCGAACACCTACCAAGTGAGTAAAAATATGAACGAGTAAAAGGCATGATAGAGGATGATGGAACGTGACATGGGAGATCGATTTCATGGACTTCCAAAGCCATTCAGGTTCAAACTGAGGATTTTGATGGATATAGTTCAACGAGCGTGTCATTTGAAGGGTCGAGAAAGATTTCCTAGGAAAAGGTCCGACTCATGTAAAGTGAGGAGACAATAGGAAGTGTGAACTCAAGATGAGCATAATGAAAGAAGTGGAATCAACATGGGAGTTGTGGAAGATGATTCATAGAGTTAGATCTAACAATGGATTAGTTCAGGAATTTAGTTGTCATGTTATATGTAGGCTCGGTGATAAAAATTGCAGTGACGTTAAAGTTCAGACATGGCCGAATCTATAGTTGCATTAAGGTGGTAAGGTCTACAATGAAGTGGTCTAATTTTTGACTTTGCATCGAATCAGAAAGGCTTAGGCGTGATTCATGATTTTTTCCATGAAAAAGGGTCAAGTTGTATTTGGGAAAATATGAATCACAATATGCAAGTTTCCACCTTAATAGCTCGATTACGTCCATTAGGTTTCACTTGGTGTAAACTTAATAGAACACGGGGAGGCCTGTTAGAAATAATTCTACAATGGTGAGCTCATGGAGATGGTTGTAATAAAAATACTGAACTAAGGGAATGAAAGGCTCACCGATTCACTTTATTGGGCTAGCCGAGTTGACCCAGAATGATCCATGTCCAGGATAAAACTATCTCATTGTGTTGGCATGATAAAAATTACAAGGAATTCAACCAGGATGGTGGCCAACTCTGTGCTTGGATCAAAAATTCATAGATGATGTCATGTATCACTCAAATGATCTTGGTGATCATGTGATTTAAGTTGAATTTGACCAAGCTAGGAGTGAGTCAGGTTTATCACAACTCAATGGAGCCATCAAGATGGCAACAAGAATTTCAGTGTCAATCTGAGAATGATCCTGAAAAAGTTTGCAGAGGAGATAAGATTGCAGAGACATTTGACTAAGTGGGGCTTGTGAAGTGGTGTATCAAGTTGAGCTTGTAGGCCATGGCACAGGTAAAGGTGAGCTCAAATTTGAGTTTTGTTCGGAGTTTATAAAGGCTTCAACATCGAGCTATGTCTTAGAGCTTGTTGATGGATATGGATCATCTTTTCTATTCAAAGATAAAATGCTCAAGGATTTGGGTGATAATGCCATGGTAGGTTTAGCCTCTTACTAGTTAGAAGGAACTCATGAATCGTGCATGAGAACGAATGAGTGTGGAAAGACGTGATTCAGTGAGCCACTCACTAGCTCAAACATGGGTGCTAAGTCCATGCTATGACATGAGTTGGTATGAACAAGTAATTTTGGGGAAAGGAACTCAGAATGTTGAGTTTTTCAGTGGTAAAATGGCCTCAAAATTTTGTATTCCCCATTTCAGACTTGCATGTTGTGAGTGCCATGTCGAGGTTGGTAAAATGGCAGTTGGGTTCCCAAGTCAGAATAGCCATGGTGACAGGATTGGTGAGGCATGATGATACTTAATCTCCAAGTTGGTAAGGTCATGAACCAACATATTCGATGGATACACGTGCTTGATATCCCCTAGTTATTCACTGAGTTTTGCATGGGAAGTTAAATACAAGCTAATCAAGATACACGTGGCACCGAGGAGCTGAGAGCATTGAAGTAATTTGTAGTCATTTTGGTCATGTCATGAGGAATCTGATAAGAGTGGGGGACCCGATGTGATCACCAGTGAAATAGGAGGTAAGAGAGCAATTAAGTTAATGATATCTAGGTAATGGTGGATTTCAAGTAGGATGTGGGTCGAGTTAAAGCCTGTCATGCAGAGGACTCAATCAAAGGCACGTTGAACACCGAGATGCTCACTAGTTTAGAGCATAGTGGAAACTTGATCAATATGGCACATTAAAAGGTGATGCCAAGTCATCAATGGGTATTAATGAAGAGTTGTAGTAAAGGAAAAGTGCCCAATACAAACCAAGGCAATAGGACAGGTCTAAAAATTGGCCATATCAAGCAACATGCTCACCGATGGAAAAAGAGAAGCTCGTCAGTCATCTCAATGAGCTGGCTGGTGAGCCATTTACTCAGAAAATAACCAATCCCTTAAAATCACAAATCAAATGTTAAGTGGTCTCACCAAAGGCATGAATTTTATTTATTTTTAAATATTTTATTTAAAAATATTTTATTAAAATTATTATTTTAATTAAATAGAGGATAAATTCAATTAATTCATGAGGCATGATGGAATGTTATTAGGTGGTGCAATTAATGATGTGATCAAGTATGGAGACCAGGTGCCCAAAATTTAGGAATTTATTCTCACTTATCTCACATGTAGTTTTTCTATAAATGTAAGAGAGGAATTCATTCCAAGGGGTTAGACAGCTAGACATTTTTCAGTATTCCTCTCTCTTCTGCAAACTAGTATATTATTTCTTGTTGGGACTTTAAAGCCTATTTTCCAACATTGTAATGGAAATTTTTTCCTCTTCCGCATGTAATCATGCATTGTGCAAGTGATTGAAGTAATTAAATTGTGTTCTATGACTAATTATTGGTTCTTTCATCAGTCTAGCTACTTCTTTGTGCCTTTCTTATGTATGCAGGTATACTATGCAATTTCAAGTTTCCATTGTAGGTGTTGGGAATTCTGTCATTATCTGGGATTGAAGCTTTCTATCCAGATGATTTTTGGTACTTGTTCATCCTTATCATTTTCATCTTCCTTCACTGGAAAACCAAAAATTTGTCTAGTAACAACCTTTTCTTGGTGCATCACCACTCCTAGTATAGGTTTTATTTCTTGTAAATATCTCTCCCTTAATCATATGAAAATGTTAGCATAGGTCTAGATAGGTATTCTATTGCATTATAAGTAGTGTTGTGTTTAGTTTAGGAGGTAGAAGATGGACTTCTCTAGAGGTCTGGAGGATCACCTCGAGCCCAAGTACCATAACTTGAGAGGTGATTCCATGTTACCAAATCACACTGAATGCCCTATACATCATTTGGCCATTTGGAGGGTGAAATGATTTGTTGATAATAAGCCCTACTATAAATAAGTCTTATTGGTGTTTCTAATAAGACAGTATTACCATTTAGATTAGGTTTCCTTTTCATGTGTTTATTATAAATTATTGTTATGCTTTGTTAATTTAGTTCAATGTTTTCTTATAATGAGTGTGTTTTCACATAGGAAGTTAATTACTATATTTGAATTCATGTGCAAAGGACCTCACCTAATTTTATTCTGGGATGGAGTAGATACAAGAAAAAGGGAATCTATTTGAACTAATATTCAAGTACATGTTGGCACATGGGTACATTTATAAGTTGGAATATGAATGTTCATGGAGGGTATGATGCGCGTAGGAAAAAGGTGGTATAGGTGCTTGGGTTTACATTTTTTTAAAGGTGTTACAGGTGCTCAGAATGATGGTGTTTTTAAAGGTGTTACAGGCACTCGAATTGAAGGTTTTTTTAAGGAAATTTTCTCAAATTGAATACCACGCATAGAAGGATGATAGTGCAGTGTAATACGAGGTAGGAAGAATCATGGAAAACTACTTAGTATGATGCATAGAGTTTTATGTACTTTGGTGCATGTAGACACACGTAAGGAGGCATGTGGCCGCGAAGTAGTATACATGCAAAAATTTTATGACTGGGGTGCAAAAGGAAATGGGAAAAAACAAGGAAAAAGTAGAAAAACATCATTAAATTTGAAGTACAATGGTAGGTGTAGAGATATTAATGTAGAAAAGTTAGAAAAATATATAAAAGGGGTGTATGATAATTCATTCTCACCTTACATGTTTGAGTTTTCAAAGACGAGAAGTGTGAATTAAAGAGTGACCAAGTACAAAGTGCGATTGCATATGGATAGAACAACAAATGATGTGAAATTAAACATGCTTATTGCAGAGCTCCTTTATGGGAATTGTTAGAGAAAGTAAGAAGCATGTGGAAGAAGGGTGTGACTTCAAAAAGGGTTTAGAAGGTAGAAAACAATTTGGCTATGTTGTGAGAGGTCAAAATGGCACCAAGAAGAACACCTGTAGCATCTGCAAGAGGCAGGAGAAGGAACAAGTCTGAAGTAGACATCAAAGATGTGCCAGAAGATAAATTTTCATAGATGTAGTACCTATAAAGTGTGATTGGTGGTTATGTATGTGATTCTAGTGTGATTTAGGAGAGATAAGGACATAATCGAACGGATCCTGGCTGGATTGATTGATAGTCCATCCATTGAAACAACATGCCCCAACAATTTCCCTTCATGCACTACAAAAATACATTTCTTCAGGTTTAGTGAAACCCCAAATTCCCTACACCTTAAGAAAATCTTCATTAGATGTGTGATGTGGTTTTTTGCATGCTTAGAGTATACAATTATATCATTAGGGTAAACCAAAATGTTATCATTGATTAGTCCCTAAAAGTCCATGTCCATGGCTCTTTGGAAAGTAGCCCTGACATTGGACAATTCGAATGGCATTTTTTTGTAAGCATACGTGCCCCACTTGGGAGTGAAAGACATTTTGAATTGATGGGATTATTGAACTAGAATTTTATTGTAACCTGATTATCCATCAAGAAAATATAATATTTGAGCTCCTGCTACCATTTAAAGGATTTTCTCCATTGATGGAAGAGGATAATGGTATTTCAATGACACACGGTTCAAATCCCTGAAGTCCATACATAACCGAACTTATCCATTCTTCTTCCTTACATGGACCAGATTGGATACCCAAGAGGAATGCTTAATAGAAAAACTTATACAAGCCTCGATGAGTTTGGTTATCTCCTTTCTCATTATTGGCTCAATTTTGGGATTAATTGGCCTTTATTTTTGAAAAACTGGCTTGGCATTAGGATCCAGTTCGATGGTATGTTGCACTAGACCTGGATCAAAACCACATAGGTATTTATAGCTCCATGAAAAAAAATTGTGATACTCTTGAATTTTTTTGATGAAATATTTTTTCTCTTCGGAAGTGCATAATTTGCTGATCTTCAAAACTTTTCATTTGCTACCTCGACTTCCTCAAAATATTCTTCTTTAACCACCATGTTAGAGATTTTTCTTTTGGCTTGATCATCTGAATTGAAAATGGATTCCGAACTAACTAAACATTTTGGTAGATTTTTTCTCTTGAATTGTATGATTTGATCACTATAAGATTCTTGCATCTTATCTTAATTTTTTGCAGTAAACTCTGTGTCTTATTGTAGGAAAAAAACAATTTGTTTGTCACTATCGAACACTTTCCAACTACTCACATTATCATGGAATACATTTTGAACCACCATTTTGACAAATTTCTAACCTTATTTCATGATATCAACAGGTATGTCATATTGCGATCCAATTATAGCAAGCCTATCATAATCTTTATTATGCTTTCTAGAAATTACATGGATCCCAAAAGCTTCGAAATATTCAATAAAATTCTAGAGTCAGTTCTTGTATAATATTAAAATATCATTTTTGGATGCACTGTGTACCATCACTTGATGAACAACTAACTCACTGTCTGCAAAAACATTCAGGGATTTCATTCCCTTCTTTTGAGCTAGCTAGATTCCTTGCACAAGGGCCTCGTATTCAACAACATTATTAGTGCAACTGAATTGCAAAAAGAAAGATGACAAGTACTTATCTCCTCCTAGAGAAATTAATATGATGCAACCAATGAACCAATTCTTACTCCTCGAGCCAGTGAAGAACAATTCCCACAATCCTTTAGAATTGTTTTGTGTTTTGACAAGTTGTGGTATGATCATATATTCTTCATGAATGTAGTAAGTACCAAATCTTGTCTCTTCCAATAACAAAAAATCAACTTATTCCTTTTCCAACACATCAGCGTAGGGATCATGCTGATGATATCCACTCACTTCATCCAGCATAGTATTGGGGACTTCTTCAATAAGAGTGGTTGGCTCATGATCAACCTCTTCTTCTCCTGGATCACCGATGGTATAATTTGCATTTATATGATTAGTAGTGTAGGGTTATACATGATTATGGTAGATTAGTTTTGCGCTATCAAGTCCTGAGAATCATATCAAGTCATAAGAATCATTTGTGACCAATTGACTGATTGATAATCTCCCATCTTGGCAGTGAAATATCATGATAAGTAGATGTAAAATAGAGGAGCGAGATCAATGACTTATATGTCTTGGGTGAATGAAAAAATCGAGCATGCATGGATGGTAAGATGAACTCCTTTGATAACTCCACTAGTTTTAATAGTCATGCCATCCAGCTGAACAACTCCTTTTACAACCGACGCATATTTTATTCCTAGTATATCTAAAATTTGTTTCAGCATGATCCAGCTACTTGCACTAGAATCGATTATGTAATTATGTACTAGGTGGTTGCCAATGATTAAGGAAATATAGAATGGTGGTGGTTTTTTTTCCTTAGGAATAATTTCCCCTTCTAGTTGACATAAAATTGTAGCGGTTATTGTTCTATGACCTGATGATCCATCGGTTGTACCAAAATTGTCTAGAGCCTCTCGCAACAAGTTTCTTTGAGAAGGAATTGAGAGTGTGTCCTACATAGTAACACTCAGGTTGGTATTCTTAATTTTTTCTACAATACTGAAGGTAATTACTCCTACTTTTCTAACACTTCTTTGGGCATTGGGATCTTCCTTTAGAAAATGTTTGTTGGGTACTGTGATGTGTGAAGAACATTATTTCCTTGTAGCTTGGCTAGCAGGTGTTGCTATCAGTTACTTTTCCACATCTTTATAAACCGATGCTTGTGCATGAGGTTGTGAGTGGATACTTGATCATATTTGGAAGGTTGAGAATCCATTTCTCTCTTTTTGGAATGATTGTTTTCCACCACTGATGAAAAATCTATATTAAACCCACAAAAATATTTTTCTTGCCAATTTAGGAAAGTGGTTTTTTCAGGTACCTATGGTTGATCTGTTATTTCTTGCGTAAATGAATTTTATATTAGCTATGGAGGGGAAGATATGATTTGAACCATAAGGGCTTGGCTAAGAACTCTATTTGGGAAAATATGTTTATTGTTTGGTTGAGAACAAGGATACGACCATTCCTAGTCTTGAACTAGATTATTCTAGACAGTTACTATGGCTCTAGATGAGCTACCAGTAAGAGGGTTCTAAATTTTCAAAGGCCTAACATTAACTTGACCTATAGTTTGATTTTGAGGCTGATTGTTCCCTTAAAAAGGAGGATGGTTAGCTTGATACTGTTGGTTTTGTGGCTGGTATGGATGGTTGTATTAAAATTGTTGTCTCTTTAGTGCAACTAGATTGTTACCAATATTTTGTAGCAGCGAATTGAATTCAAAAAGGTCATTTGAAGAGGTAGGGGTAGACTAAGATGGTTTCTTGGAGGCCAGTGAAATAGGAAAAATGGTTGGTTGATTGTTCATAAGATCCAAAGACAATGTCATTTGTAGTCATGGAGCTATCTTTCCAGCCTAGATTAAGGAAGATTCTTCTCTTATGACAACTTTGTAAGCATCAGGTAGGGTGGTCCCTCCCATGGACTAGATCATAACTTCTACATCACTATTCAAGGCTCAAAAATAGTACAAGAATGCATTATTTGGAGAAGGCTTTATGACTGTCGAAATCCTATTCCAGGTCCTATAGAATTGGAAGTTGAAATCACTCATGTATTATTGCGAAGATCTCTTTATGGTAATGAGATCTTCCAATAGTGATAGGTGATCACTCTTGTCTTCAAAATGTTTACAAATATTTTTTCCTAACTCGTCCTAAGTGGTTATAGTACAACACTTAAACCTCAAAACCATCGAAGTGCTTTTCCCTCAAAAGAGATAGAAAGAATTCTAACTGAAACATTGTTCTTTGTGATATTATGTACTATACAAATGTTGGGTACTTCAAGAATATGGTCCACTAGAGTAACATGAGTTTCCCCTGTGTAGAAGGGTAAAATTTTGAGTTCTAAAATAGGCATACGGTCATGTTGAGCCAACAAAAGAGAACTGTATATATTGAAAGGGCATAAAAACTTGATTCCTCTCCACTGCAACAAGAGGTTGATTGTTCCTGGGTGGAGGAATCCCTCCACAAGGAGGAGTTGAATAACCCCTGTAATGGGATGCTGCAATGGGTGATGTTGAGATGCCTCTTCTCATTTTCCTTGGAGGAGACAAGGAAAATTTGATATGCTGGTAATTTTCTTTCTTTGAAGAATCTTTTTTACGAATTATAAGTTAACACACTGATATTTGAAGTCCAGAGATATAGAGTCACGAGGTAATTTGATTTGTGGGATGGATTTTATTTTGTATTTTTTTGAGTAATATTTTTTTTTAATGATTTTTTCCAAGTGAGAAGAGAAGTACCAACTCTTGGTCCCACCAGGTGTGCCAAAAAATGTTAGTGTTAGTAACACGGTGGCTAAGATATTACAATGGGATACCTTTGAAATGTAGAACGTTCACCTACTATCCCACCGAGCATGACAAAAATTGATTTCACCAAATCATTGCAACCTTCGAATGGTCAGAATGTGAACAGGACATTCAGTGTGATTGGGAAACATGAGATCACCTATCAAGCTGTGCGATTTGGGCTTGAGGTGAACCTCTGGAGAAAGCCAAATTCCTCTTCCTAAACTAAGTGTTTTACTTCACCTAGTGCAATAAAATGGTTATCTAGACCTATGCTAACATTTTCATGGGTTTAGGGAAAGAGATTTGCTATAAATGATACAATACTAGGGATGGTGATGCACCAAATAAAGGTTTTTTCTAGACTCAGGAAGGGTTGATTTGAAGAGGGTGGTGTGCACCACAAGTCAACTTCACCTACTACAACTTAGAGAGGGTAAAAAAATGCCAAAGACTAGGAAGCATGTGTTCCCTTTGTTAAACTCAATCATATAATACAATCTATCAATCTTCTAGTGAAGAAGGATGAACTTGAGAAGGGTAAACAAACACTAGGCATCAACTGCATGCAATAATCTACCACACGATAAGCACAAAACTCCAAGAACTTGCAATAGAAACTTGAACTTGCACAGTGTACCTACAAGCATGATAAACTCACAAAGAAGTTTAGAAGGATGAAAGGTCTAAGATTAGTCATAAAACAAACACTTTTATTAATAAAAAAATGTGCACAATGCATCATACATTCAAAAGAGGAAAATGGTTTCCATTACAGTTTGGAGAGGAGGCTTGAAATTTCCCTCAACATACAATGACAACTTGCAGAAGAGAGGTTTCTTGAAAAATATGCACTTATCTAAGATATCTAACTTGTCTCACCTATTGGAATGAGCATCCAACTTATATTTATAGAATAATTTCATGAGAGAGAAGAGGAAAAATAATAAATTCCATCTTGAATTTAAGGTACATGATGGTTCATTTATTATAAAGTTATTTGAACCTCTTGAGAAGCTTCCATCATGTGTCATTAATAACCCGTTGAGTTAATCTTGTCAATTAATTAAAGGAATATTTTAAAAAATTATTTTAATAATAATAATAATAAATATTATCATTAAAATTTATAAATAAAAATATTAATATAATTTTATTATGGTTAGCCCCTTTGAAAAACTGGTTTGTATTCGAAGGGCTCCAGATTTCCAAAATGGACCAACTCGGTGGTTGGCTCACTGAGCCATTTCACCAAGTTGGTGTCAAGCTCCATTCTCTTCATCGCATTGACCAGAGCCACCTCCTATTGACTGAGATCACTTGGCTCATCCCAAATGTTGATTCCATCAATTTCTAAAACACTAAGCTCCCATTAAACCGAGCTCCAACTATGACCACACTGCTTAGCCATGACTTGGCTGACCAACACTATCTCTGTGAGCTCCAACAACACGAGATATTCATTGACTCTCTTTCTCACCGTTCCTTATAATATCAAGCTACTAAATATTCTTCATAAACCTATGGATGAGATTCTGTAATGACCGACATGAGTTTGTATCTCAACCAAGTTCTTCTCACATACGTCGACCTATCCATGCATCGATTCACTTCCAACCTTGAACTCAATGCCAAGATAATTTGAATCACCTTCACACCCGAACTAGAAAGATTGAGATCCTTGATCCACTCTCTCATTATGATCATACATCGCTTGAATTTTATACTAAGCTATTATCATTACAATATACCACCAACTCATGTTGACGTATCCGATCTCCCTATGCTTCACCACGTCGAGCTTGTTTGCATTGTCACTGATCCATGAGCTCCTTATCCTTTTATCTTGGAAATGCTCACCTATCCTATCGAGTGAGCTAATGATTTACATACCAATTCGTGCTCTTAATTTTTCTTTAATAACATTGGCAACGTATTTTAACTCTTCGATCCCCTGAGTAACTTGGGTTCTACCTTGCCATGTTGAGAGCTCTAACAACCCTTCGTGGCTCACTGAGCTATAACCCCCTCATTGCAAGCACCATTTCCTTGGACTCATCAAGTCATGTATTAGCCTGAGATCCTATGTGCTACTTACCTCGATGCATTCACAAAGTTGAGCCAAGATTAAGCAATTTATCTTTATGTGATTTCATTGTTAAGGCATCCTTCTCAGCTCGTCACTCAATGATTTTTCCTTTGTAGATGGTTAAAACCAATGTTAGGAAATTAGTGCTCACATTATTGTTTGTAATAGTTAAATGTAATATTCATATATTACATTAGTAAGTTAGTGTGTTAGTAAGATATTAATATTGTTATATTAATATCATATTAGTGTGAGAAAAATAAAAGATTGTAATATTATTAATATGAGTCATAAAACAACTCATTATTAATAATAT
Source organism: Taxus chinensis (assembly GCA_019776745.2). Classification (NCBI taxonomy): domain Eukaryota; kingdom Viridiplantae; phylum Streptophyta; class Pinopsida; order Cupressales; family Taxaceae; genus Taxus; species Taxus chinensis. The sequence goes on from CM034146.1 coordinate 237,609,789, forward strand.
AGGATATTGTATTAGTTGTGAGTTTGTTGAATAAACAACTCAAGTAGATTATTGTGTGTGGAGATATTGGTGGGATATATGAGAGAATAGTGGTTAGTGATCATAGGAAAGATTCTCTAGGAGAGATTAGTGGGATAATATTGGTAAGCCTCATCTCCTTGTTTATAGGAGATGGAAAGGCTATATGTTGTAAGCTCTCTCATCATGTTATTGCTTCAAATTATTCAATCAATAATATAGTGTGTTTATTATATTTTTGCTCTTATTTTGTGTTTATGTTATTAACTTCATTCTGCAACATTGTCTCTTATTGATTTGTACAATTATATAATATAATTGTTGCTTATTTATATTAGATAAGCTATCAATTTCATATCATCTGGTATCAGAGTAGGCTAGGACAATTTATGAGATTCATTGTACGACAAAACCGCAACCTCTAAGATGCAGATATGAGAGTTTTGAAGCTTTCATTGCCATTTTCAGAATTCTGATCTGAAAAACAAAACGACTGGTAATTCACATTTTTCTCAAAAACCCAGATTCAAAATTTTCTAAATTTTTTTGGGTTTGTTACTTTATATTTTTTAAAACTTCTGTCAAAAAATTACATAAATTGATTTCGTATTTAACGATAAATTGTGGAAACAATTATTACAGTTTCTAATTATTCTGTATAAAAAAAAATAGTGACTGATTTAAATAGCAATTAAAATCTGATATGCTTTATTATTTTGGATAAATATAAAGCTGATTATTATTGTAAGGGTGGATTATTGGTTGAAACCGACACCTAATAGAATTGTAAAATGAGCCTCAAAGACAAATTTAGCTGAGTTAGCATCATCATGATTGGAGGTAGGAGGCAAAGGAGGAGGAGGCAAATCTGCATCTCTTGTTAATCACCAACAAAGAGAATGTTACATTGTATTGGTGATATTTATTTTCTATTGTGTGTTTCATTTCTAGAAATAAACTTGTTAAATCAAGTACATGATTGTATCACCTGCATTAGTCAGGATGTGATGGGGGTTAAAGGGATACTGACATTAAATGACATGGTTTTTGGTAAACCAGTAAAACCAATTGGTTGTTGGTAAACCATGGATAAACCTTCATCTGGTTTTATGGTAACCATGGAAAAACCATACTTAGGTTTTTGAATCATTGGAAAATCACACAGTCATTGTTAGATGCGGTATAAGATGAAACCTTCCCCATGTTCACACTAAGGGGGTGAATGTTAGGAAATTAGTGCTCACATTATTGTTTGTAATAGTTAAATGTAATATTCATATATTACATTAGTAAGTTAGTGTGTTAGTAAGATATTAATATTGTTATATTAATATCATATTAGTGTGAGAAAAATAAAATATTGTAATATTATTAATATGAGTCATAAAACAACTCATTATTAATAATATATGATATTGTATTAGTTGTGAGTTTGTTGAATAAAAAACTCAGGTAGATTATTGTGTGTGGAGATATTGGTGGGATATATGAGAGAATAGTGGTTAGTGATCATAGGAAAGATTCTCTAGTAGAGATTAGTGGGATAATATCGATAAGCCTCATCTCCTTGTTTATAGGAAATGAAAAGGCTATATATTGTAAGCTCTCTCATCATGTTATTGCTTCAAATTATTCAATCATTAATATAGTGTGTTTATTATATTTTTTCTCTTATTTTGTGTTTATGTTATTATCTTCATTCTGCAACATTGTCTCTTATTGATTTGTACAATTATATAATGTAATTGTTGCTTATTTATATTAGATAAGCTATCAATTTCACATCAACCGAAACATTTGCGATGTTAACCTAGTTCGAACCGAGCTCATACCTGAGCATCGTTTATACAACGAGCCTTCTAATTACGTGTCCTTATTTAAGTTCCTTTGAAAAACACTTCCCTTACCTATTTTCAGATGTTTCCCACATTTGATTCTTCAATGTCATCTGTGACCTTGACCACCACGAGCTCACCACACTCACTCTTTGCGAGTTAATTTCATGCGACCGAGATTGCTATAACCATTCCTATCTGAGCTTATGGGCTCCAAAATTGTTTTAACATGTTGCTCCAATTTTCATTCGTTCTACACATGTGAGGGACGTTGCTCAACTCAGTTTAGCACTATTCATTTCCTCCCCTTCCAACCGAGTTCCATTTCCTTTCATGTCTCTCGCCTACGACAATATAGAACTCCTGTAAACTCGACACGTTCAATGAGATTCAAGATCTTCATACTATTATCCTTACTCAAAACTAAGCTTGACTTGAGCTCCATATTTCCTCAAGATAACACTCCCACAACTCAGTGCTAGCACGTGTGAGCTTATTGAGCTCTTCACCTTTGAATTTACTGAGTGGCTTGGGAAATTTTGACACCTCTCATGAATTTTTCGATCTCTTCGGCCAATCTCCCCATTTTATGAGCACCGTTGATTTGTGCCACCTTCTAATGAATTTCAAGCTCACCCCAAACACCGATGATGTCAACTTGATCATGCCAAATTTGATTCTCTTGTTCCTCTTTGGATTACCATTCAACAACTCAATGTTGAACTTGATCCCGAGCTCCTTATTGATTTGACTCTTAAAATCAAGCTTGACTTCCACATCACCTAAGTTTGACATGAGATCACTGCAACCAATCTTTGAGATCCCTCTTCTCCTATCAATTTCTATGAGTTTACCATACATTTCAATACCATCCTCAAACTCAATGTGCGTCACCGAAAGTGAGCCCTTCATGAGCTTTACACTCAAACTCACCATCTAACAACTCGTTTGTGTTTATCCGCGTAGCTCACAACATGATACTGAGATCCTTCTAACGTTGAACTCTATGTGAGCCATTTTAGGCTTGGCCTTTTGTTCTTCACATCCTCTTATTTCCATACATCATTTAATTCCGAATTAGACCTCAACTCGGTCTTGATTCCTATTTTACGAGAACTTTTTATTCACTTTACTGATATCCTTTCAATGTTTGGGTCGACACCCTTCTGTGTACTCTTTGAATCACCTTCCAGTGTCATGCATGCATTCACAAAGTAGCTCAATTCTATGTATCAAGCTTCTTTCTCAGCGATGACTCCCCATGCTTCCTTGGAAATGCATTTTCCAAAGCCAAGCTCCTCACATGCCTCCACAGGCTCTGTTTAACGTGCTCATCATCGAGTAACTCATCATTTTGAAACTTAATGTTGAATGACTCGTGTATGGTTAGCATTCCTCCCTTTGTGATATATTCGATCTACATACACTGACATCCATTTCCGTACCACTCAGAATTTTACTTAGACCTCCAACTTGGTGTCATTCCTTATTCACCCATTTACATGGTGATTCACTCGCCATGACTTGGTCCTCTCTACCTCCTCTAATTTCACCAACGTGCTCTCATCCTCCCATTTACATGGCTCATGAGGAAGTCTCATGTTATTTTTCCATCCCAACATTCCCACTTGGCCACGCTCACCTGAATCTCCCATGTGTAGAACTCCTATGTCGACTCACCATCCCCAACGTCTCAAATTCGGCAAGCTAGCTCTCAATCCCCATGTAATGGCTTGGCCACATTACCCTACAGGGCCCGTCCTCAGCTTCACCACACCAACTTGGAAAGTAAGTTCCTTATCTCCACTTTTCCACTAGTCCGTGGAGTCACCATGTGTTTCCTCAACGAGTACTAATTTTCCATTGATGCTTTAACTATTATGGATAAATATTGAGCTTGACTCCTTAAACTGAGCTCCACATATTGACTTAATGCCTTCCTGACTAGGAAATCTCATTGAGTAGCTCATTGAGCAACTTAGTGAGATAAATGTTTGTTTGATGGCCCTTGGCTTATTTTGTAAACTCTTCCCATTTTTGGAAAATTTTCCAATATTTTCTTGACTCCACTGACTCTTTTAAATGTTAGGCTCATCTGAACCATTGAGTTGAGCTCCAATGATAAATGAAAGTTTTCAACCTACATATCACCGAGTTTTCACCGATTTGAGATCAATTTAACCACGTTCAATGCTAGGTGAGATTACCTAAGTAATTTATTAATTATTTTAGTCATGTTATTTCAGTTATGACTGAACGTGAGTCCCAATGACCAATGTTGTAATTTGATCGTAGTAGGACCCCGTTGTCCAATTTTGTCATGGGTGTAAAATTGAATAACATAGATAATTTTGTATTATAAATGGAACAATGAAACTCGTATGGTACATCATTAACAAAAGGAAACATAAACATATCTTTTATTTTTTATTTTATGATATCATTATAGTCTAGAAACATGAACCAATCTTCATCCTTCTTATCTACCATCATCACTTGAAAAGAGTAAGGACTCTAACTATAGAGAATCATTATTTTTGCCAACATTTCTTGTACCATCTTTTCAAAAACATTCTTCTCTAGATAAGGGTATTTTTATGGTCAAATACTAGGTGGTTGGAATCTTGGTACTATTTAAATATCATAATTGTGATCTATTTTTGGAGGTAACACTTCTGGTGTATCCCTAAAAATAATTGAGTGCTTATTAATAATTTCTTGTAGATATGATTATATAGTTCGTTTTAATGGTTGAGATTATAGTGAAAGTAGTTATGCCACAAACCCATCTCTTATTAATAATATTCTATATTTGATGTGAACTTACCAATTGTGGGGATTATACACTCAACTTGCATAGCTAAAACATCCTTTCTTTATAATAGAACAACATAATAGTTTCTAAAGTAGTAAGTTATTGCACCAAAAACACAGTGAATAATTCACCCATTGAAATGGTATATGTGGATCCTTATATTAGGTAATATTCCATGGATAGCATAATATTATGATATTTTCATTAAAAATTTAACTTTACCTCTATCTTCCACCATGATCTAAAATTCTAGGGCTGGATAACCAAAGCAACTTAAGGGAAATGCTAACTAATTGATGAATTTAATAGTACTTCCGAAGTAAAGAAATATCATCACCCTTTTTTTCTTCATGAACCCAACAACCTTAAGGGTTTTTAGGGTGCTCATTCCTAAAATTACATCCTAAGAGATAGTTTGTGTAAATTATTCATTTTCAATCTTAGGAACCTCTTCCTCTTCACCAAATATATCATCCTCTTAATCTTTTGCATCCATACCCTCGATGTAGACTAATTTATTCTAAGAATTTGTATTTTTCTCCATTTTTTGTAACAATTGAAACATATCCCTTTTTCTCATTTCTATTCAAAATTTTGTGGAGCTAAATAGATAGTCTGAGGGAGTGATAGCAATAAGGTGATATGATCTCTAATATTATTTAAGGTATTCCTCTTTATGGAAACATTTTTGTCCTCTACCTTATGTTATATGATAATAGAATCAGAAACATTTATTGGATCAAACATTTGTACCTTATGTTGGATGTGATCCTTGAGACATCCTAGAAATAGATCATTCAGATTATCATTTATAAATTGTATCCACACATAAAGAAAATATCTAGAAGTGTAGAATACAATCCTTTTTTGACCTTATTTTTTACAAATTTTCCAAATGGATTAAGTAATTATTGACCACACTACTACTATAGTGAATTTGCATCTCCTCAATAAAAACTAACAAAGTGAAATTGAGAGCCTTACTTTTAATTTGAGGCCAAAACCAAATATAGGAGTGAATTATTCTATTTATAAATATAATTATGCCATTATAACATTTTCCCACTTGATATTTTGATGTAGATCAAAGATATTCTCCATTTGGGTGATCTAGTTGAGTGACTCGTTACCATAAAAATTATGCATGTCCACCTTTGGGAGTACGTTCCATAACCCATAAGTAATTATATATAAATGAATATTATGTATTATATGAAAAAATAAATATTCCCATTATATAAACTTTGAGTTGTGTGATATACTAACAATAAATTAATATTTCAAGCTATTTTATTTATATCTCTTTTTAGTACCTCCAACTCTCCTGACATGTTATGACTTAGCACCTCCATATTTCCCTTCAAGTATATCATTTTCCCCATAAGAGGTTATATTTTTCTGTTTATCAATAAATAAATAACATCAAAATATCCACCCCATTCCAAATCCTATTAGACCTCCTCCTTGTTAGGATTTTTCCTTAGATTATCAAAACATATTCATTAGCCTCTAGTTAATCTCCTTTCCATGGATATAAGGGTATATGTTTAGTTTATTATTTCTTATAGATATTAAAAATCCCCATGAAATAACCTTAATTCAATTTCAGAGATATTTCTTAAAATGTAAGAAGTTTAGAGAAATTCCACAGTTTGGGGCTTAGGGAGTGAATTTGAAAAAACTAATAATATTGCAATATCTTCCACAAAATGATTTCAAATCAACCTAAATTTGGAGGATAGAATTATCTTATGTAGTAAATATAGTAAATTTTTTAGAATACTCAGCAATTAATAACAAGATATAGGTGAGTCCCTAAGATTAGATTTTTTACTTTATTTTAGCCCAAATCAAATATCTAATACCACTTGTAATGAAATTACTTACATATATCTCAATATCAACAACAATATAACTCTAAAGAACATAAAAGTATAGAGAAATGATCGCAATATGAAAGTATAATGACTTAGCCACTTCAAGGGGAAACCACTAAGCCATGTAATAAGACTCAAGTGATCAATTTGATGATCATAAAATATCTATTAAATCCTTTATATACCATATTATGTTATACGAAGAACCAAGGTCAATCTATTATTGATGATTTCAAACAAACAACAACAAGAAAATTGTATTAGGAAAAGTAAATTTTCAAATAAATATCCAATAAATCTTCCTTATTCCCCCATTTGAATTACATAAGATGTAATTTTATTCAAAATATAAATATACTCCTAATTCAACTTGACTTCTAGTCCAAACTTGACTATACTTTCTATTTTTAGTCATTTTTAGATTTAGGTTTCTCAATCTTATAAACTTTCATACATTATCCATGTACCAACAATAGTTTATTACTTGATTTTAAAATCAATTTGACTCAAATTTACAAAGGTATTGTATTTCAATTTTTTTAAAAAGAACAAAAAAATATTCAAACCCAATTTTTGGGCCCTATATGGATGATTTCAGCCTCCTAAAATTATTGACAACATGCCAAAATCAACTACCAAAACTTAACTTAGTTTATTCAATTTTATGATATTTTTATAGAAATGGAGTCATTTCCATTCCCAGATCAAAATTAATGGCCTCCATGAGGAACACCACCAAATCCACATCATTCTCCTTTAGTTTAAAATAACTTAGCTCTTGTGAGTTCCTGTTATTAAATTGTTATAGATTGTGTATATCTAGTTTCTATTATAAAAAATAGCACCCATGATATTTTGGAGAACTTTATTTAATTTGAAGACTAAATAAACTTTTTTTTGGAAATCAGTGGAACAAAATCAGTGAAACAAAGGAACTTAGTGTTTTATTGAAAACAAGAGCCTAGTGTTCCACAGATTCACCTAACCTTCGAGATAAAGAAACAAGGGCTTTAAACTTAGGAACTTTGGGAAATAAAATTCCACAGAAAAATTAAGTTAGTGTTATGTAGAAATCAATTAGATAATTCAATGTTCCATAGAGTAATAAAATATAGTGCATCATGGATTTACAAGGTGAGTGTTATAAAGAAAATAAATCAAGGAGTTATACTTTGTAAAATAAAGAAAATCCATAGAACAAATAAAATTCACAGAACAAATACAGCCCATGCAAAAAATAAGTGGTCATTTGTGAAATAAGGAAAACAAAAATATATTAAACACATAATTCTATGGAATGAAGTTAAATTTATTCAATGAATAAGTCTGTAGGAAAAAGAAAATTTACGTAACGAAAATAATACTGGTAAATTATTTAAATATGTCGATCAATTAAAATTAGGCTCTTGTAGAATAAGGAAAATAAGAGACCGCATGAAAAGGTAACTCCTCGAAATATTTACATTGTTGATCCCTTAAGATTAATAATTCCTAAAGTAAAGGATAAGCGCACGTGAAAGGAAATATGGAGAAAAGCGTGTAAATGAAAGCGCACGTGAGAGACAAGTTTACGTGCAAGATCAGGAAAGGGTTTAAGGGTTTAAGGACTTAGCCACCTTTCGGTTAAAGGGTATCACATCTAGAACATGTGAAGGTGTGGATAAGCATAATAATGAAAAGATTGTTACATGGAGGCTTAGAGCTCAAGAAAAGAATATTCTAGGGAATCTTTATGGTTATAGGCTGTAAAGTGGAGGTTTTTATAGATATCTCACATCTGCATGACTTGGACATTAAATTATATGAGGATACGATAACATTTGGCATGTGGGCCTGCTTCTGGAATGATGTTCAAGTGAGATTCTATCCTATTTGAGGAATCATTTGGATCTAGACAAAGGGTAACTAGGGACTTGCGACTGGAGATTAACGATTGGGGATTGGAGATTGGATGTTGTATTATGTATGGGTGCATATGGGGTTTTCATTTTTTTGGTGTATCTCTGCAGGAAGGGATTATGTAACAGTTCAAGGGGGTAAAATTGTGTTTCTGAATGTGGGGTGTCATTATATTGATCTATTTTCTCTGTTATGACCTATTTAATGTAGTATGACTATTATAAACAATTGTTAATCAATATATGAAAGGTTGTTATAAATATTTGTGTTTATGCATTCAAACCAAGTTTATTTCTTATTACTTATGGTACAGATATGGGTCTCTTATGTTGTTGGAATGTTTATATTTATATCATGATCCATTCATGCTTAGATCTAGTAGTAAATGCTAGTGTTTTTGTTTCTGCAAACATTCTACCTTTAATGGTGAATCATTCTTACAAATCTCACTTAAAGGAGGGGCTTGACACTTATGCATGCCTCAAGTAAGCACCCAAATCATGTTTGGTGATAGGATGGTGTGATTGTGGTTTAAAGATAAGGACTTAGAGGTAAACGATGACTACATTTTTGTTCTGTTATGGGGAACTCTTTTGAAGTTGTAAAAATGGTGTGTGATGAGGGAATGCTTTCCCATGAATAACGTTGAGGCTTGGTTTAAGAGCATGGAGGATGGGTTTACACAGAGATTCAGTACTAGACTTAAGTTTGATGTATGTAAATGGGTGGATGAGCATCTGTATCATGAGATCTGTTTGAAATTCTTTTGTTGTTTTCCAGTAAAGTTGTATGAATGGTTTTCGACATATGTTTTAACGAAGAGTTGGTATTATAGACCTCGTGTTTAGACACAATAAGATTTTCAGTAGATGTATGATGATGATCTAACTTGGAATCATTTTTTTGATCATTGGTGGAGTTGAGTGTTGAATAGTTATACCTTGGAATACGTCAGTTCTATGTATTCTTTCCCAGAGATTATGAATTTGATTTCTTGAGGGATCCAAGAGGATCGTTCTTGCATGTTATATTGTTAGCCATCAATATCTTGATCATCACTCTTAGTATGGAAGCATTTCCTATAGTTGGATAACATCCCACTAAGTGCAAGGTGTGGAAGCTGGTGTGGTGAGAGATGGTGGACCTTGTAGCAGAAGCAGAGAGATAACAGAGGCAGCTCAAGTATAATGGAGCATTAGAGAGAGATTTGGAAAGAAAACATGAAATTTTCAGAATGATAGAAGTATGGAGGTAGATGTTGCAGGAAGTATTTGAGGTTCTTGTGGAGGGCATGAAACTTGAGCATTATGTGCTACCCCATCTTGGAAAGTGTGGCAGAGAAACCCCCTTGACTTCTGGAGATATCTCGTCATATGGAGGAAGGATAAAATTCATAGGTACACATCTTATCCCACCTGGTGACAAAACTCTACTGCTTAGTTTTCTAGTATTTGAGAAAAGTCTTTATAGTCTAGTCGGTGTTGATGAGAAAGTAGCATCAGGTAGATATCATTTTACATTACACCCATATATGGTCACACAATAATTTCCAGTGTTTGTAGGTTTTTTTTCTAGAACATCATTAGAACATGGTGTGGGAAAAAAGTCTTGGAGTACTTAAATATAACAAACTATTAGTGCGCATTTTAGCACGAAGATGGGAATGTAGTGTGCATCCACCTCATGCCACTTACCTATAATGGGAGGAGGATTTGGTGGATCCATAGGAATAAGATCTAGTGGATCTAGTGGATCTGGTGGTGGAGGCAACACAGGAGGGAATCAAGGTTCTGGATCTGGTAGACAAGGGCCACAACACCATAAGTAGGTGTTTCATGAAATGTCTCTTCACTTACCTGATTACAAGGGTGTTGAAAATTCCACAAAGTATGTACACAAATTCAAATTACTATGTCATGATAAGTACATCACTGCTCTAGAGTGGAAGGCAAGTAATTTTACAACTACATTACAAGGGTGCACGCATATCTAGTACTGGAAGTATGACCACCATAAGACAGTGGTAGATTATACTGTGCCGCATGATGAAATCTTGGCAGAATTCCACATTCTTAAGTTTTAAAAAAAAAGCATTAACGCATTACAAGAGATTTAACAAGGTATGGCAAAAAGTGTGTGGCAGTATCATGCACAGTTTAAAATGCTTCTTTCAAAGTTGTCTTTTGATATCCATCCATCTTAGCATGCTTCATGGTTCATTGGAGGTTTCATAACACCATTCAGATGAATGCTTTCACAAAATTTAACAAGGCCTTAGAGGTTCATTTGTGCACTAAGGCCATTGAAAGTGTTGATACCGGGGTAATTCCCTTTTTAAAGGCACATATTTCTTCCATGGAAAAGAAACTTGAGAAACTATCTGGGAACTCATCTCATGAGACTTGCAGTGGACTATATTTCTTGCATGTCGTATCATTATATTGTGAAATTTATCACAAAGATCATGATCCAAGTATATGCACATTGTATTAGCGTGCACTCCATAATAATGCATCCTCTTATTGTAATATTTTCTCATCTATGACCCATGATATAAAGGACTGCCAATTAATAGACCAAATCCATGATGCCATTGATATTGGTGTGTGTAAGACAAACATTGGGAACAATTCTAAGAATGAATGTCATCAGTTTTAAGGACTCGAAGATGGAGGTAGTTGAGGAAGGGGTTTTTAAAGAGGATTCAGAGGCCGTGGTGGTCAAGGAGGCAGTAGTGATTTCCCCCATGGAACTTGTTACAATTGTGGCTCTATTCAACACTACAAGCATGAGTGTCTTGATTTGCTGCAATGCTCATGGTGTAGAAAGAAGCATAAGCATGAGGAGTTCCTAAAGTTATTTGAGTATCTGAGCCAGAACAAAAGAAGGACATGGGTGTGGGAATGGTGAGTGTGAAGTGATATGACCCATGACAGATGCATAGAATGGCACATAACCCTTATTTGGAACCTATCTGTGTAACTATATGGGTGGAAGTGGCACATGTCAGGGAAGAACCCAAGGAAAGGCCTCTTGTTACAAGAGAAGAGGTATTTCATAGAAAGTATCCTGATCCAACTCGTAGCAAAATATCAAGTGTTTGAAGGATCAATCACAGAAGTTGGAGTAGAAGAAGAATGTTGAGGTTCCTTAGAAGGACAAGGATGAGGCTAGAGAAGTGTGTAATAACACCAAGAGAACATTATCCCTCTATTAGGAGAGTGGGTAAGAGTAAAAGTAATGCACATTAGGAGTGTGTGTAAGAGGTAGGTCCTACATGTTTATCTTCCTCCTCAAAGTATTGATTATGACAATTAAATCATATTGAATGCAGCTATGGATGGATGTCTCTTAAGCAATATTTTGATTGAGATGGGTGTTGAGGTCAGTGTTATTACTCTAGATGCATGGAATCAAATGGTGAGGTGCTCATTACAACCATTTTCAAATGTGTTGTATACGGTGAATAGGTCAAAGGCTATTCCCATCGGAGTGTTGAAGGATGAATCCATAACCATCCAAGGGGAAACATTTATTGGATATTTTGAGTTCTCAGTGCTTGCTAAGGAAAATGAATTTCTAGCCTTATTTTGATGCCCCTAGTACTATAAAATTATTCCACTAATGGATGGGAAGTCTTAGCCCTATGTGGAACCCTCAGGAGAAGATGACCTAGATAGAATCTATGTGTGCATAATTAGAGAGCCCGAGATTATTCATCCATAAGAGGTAGGAGTAATTCGATGGGAAGATGCTCATTCCATGAGTGATACAACCAATATTTCTTGTGACAATTGGGTGCATGGGACCTATGATTTGGTCAGAAGGAAATTTAAGTGAATTTGACTTGCATCACCAGGGAGTTCTTGGTTAGGATCTTGGGTGGAAGGCAGTGACCCTGTTATACTGGAGAGGGTAGCCCATAAGTCTTTCGATGTGCCATAAAGGTACAGTGGACTTGTCAGAGACAAAGCAGGAATATGCTTCCTTATACCTTACATGGGATAGAAGCACATTGGTAGGCAATCCATCAAGATAACATTTTAGAATGGCACGAAGTGAGACTCATGATCTCTATTAGATTTCTCTGAAGTAATGCAACATCTAATTTTTTTTACTATCATGGGAAAGATTCCACCTCATTGCATGTCTAGGAGTGTGAGAGATCCTCGATGGTAGGCATGGAAGCCTTTCCTGGGTGCAAAATTTCTATTCCACCCTATATGTCTACACACAAGCATGGTATAATCATTCGGATTTATGCCGTCAGATGGGTAATTGGAAATATTTGTCAACAACAAACAATATCCATACTTTTGAGTATCAATCTTATAAGCCATCAGTGAATGAGGCATTTCAAGTATTCAAGCACCTTACCTTTGGAGATAGTGCCATGGCTGAGGACCAAATCCTAGATTTTTTAGGATAAATTGAGTTGGGGGAATGCTTTGTATAAGAACTAGAAAAAAAGAGACAGAAGAGTTATAGTTTGAGTTTGCCTGCTTAGAGAAAGAAAAGGATAAGTTGGTATACCTGATAAATGATGATGAGGTATAGAACTTTGATATCAACCATACTGAAGGTATGCATGAAGTCATGGATAGTGGAGATGAGAAAGCACATGCATATCATGAGCCCTTGAAAATTAAGAAAGTTAACATTGGTAAAGAGGCAGAGCCAAAGGAAGATGTCATTGGAGATTAATGGATGGATTAAGAAGTGTCAAAAATTATTGATCTATTGCATGAATTCTAATATTTTTTCCCGCGTAGGTACCATAAATTGAAAGGAGTACATCAATCATTAGGATAAATGAGAATTTATTTAAAATATGGTGCACACACCCTATTTGGAAGATGCCTTATAGGATGAACCCAAATTTGCGCATAAAGGTTAAGGAGGAAATTGATAATATGATAAAATATAGAATCATTGAGGTAATTGAGGAATCTGAGTGGGTGAGCCCAATGGTGATTAGAATTAAAAAGGATGGAAGGATAAGGATTTGTGTTGAATATAGGGATTTAAATGTTGTGTTTGTCATAGATCCTTTTCCAACCCCATTTACTGAGGAGATCTTGGAAGGATTAGTAAGGCGGGAGATCTATTCTTTTACATATGGATTTTTAGGTTATCACTAGGTGAGAATTAGGAAGGAAGACTAGAAGAAGAGTAATTTCACCACTGAATGGTGAAGTATTTATTATACGGTCATGTATTTTGGATTGAATAACGCATTTATTGTGTTTTGCACATTGTAGTGTTGGCCTTTCAAGACATCATTTATAATTTTCTACAAGATTATCTGGATGATTAGATGGTGCATGGGTTAGTAAGAGACCATTGTGATAATCTAATATTTTTGTTTGAGAGGTGCAGGTAGTTGAGTATCTCTCTTAACATTAAGAAATTAGTCATTTCTACAACAGTTGGCACTTTACTAGGTCACATCATATGCAAGGAAGGATTACTGGTAGACCCTGCAAAAGTGGTTATTATCTTGGGTTTGGAGGAGCCTACCTATCAAAGCATGGTGTGCAGATTCTTAGGGCATATGAGATATTACAGGAAATTTATCAAAGGCTATGCTAATATTTTTGTGCTAATGGAGGATTTGTTTAAACATAAGGTCCAATTTCATTAGGGGGAGGCACATTAGATGGCCTTTGACATGCTGAAGGAGATGGTTACCACTATGCCCATTTTGCACTTTCCCTCTTGGGATAGGCCTTTTCATGTATATTTAGATGCATCGGTTATGTCAATTAAAGTGGTATTATCATATCCTGGAGAGGGAATTGTTGAGCATCCCTTGTGTTTTTCTAGTAAGAAGATGACTCCAATATAAAACAATTATACTACTATGGAGCGCGAGGAATTGTCAATGATCTAAGTGATGCACAATTTTAGATAGTATTTTCTAGCAATGCCTATTATTTTATACACGAACCACGTGACATTAAATTACTTGGTGAATAAGCCCATTTTGTAAGGTTGCGTATGCTGGTGGATCTTATTATTTTAAGAGTTTGAGTTTCAGTCATTGTGAAACTAGGAAAAGGTAACTTAGGGCCTGACCATCCATTAACTCAAGAGAGGATGTGAAAATAATTGAGGACACAATTCCAGATGCATAATTATTTAGATTGTAGTGCATTCGATCTGATTTGGAAAATATAGTTTTCTTCCTACAAATGGGTGTGGTGCTAGAAGGAATGAAGGGCTTGGAGAAGAAACAATTAGCTATACGCACCACACCCTACATATTTATTAGTTGAGACCTATAAAAGCTAGGTCGAGATGATGTTTTTTTCCAGTGTGTGTTAGATCATGAATGTGTTGTACTCATGGAGGAATCTCACGGTTCCATTGTAGGTGATCACTACATAGGAAATGGGACTATGTGCAAGAAACAATTTATATGGGACTAGTGATTCTATTGGTAGGCCTTTGGCAGGAAACAATTTATATGGATTGTATAGAGTATTGTAAGGAATGTGACTATTATCAACACCTTGGTAAGCCAAGATGGAAAGATGAAATTCCATTAAGACCTCTTGCTAGTGTAAAAAGGTTTGAAAAATGGGAAATAGAGTTTGTGGGCCCTACATCCCCAACCCCATGCAAGATAGGTTTGTACTACATTATCACTTGTACAAATGATCTTACAAGGTGGGTAGAAGTTGGACCTACAAAGGATTACATTATGGCTACAACAAGTAGGTTTTTATGGGAGAATATAATCATCAGGTATGGATGCCCATTGAGTTTAACAAGAGATAGGGGTGCCCACTTCTTAAACAAAATAGTTATAATCTATTGGCAGAGTTCATGGTGGCCCGTCACAAAAATACGCCTTATCACCCTCAGAAGAGTGGAGCTGCTGAGGCATATAACAAGATACTGAGCCACACATTAACTAATATTTGTGATGTCAGAAGGAGGGAATGGGATGACAAAGTCTATATAGTTCTATGGGAATATCACATGACTTATAAAAGATTGAACAAGGCCACAAATTTTTAGTTGGTGTTTGGCATGGAATATGTTCTACCTATTGATTTTATGTTACCATCCCTATGTATTGCTCACGTAGGAGGATTAGCTGATGAACAAGTGCTTAAGGAATGAATAGACAAACTTATGTAGTTGGATGAGAGGTACACTCTAGCCCGGTGGAGCCAGTGGATGGAGAAAGCTAGGAAGAAGGCATGACATGATCATCATATTAAAAACAAGAAATTTGAGGTTAGGTAGATGGTTCTATTATATGATTCCAAGTTTCTACACCACCCTGGGAAATTCAAAGTACATTGGCTAGGAATGTATATTATATCATATATAATGGATTCATGTACTTATCAGTTACAAGCATTGGATGGAACATGGTTGCTAGGTTATTTCAACGGGAGTTGGCTGAAGCCCTACTATTAATAAGTCTTTAATGTGTTAGTAAATAAGGCAGTATTTCCATTTAGCTTAGGATTTTCCTTAATGCATTTTCCTTTATATGTGTTTCCTTTCATCGGCGCTTTTATTTTTCTTTTGGTTACCTTTGTTTTGGGTGAGCTTGCACACTGGTAGCTAGTTACTATCTAAAGAATTATATGTATAGAGGACCGCACATTAATTTTAGTGTGGGGTAGAAAGTGTAAAAAAGAGTATTAGTGAATAGTGTGGTATAAAGCAAGTGATGGAGTGAGGTTGATTGGTGGCCCGAATGAAAAAATCAAATGCTCATGGGGTCAGCCAATTGTGCATAGAAGAAGTGACTATGGGTGAATATTTGTTTCAATAGCTCTATAAAAACCACATACATGGATAAAATTGTAGAATAAAACCAAGATAGGCTACAACAAGAACTTGGTACAAGGCGTTGTTATCCAAAATTCACCCCCAGGGTAATTTTGATAACATGCATTAAATTATCAAGTCCCAGGTAAATAGATTGATTCAGGGAAAAAAAAAATCATGTTTCTAGGGTCCCCTCATATTTTTTCTAACTCCCCTGTCCAGGTTGAAAAGAGCAAGTTCTGAGAAAAGGTGAAAAAGTTGTAAAAAACAAGCTTGGGCCAGGAAAAATCATGAAAAATGGCTAAGTCCTAGTCCTCACAATAGTCGGGATATAAGGGACATCTGGGCGCGAATCGGCCGAAAGGCTGCCAGGTAGTCTGCAGAGCAAAGGGACACCTGGGCCGTGAGGACACGCGGGGCGCGGAAAGGCAAACTGGTCGAAGGTCAGAGGAAAATTGACTAACTGCTAAGCGGAATAGTCTGGGAAATCTGGGCCATGAGGATGCGAAGGATGCGAACCGCTCGGATCGGGCGAAACAAGGAACTTTCACACTGGGACAGTTGGGCCAGAAGTACGCAGCGGACGCGGGGAGCCGAAGGAGCCGAGAGCCAATCAAATGATGCCACATGTCTTCACTTCAAAGAGGGATAGGGAATCCCAAATCAGGTGGATCAGAATTTTTCATCCCAGACAGTTTGGGACATCCAGGACAAATGGACGTGGTGGACGCGAAAAGCCGGCAGACCCGAGGACCAACCAGAGCATGACACGTGTCACAAGGGGAAACGTCCAAAAGTTCAAAGGGTGAGGTTTGAAGGGTCAGCCCGAGCCAATCAGAAGAGGACACATGTCCTAAGGAGAAAGGGGAGTGTTGAGCTTGGGGAGGATTTGGAAAATTTGGCCAAGTTTTGGCCAAAAAGCTAAAAGTAAAGGAAGACCCCGCGCCCCTGTCCTGCAATCAATGCATGCCACGTGTCCTAAGTGGAGGGGGCGTGGAGGAAAAGTGAAAAATGTTCCAAAATCATCAAAAGTCAAAATTATCAAGGAAAACCCATGGGTAAGAGAAGGAGAGAGAATTACGCATCCAATCAGCAATTGACACGTGTCATCCAGGTGGCAGAGCGCAGGAAAAAATTTCAAAACACATTTTCGCCTGTTTTTTGCCCTAAATCTTCAGATCGACATATATTTCGATCCAGAGCTCAGATTTGCACGTTCTTTATATCAACGGAAAGCTTATGAAATTATCTACATGATTCCAAAGTTAATCTTGAATTTTGGTGTACTTTGGAGAGAGAAAGTTGAGAAACAGCTATGACGTGTGTTCATGGCCAGAAGTGACATTTCAGCGACCAAATTAATGCAGAATGGGTCGCATTCTCCTCCAAATTGGTCAAAAATGATAGGGTATGGGTTTCTAAGGTCCCCCATGCTGTTTTAATGCATCTGCAGTCAAGGAAGAATGGGATCTCACGTTTTTGTACGTTTCTATCTCCTGGGCTCGACCCATGTAATGTAAAAGCTAGATTTGGCTCATTTTTAGGGGGAGAACATTTTTTGGTATAGAAATCTTCTTCTTTCACCTCCAGCAAGTGAATCAAGCAAGAATCAGACCTTTTCAAAGACTGTAATAGTTTTTTACCTCTCTAAGGTTGTAATACATGGTTTTGACACTGGAAATGATAATGCAAGCTCTGTGAATGAGTTTCAGTCCTTTGTTTGTATTATTTGCTTCATTTCAGATCCTAAATTATACCTTATCAACCTATGTATGTTTTATGTTGCAATCTCTTATTTGTGTCTATTTGCATGACAGAAATGTTTCACCACTCCTTTTGGTGTATCACCATCTTTAGTTAGTTTCAATTTTTGCATTTCTATCCCTGTCTCCTTGCAATTTAGAGTAGGATTAGGATCTAAACCTCTGTAGTTGTACAATCATTAGATCTAATCAGAGGAGTTTGAGGAACCAGCCTCTAATCTGGAGATTCCTCTCTCAGTTCAACAAGTCCCACACTTGGAGAGAGGTTTCCATGTTGTGTAATCACACTGGATGCCTGAAACATCACCTTAGAAGCCTGATGTGCGTCTAGGGGTGCTTCTGATTTGCAACAACAGTTTTGGCACGCCTGGTGGGACAGTAGAGGTCTCATTTTTATTGCAGCAAAGTTGATGTGCGTCTGCTGCAATTTTCTTGCTTAAAAGAGCTATTATTTGCATATTTGGCGACTCCAAGGGAAAGAATCAACTGGTTTCAGTAGTGCAGGCCTGAAAACTCATGAGAAGGATCACCACAAGGTCAAGAGTTAGAGAAGAAGAAGTGTTGTTTGAATACCTGCAATTATCTCCAAGAAGAAGGCAAAGAGGAAGAAGGATTCAAAGGTCTCCATCTCCACCAAAACAGAACTCTCTCAACTCCTCCACCTGGTAGGCCTTTCATTCAGTCAACAAGGGTTTTAAGACCAATTAGAATGGCACAAAACAACCCCTACGTCAACTTCACAGGCAGCAACCCACTCGCCCTCAATGCACAACATCCAGTTCCTATTGCAGCCTTGAAGAACATTCCCTACTTCACTGGAGAAAATCAGACTACTCTAGGTGATCATTTTAAAGACATTGCTAACCTTTGTGCAATCCATGAAATCAATGAAATGCAAGTGGTTGTCAAGTTGCTGGCATCTTCATTCAAGGGTAAAGCATTGCAATGGTTTAGAAGCCTTGGAGCTAGTTCTATCACAAACTAGAATCAGCTGTGTATTGCACTTCATGAGCAATTTGGAGAGAAAGGAGACAACTTGTCTCTTTTGGAGTAGCTGACAACCATCAAGAGAGCTCCCAATGAGCAGCTGACCGATTTCAACTTCAGATTTCAAAAGACTTGGGAGAGAATTCCAGTGGCAATCAGGCCAACAGCAGAAGGTGCTTTTCTCTACTATCTCAAAGCTCTAAATTCTGATATTTCTATATTGATTCAATCTATGGGAGGCATAACTATCCCTATGGCATATAGCATTGCCATTAGGGCTGAAAATTGTTTAATCCAAGCTGGAAAATTTGCCCCTAGACCTCCCATGCCATTGTTTCCAAGTTTAGAGAGCCCAAACACCAATCAAGTACCTAGTTTGGCTCCTTCTCCCACTCCTAGAAATCAGAGTTCAAATGAAGCTTCCACTTCATCTCCAAGTGCCCCAAATGAGCTTCAAGAGGTCATTAAGCAATTGCAAAACCTAGGCAATGAGCTGGTTACTTTCAAAAGGTAACAAGCCCAAGGTTTTAGACCTTCTTATCAACCCCAAGCTCAGCCTAATAGGCAGCCATACCAACCACAAAGGCCACCTAATCTAGCTACAAATATAAATCAGTCAAGGCCTCCTGCCAATAGACCATTTCAGCCCTATAATCCAAATGCCATATCTGCCTCTAAGGCATTGGTGCCAACACAAAACAACATTGCCCAGGAATATGATTAGTGTTTTCCATGCAATGAGCCTCATAACCAATCCATGTGCTTCAATGGTGCTTTGAATCAAGCACTAATGGTGACAACTACTGGTGTGGAGGGTGAGGGCAGTCAAGGAAACAATCAACAACAAGAAACATTCCAACAACAATTAGCCCCAAATGACACCACATTGGTAAATTGGCAAGCAGAGGATTTTTGTGGCATGAACCAGGAAGTTTCTCAAGGTGTTGCAGCCAACACAAGGTCAAAAAGGAGGAATTTGGGTGAAGAATAGCCATTAACCCCAACCAATCCACAACCTTCCATGGCTCCACAAACGATTGGCAAGCAAAATCTAGTTTCAAATGCACAAGGGAAGCCAAGAATAGCCCCTAGGCCAACTCAAATACCAGTTGTTTCTACCCACATGCAAGGGGTGAATGTGCAAACTAAGGGATAGGAAAAGGATACTTCATTCCCATTCAACATTATTGATCAGATGAAGAAGACTAACGTCAATATATCAATATGGGAATCCCTATCCATCCCAGGCCAAAGAGATCTGCTGTAAGCTGCCATGAAGGACTGACCAACTTCAAATCAACAAGTTCAGATGCAAGACAAAGTGCTTACAAATGCTGCCCATCCTGAGGGAAATCATGGAGGACAACGAGGTAAGATGTTGAAGCCCCCTCCTTTCTATGTTTCATTAATCATTGGAAATCAGCTAGTGCACAATTACATGATAGACTCTGTGGCAAGTAGTTCAGTAATGCCTAAACAAATAGCTGATCAGCTAGGGCTCGAATATGAAACAATATCCAAAGGGGTAATGCAGCTGGATGGAACAATAGTAGCAACAGTTGGAGTGATTAGAAATTTGAGTCTTACCTTGCATGCATGTCTAAATGTTGTTGTTTTACAAGATGTATAAGTCATAGACCTTCCACCACTCTTTGCCCTTTGCTTGTCAAGGGAATTCATAGCCAAGATTGGGGGATATTTGTCTGCTGATTGGTCACACATGCTATTCAAAACAAGGTATGGAACTAAGGCTATAATTGAAGGTCAGATCCTATTGTAGACTTCCACATTGAGCCTTACACTCCAAGTCAGATTAATGCCAATTACTCGACATTTGATCAAGAAGATCACCCAAGCACCGATGAAGCTGACACTGAGGTTGGAAGCATCCCAGATTTGACTCTTGATGAATGGGCAAGCAAGATACATGTATTTGATCCTTATCAAGAAGTGGAAGAATTTGAGCTAGGGGTCTATTTCATACATGAAGAAAATCAACCTATTCCTAGCATCGCCAAGCCAGACCACAGGGATGACAATGAGGTATGGCAGCTATTTTTTGATGGATCAAGGAGTAGGCAAGGTGCAGGAGGTGGAGCTATGCTTGTTTCACCTCAAGGAGTAAAGTATTATTCAGCTTTTAGATTTCAGTTTGCATGCTCCAATAACACTGCTGAATATGAAGCCTTGGTGCAAGGGATGCATTGGGCAATCAAGAAGAAAATAAAGAACTTGCAAGTCTTTGGTGACAGTGAATTGATTGTAAATCAGGTCAAAGGATAGCATGATTCCAAGAATGATCTTCTCAAGTGCTACAAGAATAGGGTGTGGGACCTCATGGAAGATTTCAAAGGTTTTGGCATCAAATCCATTCCTAGGAAAGAGAATCAAGCTGCTGACAGGCTTGTAGCAGTAGGGGCAGCCTTTGACATTGTGGAAAGCATTCAACAAGACAAGGTACAGCCAAACATCCACATAATTGTGAGGCCTTCAGTGCCAGATAACAATGTCAGTTGGCAAGTGTTCGAAAATGACCAGCAAATCATCCATTTTTTGCAAGAAGAAGCTAAGTTCTCAGCCAAGAATCAAGAAAAGTTGGAACAATAGTATGGTGACCAAGTGGTACAGCTGAGAATTAACAAGCTGCCCAAAGGACTTATCACTTTGGAGTCCATTTTTAACCCCAATGACTAGTTTAGAAAGGAGAAAGCAAACATTCAGGTCAAGAAAGAGGATTCAGCATCCATCTTGGTAGAAGAGAACAAACCATTGCAAATTAGGAGGATGACAACTGAACAAGAAAGGTATGAGTTCATACGGTTGTGTCAAGAGTTCCTTGACATGTTTGCTTGGAGCTATGAAGATTTGAAAGGTTTCAATCCCAACTTAGCTCAGCATACTATTGAATTGGATTCAAATACTAAGCCTATCAGGCAAAAACAAAGACCAGTCAATCCACACATGGAGCCTCTCATGAGGAAAGAATTGGACAAGCTGATTGAGTCAAGGATCATATTCCCAATCAAGCATTCTAGTTGGGTTGCTAACTTAGTTCCAGTCAGAAAGAAAAGTGGAGAGATCAGACTATGTGTTGACTTCAGAGACTTGAATAGAGCCTCTCTCAAGGACCATTACCCACTCCCTTCCATGGAGCAAATATTGCAAGTTGTAGCTGGTTCAGAAAGGTTCTCATTGCTTGATGGTTACTCAGGCTACAATCAGATTATGGTGAAGGAAGAAGACCAATTCAAGACAGCCTTCACAACCAAATGGGGAACTTTTGCATACAAGAAGATGCCATTTGGACTGTCGAATGCCAGAGCAACATTCCAGCGAGCTATGGATATGGCGTTCAAAGGCTTGATCAACAAGATAGTGTTGGTATACCTAGATGATATCACTGTCTTCTCAAAGAATGTAGTAGACCATATCCTTCACCTTAGGCAAGTGTTTCAGAGGTGTAGAAGGTTCGGAGTATCGTTGAATCCTAAGAAGTGCATCTTTCTTGCACATGAAGGAAAGCTCCTTGGCCATATTTTCTCCAAGAAAGGATTAGCAATTGATCTAGAGAGGGTTGAAGCCATAAGAGCACTACCATTGCCAAGCCACAAGAAAGCCCTTCAGAGTTTCTTGGGAAGGATAAACTTTGTTCGGAGGTTTGTCCCATATTTTGCAACCCTTGTCAAGCCCATCACCAAAATGTTAAAGAAGAGCATGGCTTTCAAGTGGACAGTAGAAGGCAAGGAGAGTTTTGGGGCAATCAAAGAAGCTATCTCTCAAGCACCAACTCTCATCAACCCAAACTTCTCCAAAGATTTCATCCTCTATGCATTTGGAGGTAATGACACTATTTCTGCCATTTTGGTATAGCAAAACAAGGATAATGATGAGCAGCCAATTGCCTTCTTCAGCCAAAGCCTAGATGACTATGAGGTGAGGTACTCTTTTATTGAGAAGCATGTACTTGCAGTAATAAGGGGCTTGAAGAAATTCAAGCATTTAGTCTCAAACAACAAGGTCCAGTTGCTGGTCTCACATGCTGGGGTTAAGGACTTCCTCCTCAACAAGGATTTGAATGAGAAAAGGGCAGGTTGGATCACTCGTGTCATGGAGTATGACATTGAGATCAAGATCTCCAAGCTGGTAAGAGGGAAAGGATTGTGTGAGAAGCTGGTTTTGGGGAAGCAAAAAGAAGTATGCAATGAAGAAGAGGTTGTTTTGACAGTCCAGGACAGCCTTGAGCCAAGTGGCAATCAAGAAGAATACAATGCTGCCCCCACTCCTTGCTGGACCCAAGGTATTATGCATTTCCTATGCACAGGCCTATGCCCTCTAGAGATGAACAAGACCCAAAGGAGACACTTCAGATTGCAGGTTGTTCCATATGCATTGTTGATGAATTTTTGTTCAGGAAAGATGTAAATGGAGTGTTGCTGAGGTGCATTAGCACAAATTAGATTCAAAGGGTGTTGGAAGAGTTCCATGGTGGACCAGCTGGTGGTCATTTTGCACCAAGAGTGACAGCTCCAAAAATCATGAAGGCTGGTTATTATTGGCCTAAAATCTTCGGAGATTTCTATGCATGGATCAAGAGGTGTAAGAATTGTGCATTCTTCACAGGAAAGGAGAGACCTGCTGCCTTTCCATTGCATCCAATTTCAGTTGACCAGCCATTCATGCAATGGGGTTTGGACTTCATTGGAGTCATTAATCCCAATTCGAGCCAAGGGCACAAATGGATTTTGACAGCCACAGACTACTTCACCAAATAGACCAAAGTAGTAGCACTCAAAGAGGCAAATGAGTCTAGCATCTTAGACTTTTATGAGGGGATAACAACTAGATTTGGTGTACCTACTACAATAATCTCTGATAATGCATTGGCATTCATTGGATCTAAGGTGATTGAGTGGGCTGTCAAGAACGGTATTTACCTAAGCACTTCATCAAACTATTACCCTCAAGGTAATGGCCAGGCCGAGTCTACAAACAAGAACTTGTTGAGGATCATTAGGAGGACTCTTGACGAGAATCAGAGGTCTTGGCATACCAAACTGAAATCAGCCTTATGGGCTGATAGGATAACTCCCAAAAGATCCACAGGTAACTCTCCATTCAGGCTTGTCTATGGAAGAGAGGCAATCTTGCCCATGTCACTTGAGTTGCCAACATTGGAACTCATGAAGCAGCTGCAGTTGCTTGAATTTGAGCCCATGGAGGTGAGGTATGCAGAGTTGATGGAGCTGCAAGAAATCAAAAATCAGGAATCCCAAGAAATGGAAAAGGATCAAGCTTTGATCAAGAAGACCTTTGATAGAAAGGCCAAGGATAGATCTTTTCAAGTTGGAGATCTAGTGTTGAAATGGGATGTGGATAGAGCAAAATTGGGAAGGCATTCAAAATTTTATGCCATTTGGAGTGGCCCATACATGAAGTGCAAGAACAACAATGCTTTCCAATTGGCCTCACTGGATGGTGAAGAACTGCAGATTCCAGTCAATGGAATCTATCTCAAGCATTGCTTCTAGAGGGAAGCTCACTACCTTGTAAATATTAGATTAGATTTCATTCCTCCAAGTGCTTGTGCACATTGTTTTGCTATAGGTTAGTTTTGTTTTCCCTAAGTGCTTTGGCACAGCTTGCTGTCCATGGAGATGTTTTGCAGTCCTTGCTCCCCTCAGGTGATATTCCATCTTCCTCCTTGCACATTCTGAGTCAGTTAGGGGTTATAAACTAAATATTTTATGAATCCATGCCCAATGGACTGCTTCAGGCTACTGGTATCTTCTACCTAACAGGCAGGTAACCCCGCTGAGTCGCCAAATTGTTATCCAAAATTCACCCCCAGGGTAATTTTGATAACATGCATTAAATTCTCAAGTCCCAGGTAAATAGATTGATTCAGGGCAAAAAAATATATCATGTTTCTAGGGTCCCCTCAGATTTTTTCTAACTCCCTTGTCTAGGTTGAAAAGAGCAAGTTCTGAGAAAAGGTGAAAAAGTTGCAAAAAACAAGCTTGGGCCAGGAAAAATCATGAAAAATGGCTAAGTCCTATTCCTCGCAACAGTCGGGACATAAGGGACATCTGGGCGCAAATCGGCCTAAAGGCCGCCAGGCAGTCTGCAGAGCAAAGGGACACCCGGGTCGTGAGGACACGCAGGACGCGGAAAGGAGAACCGGCCGAAGGTCAGAGGAAAATCAACTAACTGCTGAGCAGAACAGTCTGGGACATCCAGGCTGTGAGGACGTGAAAGACATGAACCACCCGGATCGGGTGAAACAAGGAACTTTCACACTGGGACAGTCGGGCTAGAAGTACGCGGCGGACACGGGGAGCCGAAGGAGCCGAGAGCCAATCAAATGATGCCACATGTCTTCACTTTAAAGAGGGACAGGGAAGCCCGAATCGAGTGGATCAGAAGTTTTCATCCCAGATAGTTTGGGACATCTGGGACAAATGGACGCGGTGGACGCGAAAAGCCGGCAGACCTGAGGACCAACCAGAGCATGACACGTGTCACAAGGGGGAAACGTCCAAAAGTTCAAAGGGTGAGGTTTGAAGGGTCAGCCCGAGCCATTCAGAAGAGGACACGTGTCCTAAGGAGAAAGGGGAGCGTGGAGCTTGGGGAGGATTTGGAAAATTTGGCCAAGTTTCGGCCAAAAAGCTAAAAGTAAAGGAAGACCCCACGCCCCTGTCCTCCAATCAATGCATGCCACGTGTCCCAAGTGGCGGGGGCGCGGAGGAAAAGTGAAAAATGTTCCAAAATTATCAAAGGTCAAAATTTTCAAGGAAAACCCGTGGGTAAGTGAAGGAGAGAGAATTACGCATCCAATCAGCAATTGACATGTGTCATCCAGGTGGCAGAGCGCGGGAAAAAATTTCAAAACACATTTTCACCTGTTTTGTGCCCTAAATCTTCAGATCGACATATATTTCGATCTAGAACTCGGATTTGCACATTCTTTATATCAACGGAAAGCTTATGAAATTCTCTACATGATTCCAAAGTTAATCTTGAATTTTGGTGTAGTCTAGAGAGAGAGATAATTGAGAAACGGATCTGACGCGTGTTCATGGCCAAAAGTGACATTTCAGCGACCAAATTAATGCAGAATGGGTCACATTCTCCTCCAAATCAGTCAAAAATGATAGGGTATGGGTTTGTAAGGTCCCCCATGCTGTTTTAATGCATCTGTAGTCAAGGAGGAATGGGCTCTCACGTTTTTGTATGTTTCTGTCTCCTGGGCTCGACCCATGCAATGTAAAAGCCAGATTTGGCTCATTTTTAGGGGGAGAACATTTTTTGGCATAGCAATCTTCTTCTTTCACCTCCAGCAAGTGAATCAAGAAAGAATCAGACCTTTTCAAAGACTGTAACAGTTTTTTACCTCTCTGAGGTTGTAATACATGGTTTTGACACTGGAAATGATAATGCAAGCTCTATGAATGAGTTTCAGTCCTTTGTTTGTATTATTTGCTTCATTTCAGATCCTAAATTATACCTTATCATCCTGTGTATGTTTTATGTTGCAATCTCTGGTTTATGTCTATTTGCATGACAGAAATGTTTCACCACTCCTTTTGGTGCATCACCATCTTTAGTTAGTTTCAATTTTTTCATTTCTATCCCTGTCTCCTTGCAATTTAGAGTAGGATTAGGATCTGAACCTCTGTAGTTGTGCAAGCATTAGATCTAATTAGAGGAGTTTGAGGAACCAGCCTCTAATCTAGAGATTCCTCTCTCAGTTCAACAAGTCCCACACTTGGAGAGAGGTTTCCATGTTGTGCGATCACATTGGATGCCTGAAACATCACCCTAGAAGCCTGATGTGTGTCTAGGGGTGCTGCTGATTTGCAACAACAGGCGTAGAGAAAGACTTACTTTGGTGCTGGAAGTGTGTATAAGGAATTTTGTGATTGATGAATTTTTATGTGCCAGAAGGTTTAGGAGGTTACGCATAAGTTGGTGCACAAAGGAAAAGCGCTAGACAAAATGCACGTGATAAAAAGTGTTAGAAAAATCCAAATTTAATGTGGAAGTATAGTGTTAGGTGGCATGGGACTTAATGCGAGAAAAATCAAAATGCTATAAATAGAAGGTCAGGTAAGTTAATTTTTTTACCTTTATTTTGTTGTTAAAGATCTTTGTTAAATTAGGGCATCATTGTGGTAAAAAAATTGCGAAGAGTTGCATGTGAAGGAGATGATTTCATAGATTTATGAACTAGAGTGCAAAAGAGTACACACGCATGAGTGGAGGAGATTGTTTTTTGGAGTACCACGGGTTTTACATTTTCTTGTGGAAGGAGAGTTTTTCAGGTTAGGGTTTGCAAGCTAAGGCATAGGGTTTTAAGAAATTTCGTAGGAATGGAGCCGAGGGACTAATCAGTGTTGAAGTAAGATGCAAGAAATAATTTATGAGATCTTTATGAGAGAAATGGCACTAGGGAAAGGAGTGAACGTTTCAGCAAAGAAGCGAAAGGGAAAATGCAAAGGAAAAACAATCGTATCAATGAGTTTTAATGAAGAATGGTACATGGAGATGTGGTACCTAGATGGAATTCTAATGGGGATAGAATCATTATATCACGTATGCAAGATGGATAGAAGTGATTATAACCATAAAAAATATACCACTAAGAAGGAGATGGTACTAGAGCTAGTTCACCTAGTAGGAGAAAGGACGCATGATGACAAGCCAATGTATGATTATTTTGTGAAGACCACATTGGAGAAATCTAGACTTTTATAACTTAATGAGTAACCATATTTTGGTAAACCCGAAAGGTTATACCATTGGATGATTTTGTGCATACATCAAGACCATTTTTACTTCGCAGAAATGAGAATGTGCTTAACTCCTCAATTGATCTCTAAATACACTAGGATTATCTACATAGGATAATTAATACATGAGAGCTTGACTGATAAGGATGTTTTCAAGGAAACATCCACGGAGTATGAATATAAGAATCCCGGCTGACACTACTTTGATATCACCAAGATCACAAACCCAACAATGAATATACCTGCACACTTGCTCACTAAATTGAATGGACAAGATAGATGGATGCATGTGAATGAGAGATGGATGAACATTTGTAGGAAAATTTCAAAAGGAACAATCTACAACCTCTCGATCTTCATTACAGTGGGGATCATATAATCCACAAGAAACAAAGACAAAATCATTTATGGTAACGTCCTTCTTACCATTGTATTTTTAGAGATTGGAGTTCCTGATGGGCCAAATAGTTATGTATAGGAGTACCCTAATAAAACCCTTCCCCAGTAAAGAGATTTGAATCATACAGTTGTGATAAAATGATTGCTCTATACAAGGTATTCTTGGAAAAATGGTACAAGAGAATGCATGATACATTTGCGGAAGAATGGAGAATCCCTGAACAACTATTAGCCTTAGTGGATGGTGAGGCTGATTTTCTACATAGGAAGATTCACTTTGACAGATGGCACGAAGAGTCCATAGTGTAAACTACCCTTTTCCTTCACACCAAAATAATTTAAAAGCGTGGTTAATAGGCCCAAGGAGGCCAAGAAGATTAGATTATATTTAAGTTAGGTGGATCAGGATCATCATGTGCTGCACATAAATTTAGTATACGCCACGAAGAAGGCATATGTGGAGAATTAGGTCTCTCATGATGTACACATGTTAAATTGCATGACATTACCTATTGCAGGAAAGACAAGAGCAAGGGTATGTAGACACATGAGGCCCAAGTTTGAAAAGGTCGCGTATGTTGAGGATGATGTATCTATCCCAGAGGACTCCATTGGAAGGAAGAAGATAGTAACAAAGAAGAGAGAAAGAGAGGAAACTCTAGCAAGTAGGGCGCTAAGTGTCTGTACAGTTCAGACTGTAGGGGCACATGAGTAAGGCATGGGCACAAGGACTTACACCCACAGGAAGAAGTCCCTCGTAAAGGAGAAGTCACCTAAGAAGGAAATGTATCCTATAATTGAAGAGTCATAAGTGAAGAAGAAAAAAATGGCACAAAGTTCCGACTTTAAGAAGATGGAGAGTATAAATGGTGAAGAGTTAGGGGATAATATGGAGCATGAGGAAGGTGAGGATCCCTGATATGTAAACTCTTCAACTTTTGAATTATCCACAGAAACACAAATAAACGTTTTTGTTCTACTTTCTATTAGAAAATGATAGAGATAACTAGTTAATGAATTATGCTTATGCTTAGAATCCACAATTACATGAAAGGAAAAAATTTAAGCTCATAAAAACAAACAAATTTTATCCTGGAAACCTTCAGAGGAGGAAAAAATATTTGGGAAGGTAAATTGCTCTTTCGTTCCACTTTTATTGGCCAATTCAAAATAACAAGTACAAAATTTACAATAAGTATGAAAGAGAAGTAGATAATATCTCACACTTCCTCCCAAATACTTGTTTGCTTTGTCTCAACACTCCTTTCTTCTACAAAACATAATTCTACCACTAAGAACTTATTGCTCACTTCCTTTCATGCTTCGATGATTCTATTATCTTCTAAAAAAATGTATTTATAGCCTCTCCCATGTCCTCTCATGCACTACAGAATGGGAAAGGTCATGGAGGAGAAGAGATACGAACAACTGTCCAAATTATGGGTTGTTCATTTCATATTTTTTTCTGTCTGAAAGAGCCATGACCACCACCCAATCTAGACTGATGGTCCCAGGACCACTGCCCTGGTTGGGTGGTTGTTTTGTAATTTTTGCTTTGCACAGAGTGGCGGTCCTATTACTAAAAAGACAGAACCTCCGTGTTTTCCTGTTTCCTTCTTCATGCTGACTATTTTGATGAATTAGATTCATTTTGGATCCCTATGTATCGCACCTCCCCTTATTAGGATGCTTTTGGTCCCAAAAAATATTAGTGGGGGAGTAGATGAGGAAATAATTCCCTCACTTGCTCCTTTGTGTACCACTGGGCTTGTCTTGGTGTCTTCCCTTTCAGTTCAATCTTCCAAGACTCTTGTGGGCATCTCCTAGTATCTCTGACCTTCTACTACAATAGTACATCCTCCTCCAATTAACCTCGTGAGTCCAAGATGCAATCCTCAATGGAAGGTAACAACTATATTCCTTCATCTTCATCTAGCATGGATGGCTCATATAGGTGCAAGTTATCACAGTTTGCTACAGAGTACATCCTCATAAATGGTTTGCTACAGTTTTCTCAAAATTTCTCCAATATGGTGAAGGGCCCATATCGTAGTGGCTTGATTTTCCGTGCTTGACCTTGTAATCTCTCCTTGCTCAAGTAAAGAAAAACTCTATCTCCAAGATGTAGATTATGTTCTCTCCTATGTTGATCGTGCCTAGATTTGTACTTGGCTCAATATTTCTCTAGTTGTTCTTTGACTTTGAGATGGATTTGTCAGATCCTCGCTATGAATTTTTTTTCTCTATTCACCTCTATGTTTCGTGTCTCCTCCCCATATTTCTATCCAACTACTATGTTTAGTGGATTGGTAGGTAGATATCGTAATCATGCTTCGAATGGTGACTTTATAGTGGATGTGTGTACTGCCAGGTTATAGAAATGTTGAATGTAGGCTAAGGACTCATCCCAAGTCCTTGGATATTTGCTATTATACCCTCTGATTAGTTGTACCAAATTATTGTTTACCACCTCTGTCTATCCATCTGTCTGTGGATCGAAATATGTGCTCCTTTGTAACCTGGTATCTGTATTATCCCATAAATTAGTCCAAAACTTTCCCAAGAACCTAGAATCCCTATTAGAAACAATAGACTTTGGCAAACAAAAATGCACCCATACATTAGCAAAGAAAATATTAGCTGCATCATGTGCTCTTACTATCTTTTTACATGTCATAAGAATACACATCTTACTGAATCTATCAGCAAAAACATATAGATAGTCATGGCCATGTTTAGACATAGGTAATCCTCTTACAAAATCCATAGAAATGTCCTCCCATAGACAAGTAGGTACTGGAAAAGGCATATACAAATCCTCCTTCCTAGTCTTAGGCTTTCTAGTACAACAAATTTTACATCCATGTATAAATTTTGATACTTCTTCTTGCATATTGGGCCAATACACGTACCTTTGCAAGTGGTCTAGGGTATTACCAACACCGAAATGTCCCATTACTTTTGAGCTATGTGCTTCCCTCATCAATATAATTATTTCTTCTTTTGGCATGTAAAGCTTCTCGTCCTTGAGATAACAATCTTCAATCCTTGTCCTTTCAGTCCCTTGGGACTGCAACTATTGAAATGTCACCCCAAAGTCTTTTTCCTGGACATATGCCTCTCCATAAGCTTCCTTCGTGAAGGGCTCAATCTGAGAGATAGTGGCCAAACATGAAAACTTCTCCTTTATGGGTGGCCTAGAGAACATGTTTTCCACCAATTTTGTACTACCCTTCTTGTATTTGATCACTAGATGGAACTGTTGAAGGAACCCCATCCATTTGTAGTGCCTTGCCTGTTATAATTTAGAATGTGCTTGTAAATAGTGGAGAGGCTTGTGGTCATTTTGTACAATAGTTTCTTTACCCAACAAATAATGCTTCCATTTTTTAATTACTTGAACTAATGCATACATTTCCTTATCATATACTGAATATCATTTAACTGCTGAAGTGAAATTTTTAGAATGATAACATACATGTTTACCTCCTTTAAGAAACACTGCGCCCATGGCATAATCACTGACATTTGTCTCTAATTCAAAAGGCTTCTGCAAATTAGGAAGAGCAAGTATTGGAGCATTACTAATCTTGTATTTAAATTACTCAAAGGATTTATCTTGTTCCTTACCCCAGTCAAATCCCTTACTCTTTGCGGCCACTGTATGTAGAGGTGTTGCAATCGTGGAGAAGCCTAGAATGAACTTCCACATGTACTGTATTTCTCCAACAAAACTCCTAGTCTATGTGGCTCCTGTTGGTGTTGGCTAGTTAGTGATGTCTTCCACTTTCTTTTGATCCACTCTTAGCTGTTGTCCTACAACCACATTCCCCAAATAGACAAGTGATTGTTTGGAAAACTCACATTTCTTCATAGTAAAAAGTAGTATTTTCTCCCTGAGAACTTGCAATACTTGCTATAAATTAGTTAGACGTTCTTCCCATGTGGCACTAAAAATCATAATATCATCTAGATATACAATAACACATGAATCTATGAAATCCCATAATACATCATTCATCAATATCATAAATGTAGGGGGTGCATTACATAACCCAAAAGGAAGTACTAACCATTCATACAAACCTTGTTTTGTTTTGAAGGTAGTCTTCCATATATCCTCCTCCTTCATTCGGAGTTGGTAATAACCAGACTTGAGATTAAACTTCATGAAGAATTTGGCATGCTGAAGCTGGTCCAATAGATCATCTATTCGGGGAAGTGTATATCTATTCTTTATGGTGATTTTTTTCAAAGTGTGGTAGTCAATGCATATTCTCCAAGAACCATCCTTCTTTGGCACCATCATAATAGGTGAACCACATGGTGAGGTGCTCAGACGTATCACTCCTTGGTCTTGTAGTTCCTGGAGTTTTTTCTTTACTTCAGTACTTTCAAGCAAGGATTGCCTATACAACCTCATGTTTGGTAGAGGGGACTCTTGCAATAGCTGAATGTCATGCTCTACTTCTCATTTTGGTGGTAACCCACTAGGAGCCTAAAATACTTCCTGAAAAAACTAAATAATACTATCCAAACCCTATTTTCCCTAGTTATAAATCTCTGAAACTTCTATCCCATCTTGTTTATCCTTTAACAAAAGTAAAAAAAACTGATTATGATTTTCCTGAATAATTCATTTTGATTGCTTAGTGCTATAAATATATTATGTAACATTATTTATATATTGTAATATTATTAATAATGAGTATTTAACTCATATTAATAATACAGTTAGTCTGAGTGTGTTGTGAGAACAACTCACGTAGCTAAAGTTGTGTGAGATATTAAAGGGATGTTAGAGAGATATTAGGAGATGGGGTTGAGATTATGTAGGGATTGAAGATCATGTTTGACTCCACCATTGTAGGGGTTAATTGATCTATATATGTAACTCTCTCTTAATGAATATTATTATCCCAGATGAATTTTATATTTTGTGTTTTTATTATTGTGTTAGATTATTTCTAATAATCTAGACCAAATTTATTATTTGGTATCAGAGCACTAGGGTTCTTGTGACCAGTAATGAAAGTCAAGCATTCGATATGCATTTGTGAAGGAGTGGTGCATTTCCATTCTGGACATCACCTATTTACACCTAAATTTTCACATGGACGTGCCCAGATTTGTTCCTGCGTGGTCTACCTACACGATTTGTTCCTGCGTGGTCTTCCTGTGTGTTCTGTCTATGTGATCTACTCATGCATCATCCATCATGATCTTCTCTGAAATAGCGAGTTAGAACTATTTTTTTCCATTTTTGGAGATAGTGAAAAAAACACAAGGAAAAAAAAATTCCATTTCTAAAAACGGGTCCAGAAAGATAATGGATTTAAAAATTGTAGTTACCATAAATTTCAGCTGGTAACTCAGATTGAGATGATGTTTTTTTTTAAATGTGTATTTTTTTAGCTCTTTACATTGATCATATCAAAAATTGTAAACAAAAAAAAATAAAACAAAAAAATTGCTTTACAGACGCATTTTTGGTGGAATCCGACGTCCAATTTTTAAAATCAACATGGACAATTTGAATCGAATTGAAAAATTCGAAGGAAAATATTTCCATACGTGGCAGGTTAGAACTCAATTGTTTCTGATTAATAAAGATCTATGGGAGATTTTGGAAGGAAAAATCAGTAAACCGCATGATGCAGATGAAGTAGCAAAAAGGGAAAGCAAGGATCGATAAGCTACAAAAATTATTGGCCTAGGATTATTTGATGCTTATTTGCATCATATAGATTTATCAAAAACTTCAAATGTCATATGGACTACATTGAACAATATTTTTGGATCTCAAACAGGAAGCGCAACGGTATCTCTCAAATATAATTTTTTTTGACTCAAGATGGAGGAAAGTGATATCATGGTGTAGCACATTAGTAAGTTTTACTCCATTTTAAATAATTAGTAGGGATAAAAGTAGATGTGCCTGATGATGATGCAAAAGTTGTATTACTAAATAGCATGCCTGCTAATTATTCCAACATGGTTTTTACACTAAGAAAAATAAATCCTATCCTCGAAGATCTAATTCTAGATGTGTCTTACACTGGTGTGCCTGGATGTTGTAGTTGATCCCTTCATTGACCCATTTGTACAGGTTTCCCTTCTCATAAATATAGCCTCCTTGATATACAAGTAAGGAATCTCAAATAAAACATCAAAAGCAGCAAGTAGAATAACATCAACTTCCAAAATATCAATATACTGGAAATTTATCCCAAACATGACCTTACATCTTGTTACCTAAATTTTGACACCCTTCTTCACCCAACCCAAAGGATAAGGGTGTGAATTATTGTAAGTCTCAAGACAAAGATTCTTTACAACTGATTCAGAAATCAAGTTTGACTGAGAACCAGTATCCACCAAAGAATTTACCTTAGTTCTCTTGATCTGGATTTTGATTTGGAATAGTCTACACATCTCCTCTTCCTAGCTATCCATGTTGGTGGCCGTGTGTCCAAGCCTTTCATCTACATTAGATCCATCTTTGATTTCCACCTCTCCTTCTATTCTTACAGCTATCATGGACTTCTTTG
Source organism: Taxus chinensis (assembly GCA_019776745.2). Classification (NCBI taxonomy): domain Eukaryota; kingdom Viridiplantae; phylum Streptophyta; class Pinopsida; order Cupressales; family Taxaceae; genus Taxus; species Taxus chinensis. The sequence goes on from CM034146.1 coordinate 237,644,516, forward strand.
AGTCTTTGTTTTGGTTCTTCGGATGCAACTCCAAATGCAACTTCCAACCTGTAGCGTTAGTATGACCATTAATATCACTGTTCTTGAAAAAATTATTGGGATATTTACAAGTATTTAAAGTAGTGGTAGCTTGTTTACCTTTCCCTTTCCACTTACCCTTGTTACTTGTTTTCCCATACTCTTTCTTCTGCTGATTTTTCAACTTCTTTACCCTTGGATCTGCTTCCCCTTGCTTCTTTTCGTCATCTATGTAGTATGCTTGTACACATGCCTCATTGAGATCTTTAGGCTTGGTGGAGATGACTTTTCTTTGAAGGTGAGTGTGAAGTCCTCCCAAGTACTTAGTCAGAATATCCTCATCCTTTAAGTCCATGTTTAGTAACATGGCCTACCACAAAAACTCCATAGTATAGTCCTACACACTTTGACCACTGCCTTGTCTAAAATACTGCCATTTAATCATTTGGTCAATCTTTTGGCCATTAGGATAGATTTTAGCTCTAAGTAATTCTTTAAATTCTTTATAATATTTCACAATAGGACGCTTCTTATTTTCACAAGTGGTTAGATGGGTTTCCCACCAAACCAGAGCGTGTCCCTCCATTTTGAGATGTGAAAAGGTGATCCTTTGTGCCTCAGTGACATTATGGATGCCAAAGTAGACTTATAACTATTTTAACCATTTATCAAATATCTCCACATCTAATTGTCCTTCAAATATTTTAATATCAACTTTCATCTCAACTTTAAAAGGAGTATGATCGGATTTTACCTTTTCTCTTGTGTTTGAAGTCTCTTCTTCATTCTCTTCCCCATAAATTTCTTGATGGGGGCTCCTTCATATGCCAAAATTTTCATCTAATCACCAAACCACTGAGTCCATGGAGTCTTGTTTGACATAAGTTGTCTTCTGTAAATCAGAAACCTCTTGTTGCCTTCTAAACATCCTATCCATCATGGTCTCTAGCATCTCGATTCTACGGACCAAGTTCTCTTCCTCCATTTCTCCCTGAATTCTCTGTTTCCACTTCTTTGTAGAAATTTCTGGATCGAAAGGTAAATTCTCTTTGCCTTTATATCTCATCACTGTCATACAAATCCAAGAAGGAATACCACAGTCCTAGATAATTGTTAGCTCTGATACCAAAATGATCTGTAAACTCTTCAGCTTTAGAATTATCCACAAAAACACAAATAAACGATGTTGTTGTACTTTCAATTATAAAATGACAAATATATTTAGTGAATCAATTATGCTTATGCTTAGAATCCACAATTGCAGGAAAGGAAAGAATTTAAGCTCATAAACACCAAAAAAATTTATCGTGAAAACCTCCAGAGGATGAAAAACTAGTTAGGAAGGGAAATTCCTCTTTCTTCCCACTTTTATTGGCCAATTCAAAATAACAAGTACATAATTTTCAATAAGTATGAAAGAGAAGTAGATAATATCCCACACTTCCTCCCAAATAATTACTTTCTCTATCTCAACACTCCTTTCTTCTACAAAACACAATTCCAGCACTAAGAACTTCTTGTTCACATGCTTTCATGCTTCAATTATCTTATTCTCTTTTACAAAAATGTATTTATAGCCTCTCCCATTTCCTCCCGTGCACTGGAGAATGGGAAAGGTCATGGAGGAGAAGAGATACAAATAATTGTCCAAATTCTAGGCTTTTCGTTTCATATTTTCATTTTCTATCCAAAAGATCTAAGACTGATGCAAAATGCAAATTGATGGTCCTAGGACTACCACCCTGGCTGGGTAGTGGTTCTGTAACCACCACTCTACACAAAGCGGCGGTCTTGTTACTAAAAAGATAAAACCTCCGTGTTTTCTTTATTCCTTCTTCATGCTAATTGTTTTGATGAATTAGATTCATTTTAGATCCCTATGAAACAATCCCCTTGTATTTAATGTACACAAATTTGATGAGGAGAAAGATGCATTTGAGGAGGGCACTCATGAGATGGGAGGAAGTTAAGAGGTGAATATGAGAGCACAGAAGATCCCGCACCTGACCATAGGATAGTTGGATGATAATTTGGAGAAGGAAGTGAAAAATATCATTCAAACTTGGTGGATCATGAGGTGGAGCACAGTGCTGAACAAATATTGAAATAAATACAAGAGAGCATAGAAAAGGAGAGGAGTCTAGTGGTCGGCTTCCCAAAGGAAACATACACCATTGGTAAGGGTGCAACATCAGTGAAAGAACCCATGATGACATATGTCAATGACCCTGACAAGGTTCTATGCACACATTTCTATAGTACGGTGCCCACAGACAACCTCTTTTTCTGGTCATCATTTGATAGTGGTAGCTCATACAGACGCACAATAAAGAGGTTTTCATGGACCTTTGAATCTGATGTTTCTGAGAATGAATTTGAGGTTCGTGTAGTTGCAGTGTTAGAAAATTAGAACTCCAATGAGGTGAATCCTTTTGTGGATACCCAGTGGCTAACGGATGAGTAGGCTTGTAATGTGCTCAACAAGGTGTCAGTGGAATTTGAGGAAAAGTTATTCAGAAGAAATAATAGAATCCGAGCCTTAGAGGAAGAATTAGAGGAAAATAATAAAGAGTTAATTGAGAGGGACATGGAGATAAAATAGTAGGAGTCTATAATTACGTAGTTAATGGGTGAGTTAATAGAGGAAAATATAAAAGTGTGTGAAGCCTTCAATAAAGTGAAGACTATCTCAGACTCCATCATTTCAGCATGCGCATATTTGGCCCCTCCTGAGCAGAAGTATGAGTTGTCTTTCCAATACCTAGAATATTTAATGCGATTTATCGCAATGGAGAAATAACCACTTTCACTGGAGTTAGTAGAGGAACTTTTACCGTGACAAAAATAATAGGAGAAGTTGAAGATTGAGGAGACCATAACTTGGTACTCCAAGCTCCTTGCCTCTATAAAAACAACAATGCATATGGCCAAAGTTTTCTATGACAATTATGGAGATAGGGATAGATTAGAAAGTATATGGGTTGCTACCCATGAGGAAAACCTAAACACATTCAGGTAAAAGAACAAGAATAACAGGGTAGAGTGGGAGAAGATTATAGCTGAGGTTGAGAAGAAGTCTGAAGTGATCACAGACTTAAGGGTCTCAATTAAAAATAAAGTGAAGGAATTATATCCCAAGGTTACATGAATGATGGACATGCTGAGTAATATTAGTAAGTAGATGGAAAATATTTTTGATACACTCAAGGACAAGGGTGAAGAGTTATCATTCGATGAAGTCAACATAGAGTGAGGTGGATGCCTAGAATAAAATTGAAGCATCCTTGAACAAAGACTTCACAATCCTTACACAATAGTAACAAAATTATTTTTTTATTTGGCGCAAGTCAGGTAAAAGTTATTATTTCCCTCAATTATTATTATTTTGTTGGAGATCAGATGGTTTTCCAAGGATGGACATCCCCTTTAGTGTGGGGTGATGTTGAGCCCTTAAAATGACTAAGTCCTAAAGTAAAGGATGAGCGCATGCGAAATGTTAGAGATATTGTATAGTGTGAACATTAGATATGATGAATATAATAGATATTATGATGTGAATATAATATTATCTAGTAAATAGTATTTACTTTATATAAATCATATTTACACACATCCCTGTTAGGAATATCTATGTTGTAGTGTGTACATAGAATATTATTAGTTAGATTATATTATAATGTGAATGTAATATTACATCTAGTAAATAGTATTTACTATATGGTAATTAGTAAATTAGTAAGTTATTAAGTTAGATAATAAAACAATGAGATATTGTTTTATTATCAATGTTATAATTAATGGTTGAAACTATTTGGGTAGATTGGTTTCATATGCGACCAAAGATTGTTGAGAAGGTTGCAGGTAAGGATGAAGACATTATTATGAGAGTTGTTACTATGATTCTCCTATATAATGGAATGCATAGTTATGGGCAATGTAGCAGAGTTAATAGAAAAAAATTAAAGTTAAATCTATGCTCCTAAACCTGTATGTCTTTACATTTGGTTTAAGAGCAGGTTCTTCTATATATCAAATTACATAGAACAAGATAACATAGCAGAAAGAAAGAGAAATTTGGGTGCAGATCTGAAGATTATGGAACCATGTGTTTACATAGAAAAATCACTGGTGACTGATGGAAAAATGGTGATGACCGAATGAGATCTGATTCTTTGCAGATGCAGTCACCAACGATTGGGATAAATCGCTAGTGAATTGAATAAATCACCAGAAAATACCATCTGATTGCCAATGACCACTGTGGTCTAGTAAAAGTAATTTTTGTAATATTCAGTTTTTTCCCATTTTTGGACATATTGAAAAAAAGCACAAGACAAAAAAAATCCATTTTTGGAAAGGGTCCGGGACGATTTTTTTAGAAAATTTAACTATCAATCTATAGATCAGTATTGTTTGAAAGGCATCATGGAAAGGACTAATATAAACTAGATAGATAAGTTTAAAGGCCAATATTTTCACACATGGCAGCTACAAATGCAGTTACATCTCATAGAGAAGGATCTATGGGATGTGGTGAAGCCTAATTCAACTCCACGCACTAGAGGAAATGAATTGGAAAAGTTGAATGTGAAGGATTAGAGAGCCATGGAGACCATTGGCTTAGGATTGTCTAAATCCTATTTACATCATATAGATTTATCAAAATCTACAAAGGATATATGGGAGTCTCTCAACAAACTTTTCGGATCTGTGGCAGAAATAACATGGACGTCACTAAAGAAACATCTATATGGATTGAAGATGGATGAGAATGTAAAAATTGATGAGCACATTAGTAAGTTTTGATCTCTCTTAAATCAACTTGCTGGAATAAAAGAAAATGTAAAGGATGATGATGCTAAATCCATCCTTCTTAATAGTATGCCTAAGAGTTACTCAAATATTGTATTTACTTTGAGTAAAGTTACTATTAGTCTAGGAGTGATTTATACATTGTTAGAAATAAGTAGTCATGAAGAACATGAAGAAGTACTATATGTAAGAAACAAACCTAGCCCCTCATCTAAGAAGGAAAAACATAAACCAAAGAAGGTTCCTTCACATGGAAAAATAATATGCTTTTATTGCAATGAGATTGGGCATGTAATACTAAACTGTAAAAAGAGAGCTTGGGATCTTCTTGATGACAAGATAGATCAGAAAGCCCTTCTAGCTGAAGTAGAAATTGATTAGGAAGCCTACTCATATGATGAAGAACTTTCTTGTCCTAGTGACAAGGATTACCTATGGTAGACTCTTCACTTGTTGGAGGAAGGAGGACAATTATCATTCTCTAGTCATTCACCAACGATGGGGTCGCAGAAAGATATGGTGATGTTATATTTTAGTTGTATGGTCTGTTTATAAACAAGGGGGTGAAACTATTTTCATTTTTTGATTTTAATGTGTTCACATAGACTAACAATTGCTCCTGAGTGTCTATTTGGCATGGAAGAAGAAAATTGCTTGACTAATCTTACAGGGGCAAAGCATCTACATACGGTCCTCTGACTACCATACTTTGGTGGAAGGTACTTCATTGGAAGGTGATCATTCAATGAAGATGTTCATACGACAAGAATGATCATTAACAACAAGATCCAGACAGCAAGATCTAGTAGCAACGGCTACTCCGGCAAGTTTGATGTTTCGAGGCGCTCTTACCCAATAGTCACACTAACGGTGTTTGTTAGAGATATTGTATAGTGAGAACATTAGATATGATGAATATAATATTGTCATGGATAATATTATTATAATGTGAATGTAATATTACATATAGTAAATAATATTTACTATATGGTAATTAGTAAATTAGTAAGTTAGATAATAAAACAATGAGATATTGTTTTATTATTAATGTTATAATTAATGGTTGAAACCATTCGGGTAGATTGGTTTCATATGCAACCAAATATTTTTGAGAAGGTTGTAGGTAAAGACAAAGATATTTTTATGAGAGTTGTTACTATGGTGATCCTATATAATGGAATGCATAGCTATGGGCAATGTAGCAGAGTTAATAGAAAAGAATTAAAGCTAAATCTATGCTCCTAAACCTGTATTTCTTTACACGAAAGGTATTATGGAGAAAAGTACATAAATGAAAGCACACATTATAGACAATTTTACGTGAAGGAATAGGAAAGGGTTTAACATTTTATGGACTTATCCACATTTTGGTTAAAGGGTATCACATACAAAACACATGAAGTTGCAGATAAGCGTAATAATGATAAGGTTATCACATGAAAGCTTAGAGCTCAAGAAAATAATATTCCAAGCTATATTTACGGTTACAGGATGTAAAGTGGAGGTTTTTATGGCTAGTTGGTATCTGTAGGGCTTTGACAATTGATTATAATAGGATATGATGACATTTGGCATGCGGGCCTACTTCTGGAATGATTATCAAGTGAGCTTCTATCCTATTTAAGGAAGCATTTGGATCTAGACAAAGGGTGACCAAGGACTGAAAACTAGAGGTAAGCAATTGGGGATTATAGATCTGATGTTGTATTGTGTATGGGTGTATATTGGGTTTTCATAGTTGTGGTGTATCTCTACAGGAAGAGATTATGTAATAGTTCTAGGGGTAAAATGGGGTTTTGAACGTGGAATGTTAGTAACTTGATCTATTTAGTTTCTTATGAGCCGTTTAATGTAGCATGGCTATTATAAACACTTGTTAATCAATATATGAAAGAGTTTTCTGAATATATGTGTTTATGGGTTCAAACCCTAGTGTAATTCTTGTTACTCATGGTATAGATCTATTTCTCCTATGATTTTGCAATGTTTACACTTATATCATGATGCATTTATTCTTAGATCTAGTAGAGAAAATTCTTGTGTTTATGTTTCTCCAAAAATTCCACCATTAATGTCGAATAATTCTTACAAATCTCACATAAATACGAATATGAACTATGCATGACAGATCCAACATTTAATTAACTTCATACTATAATGAAGACAACACAACTGACATAAAGTGTTATAAAAAATAAATAGAGAAAGCTAACCATTTTACTTTAGACCCTGCACTTCTTCACTTGAATGTGTTGCCTTGTAATAGAGAAGCTTCCCTTTCCTTCCCACATAAAAATTGATTGAAAAATTTCAATCTCCAGGTCATGAATGGGTAGACATTTGTCAACACATGCAGTCAGGTGGGTGCATGTAAATATGCTTAGTAGTCAGATGTATGTGCATGTAGCTAATTGGTTACATATTTGTCTAACATTACATTAATTTCATAGTAAAATGAAGAAAAAAAATTGAGCATATATATTTTATTAGTATATATTGGTTAATGTCCTTAATTGGTGTTTCAAGTTAGTTGCGATATACATCCATAAGTACAAAAATTATTTTAAACAATAGGCAAGATGACCCGAAAAAATTATTTATACCAAAAAATTTTAGGAAAAATGTTTCTCCATATGACTCCTTAAAATCACAAAACACAAATTTCAAAAATGTAAATATTCGTGAATTAGGGAAGATTCACCACTAAAATTTACCCTGATGGTAAGGTCACAAAGAGGGGGTAAGATGAATAATATTTAGGAGGAATATCTAGAATGTAATGAAGGCCTTAGGAGGTAAAATACTTTGTGGATCATTCAGCTAATGTGGAAATATGTGGAGAAGCATGAACATCAATGAAAAATATGCAGAACAACATAACTTCATGAAACTCATCAAATCCATGTGTAGACACAAAATCATGCACTTTAGGTATTATTTAGTCCCATTCTCATACTACTATTTAGAATTTTTTGGAGTGAAGAAAGTACTTATTAACCCCCATCTTTTGGCCATATTACCTTGTTTTCTTTCATCATTCCCGACCTCTTGAACCTACATGCCCAATCATATTTCATCATTTTACATAATTTTAGCTTTGACTGGGGCACACATGACAAAACTAAGGCACTCATGGGTGCCCTACTCCTAGCAGGGGCACCCAAATCCTTTTTTAACTTTCCCACCAATTTTTGGGAACTTTCTAGTCGTTTCAGCTTCTTATTTTTTTCTGGTCGACCTTTGCTGGTTTAATTACAAAATTATATCAAGAGAACCCTATATATATATAGTTATGAGGCCATAATGAGGAACCAATCACTAGTCACTACTATCATCCACCTAGAGTTGTATTCAAATAAGACATTTGGAGATCATTTACATTCATGTAGCTCCAACACAAACTATAAGGTTGCTTCATCAGCATTACACAAGCATAGGAAAGGATTCTATTCTACTCCATATACCATTCTATTACATTTTTACATCTAGTTATTAATCACCACTTCACAAAGTGTGACTAGCACACAAGCACCTAGGGCACATGATGCACACACACACACACACAAACTACATTTGGGTCTGAAATGTAGTGTAGTTCTTAGTTATAAGACTAGTGTTGTGTAAGATGAGGTTAGTCTGACCCATTCATTTTATTTGTTATTTTTTTACATTTTTGATACTTCTTATGGTATCTTACAGGTCTTTCTTTCATCTTGGATTGTCAACAACACTTGGCCTAGTGCAGTGAACCTAATGTGACACACAACAAGGGTTTTTGACCATCTTCTGAACCTATAAAAATCAGTTCAGTGCCTTTCGAAAATATTAGGGCACCCATCTTGCATACCAAAGTACCCACAGGTTCCCTAGTCCCTCTCCAAGATCTCCATTCCATTTAGATACCTTGGATCCATCCTTTTTTAGGCCTCTACACAATTGTTCCTGCTTCTTGTTTCTCCAGTAACTTCTATGACATAGTCCATTGAGCTTTCTAATCAGCTAAGTCACTTCTGTACTCTTTTTATACATTATATTTTCTACTTTTATTATATTATTTGTTAAGGTCATTTTCTAGAGTCATTTACTACATTTATTTATTGTATTTACATGTCATTTTAGATCAAATTAACTATACATATTCCCCTATTGTTTAGTTAATCATTTTGTGAATCCCACATTCGAATCCAGTTTTTGTGTAGGTTTTATTCTCCTTTCACTATGGATCAATATCACAAAGCCTTTACTGAATCTCATCTTAAGCCAATTAATGATCATATTGTTGTGCACCCTCTGAAAGAAGGATATGCAACAACCGATATCGAAACAATGCACCACAACGAAGTTGCACTCTGATGGTAATGTCGTAGCTCCAACACAATAAGAAATATTCAAACAATGGAAAGAATATGCAAATAAGAAAACATGTCTGCTCATTCTCATAGATCAAAAAAGGAAGTACAAATAGGGGTGTTGTGTAACCCCCATGCCCAAACAATGAAAGTAAGTCCTATGACACCACTGACGCATATGACACCACTAAAGCAGGAGTTACAATTCCAAATAAGGAATGTAACTCCTATAATGCATTAACGTAAATGACAATGATAGATTCTATTATAGAATCTGACACTTATCATTTGACTCCCTAAGACCTATGACTCTCGCAAGGTGAGATGAATCACCATGTGATGTGGATGATGACTAGGGAGGTCACATACACTAACACCCCCCCCTTCATCAAAGCCGAGGTAGAGGTCATGGTAAGATAGAATAGAAAATAAGACACCCCTAGAAAACTAAGAAAGATGTGCCAATGGGGCCCGAAAAGTAAAGGATTTATAAGGTGCCCATGTAAAAACAACATCTTTGTCGAAGGAAGAGGAGGAGGAGAAGAGGGAGATGAGAGGGATGCAGAAGATGCCATGGACAGATCTAAAATCTGTAACTCTAAAAAGTCTGCCAGTAGAATGTTGATCATGGGATCCTCTACCTCTAGACTGAAGAAGAGCCACCTACATTGAATTGTGTGCCTACCCTTAGGAAGGACAAAAATGATGTGCTGGAATTCTTCCCACTCCTTGAAGAAAACTAAAGGAAGCAACAAAAAGAACTCTGAGTCTAGTCCATGAAAGTGTGACATAGGTCTAACAAGTGAGTGTAAAGGAACTGAAGGTAATGTCACAAGTGCAAAACTGTGAGAGTATGAAGGGTGAACACCTATAGAAAAGATGTCCAAATGATGTAAAGGTAACAAAACATCCCCCATAATAGAAAATGGATCCACTAGTAAGGGTGGATCAAGGTCTCTAGAAAAGTGGAAGTGGTAAGAGTCCCAGAAGGGGAATTCCCAACAACAGAGATGATGAACTCCTCTAAAATACATGTAGATGGATGAGGAACCTGTAGTACATCACAAGTGTACTCTACGAAAAGATGACTAAGTTTAGGCAGATACTCGTCCCAATGAGGGGGCTCAACAAATAGAAGAGTGATGTCAGATAGGTATGATTCATCCAATGAAGGTGGAGGAGTGAAAGGGGATTCAAACATTGAATGTGGAAAAGAGGTAGGGTCCGATGACTATATGAGACTTTATAGGAGACTGCTCAATATTTGATAAAATGTGGGATTTTTCAACACTCTCTGGAATAGTGAGAGAAGGAGGATAGGAGTCCTCTGTAGTACTCTCGACATTAGAACTGGGTGCATAATCCTCCCCATCAGAAGTAGAACCAAACGAGTCTGTTTCAGTGGAACTATCATCACATAAAGAAATAAAGAAGAGAACTGAATCAACAGTAACAACAACGTCAAAAATATGTGAAGGGTATCCATAGAGGGACTGAAGAATGCTCCAGACATGGTGGGATGGATCTGATTCTACCACTTAAAACTAGTGTGATGGAGAGAGATGCATCATCATGGTACCAAAAACATGGTCAAAAGTGTTGATAAAATCATTAAGATGATGATGATCAGTGGGTGCGAGAACTGACCCAAGAAAGAAGTGTGAAAGATGCTCGTAGGCGAAGTAGTGTTCCATAGAAGCATGCCATGATGAATAGTTCTCTCTCCCAATAAGAAGTGGTGGAGGCTATAAAGTGATCCTATGATGCTCAAGTTAGGAAAGAGCACCCTCCATGATGCTGAATCAAAAGTGCAAGGTGCACAAATGCAAGACATCAGACTTAGACGATAATGCATCTACATGTAAAAATCCAAGCGTACTAGTGAGCCCCCTAGAATGCGGCATGTTATAAATTAGTGTGTTTACAAACTTTACAATGTCATCATTTAATGTGTGAAAAATCATGCAAATTTGACTAAAGAAGTGTTCAAAACTGAGCAGTGAGTTAAAATTTATACAAAGAAAATGAATCCCACAACTGATGGAAAATGCCAATAAGTCTTACAAACAGATTTAAAAAGTACTTGAAATGGGTACAAAGGGTTTTGTGTGGGTACTTGTTGGAAATGGTATCAAATTTTAAGAAGGGTTTGATTTTCTTGCGAAAGGGGATTAGCCTCCTAAAAACCCCGAACCTCACCCTCCATCTTCAACACACGAATAAAGGACACAATTACAAGTAAATTAGAGCCTTAAAATTATTACAATGTCATTATAAGAATGTTTTTTCCTTATAAAATTAAAAATAGGATTGTTTTAACCACCAAATAGGTTCTAAAAGGGATGGGTGTGACCAAACCTAGTTGGTTTAAGTGCACCACATATGACCAAGTTAACATTCGGTTGTTGTGAGAGCTCCTGCAGCGAGATAGTCACTTCAAGTTGAACGAGACAACTTGACCAGCTAGGATCTCATCTGCTACATTAACCTTGGGTTGAGAGCAAGGTGTCACTGACCAAAGAAAACTCAAGTGCTCAGAGTAACTAATGCTAAGTAGGTAAGACGTGGGGGAAGAAGATCTAGTTGCAGAGAAACGGTCACAATTCAGAGAGTAGCAGACGAGTTGTTCAAGACCACTCGCCAAGATATAAATGGGATCCCTTTTGAACAGAAGTTGGTTGTATAGGGATACATGTCAACAGTTGAAAGGAAAAAATGAGGATTCATGCAGAGTTGACATCGAGTTGAATGGAGAACAAAGCAAGGATGAGTGCGAGCTCCAGGTAAATTCTCAGCGAGACGATAGCTTCCAACGGTGCACGAGTTGACCAAAAAATGAGGTTACAAGGTGAGACTCAAGATGTAGACCAATGCAAATGAGCTTATAACCTAGAATGATTAAAATAGATATTAAACACGTCCACACAACAAGGCTTTATCCCAATGAGCACAAAAGGTAACCAGAGGTATGTGCCAAAGGTAATCAGTGTTCAACCAAGCACGATTTAAGTCAGTGTGAGATTGATGCACTAAATAACAATGTCAACCAATAACCACAACAATAAGCACATAGCTCGGACTAGTATGAGGATACACCATTAAAAACATGATTCAACACCAGTCTGAGCATACAACAACCCAAACCAATATAGAGAGGCTTGATTCACCATGAGGAGGATGCATACAGATAAGTAAGGTGAGTAGGTAGAGTATAGCTTAAAGTGAAAAACAAAACAACACTCAAATATTAAATTTGTAACCCGTGAACCTGAAATGCACCCCAAAACACAGAAAACGCGTGCAGATCCTGGAAAACTCAAAACCACAAAAAAATGACCACACAAAAAAAACACCTCAAACTTGCAACTATTGAAACCTCAGTGCAAGGTGAACAATACAATTCCAAAGTAATAATAAAAAAACTTGCATGAGGAAATAAGAAGAAACTAGAAATAATAAGGAACTTATAAACAAAGAGTGCACATTTTACCGAAACCTCATGCTCTGATACCATGAAAGAGGTTTATGTGAGAAGCGATAACGAAACAATGTACCACAAAAAATTTACACTATGATGTTACCATTGAAGTATAAATTTATTGTGGTGCATTGTTTCGATATCGGTTCTCGCATATCCTTATTTCATGGTATTAGAGTTGCATGACTTGTCATCACACCAAAATCTCAAATGGATGATGGAGAGGGATCTCATCATTTTAAACAATTTCTACACCAACACACTCCTATACGATGGAGCTGGGTATACACCCAATCAGGCCCAACAACATTAGGAGGCAGTGACACCAGGAATTTCCTAGGAGACCATTGGAGTGTAACTTCATTGTGGTGCATTGTTTCGATATCAGTTATCACATATCCTTCTTTCATGGTATCAGAGCTGCATGACTTTCTGTCACACCAAAAAATCAAATTGATGGTGGAGAGGGATCTCATCATTTGAAACAGTTGCTATGCTAACACCATCCCACACAATGGAGCCAAGTATACACCTAATTAGGGCGAACAACATTAGCAGGAAGTGACACCAGGATTTTTTTGGGAGGTCACCCATCCTAGCAGGGATCTCATCATTTTAAACAGTTGCTATGCCAACACCCTCTCACACAATGAAGCTGGGTATACACCCAATTAGACCCAACAACATTAGGAGGCAGTGACACCAGGAATTTCCTAGGAGATTATCAGAGTGAAACTTCATTTTGGTGCATTGTTTCGATATTGGTTCTCGCATATCCTTCTTTCATGGTATCAAAGCTACATGACTTACCGTCACACCAAAAGCTCAAACTGATGGTGGATAGGGATCTCATCATTTTAAATAGTTGTTATGCCAACACCCTTCCACACAATGGAGTTGGGTATACACCCAATCAGGTCCAACAACATTATGATGCAGTGACACCAGGAATTTCCCAGGAGGTCACGCATCCCAACACTACTCTGGGGCTAGTGCACTTAACTACCTAGTATCATGGTTGCACGAATTTTCGTCAAACTAAAATCTTGAACTGATGGTGGAGAGGGATCTCATCATGTTAAAAAGATTCTACACCAACACCCTCCCACATGATGGAGTTGCGTATACACTCAATCATGCCCAATAACATTAGGAGGCAGTGACCTCCCTAGAAATTGCCAGTTTCACTGCCTGTTAATGATATTGGGCCTGATTGGGTGTATACCTGGCTCCATCATGTGGGAGGGTGTTGGCGTATCAGCTATTTAACACGATGATATCCCTTTCCACCATTAGTTTGAGCTTTTGGTGTGACAGAAAGTTGTGCAACTATGATACTAGGCAGTTATACGTGTCAGCCCCAGAGTAGTGCTAGAATGGGTGACCTCCCAGGAAATTCCTAGTGTCACTTCTGCCTAATACTATTGGGCCTGATTGGGTGTATACCTAGATCCATCATGCTGGAGAGTGTTGGCATTGCAACTGTTTAACATGATGAGATTCCTCTCCACCATCAGTTTGAGTTTTTAGTGTGACGGTAGGTCGTGCAGATCTGATACCATGAAAGATGGATATGTGAGAAACGATATCGAAACAATGCACCACAATGCAGTTGCACTCCGATGGTAACATCATAGCTCCAACACAATAAGCAATATTTGAACAATGGAAAGAATATGCAAATAAGAAAACAAGTCTGCTCATTCTCATAGATAAAAAAGGAAGTACAAATAGGGGTGTTGTGTAACCCCCATGCCTAAACAAGGAAAGTAACTCCTATGATGCCACTGACGCATATGACGTGACTGACGTATATGAAATCACTAAAAGAGGATTTATAATTCCAAATAAGGACTGTAACTCCTATGACACACTGACACAAATGACAATGATAAATTCTATGACAGAATCTGATAATTGTCATTTGACTCCCTAAGACCTATGACTCTCGCAAGGAGAGATGACTCAGCATGTGATGTGGACGATGACTAGGGAAGTCACACACACCAAAACCCTCAATTTCTATACTTACTTTTACATGTTGGCAAAAATAAAGATCTTAAGGCCATTAATGATCATATTGCTTAATTTAGCAAAAATCGATGCTTCTATGACTATACCAACTTTTGTTTCCACTCAATTGCTCACTTTTACTATTTTACCTATCTGTACTATTCCTATTTGAGTTACTACTCCTACCAATAATTTTATGCCACCCTTAGTTTCTCATATACTGAAGGTTTCTTTCATTGGCAATCAAGACTTAACTTCTCTTTATCACGACCTTCAAGCTCAAATTCGCAAGCTGCAATATGCCATTTTGCATGCATCACCATATTTATATTTTACTTTATGAATGGATACTGTATTTGCACCTAATATTTTTAATTATCTCCTCTATCCTAGCTTCGTCACCCATAAGCTATCCATTTCTAATGGACATGGTGACCCACAGGAACATCTTAGAGCCTTTCTTGTTGCTTGTCTAGATTTCAATAATGATCATATCCTTTTAGATAAAATATTTCCTCGTGTGATCTCCATGATTATGGGATGTGTTGGTTTTACAACCTACCTCTTCACTCGGTAACTTCAATCATGCATCTACCCAATGATTCTATTACTCATTTCGGCATCAATTTCAGCTCTAAGTTCTCTTATGCTTGGCTAGTACAACTTAAACAGGGGATCAAATGATTACCTCCCCAAATATTTTTTGAGGTATAAGAAAAAAATTTGTAATATGAAAAATGTGCTTGTGTACTCTGATATTGAAGAATTGTTCATTCAGATTCTTGTATCACCTCTCCAAGATAGTGTTCTCTTTGACACCTCTCCTTCATTTGATCAGTTTTTTCACACTCTTAAGCTTCATGAGACCAAACTCCTATCCATAGGAAAACTTAATTATCAGAATCAGGCTTCATCCTCCACTAATTTTCCTAACAAGACTCGATTCAAACCATCTTCCATTAAACCAAAAAATTAGAAAATCACTGTCAATGTATTCACTCTTATCAAAGAGGTTTAATCATAATAACCTCAACGCATGTTTAGTAACTTTCCAATGGCTCCACATATCATATTGAAACAATTTCTCGAGAGAAATATTTTTACCCTTCCCCCACCAATCGACTTAGATCCATCATGACCACAAGGTAGGAACTAAAATGAGAACATCCATTTTGATTATCATTGATGCATGGGACATTCTACAAATAGATGTTTCAAACTCTGTAAATTCATCCAAGACATAATTGATGCAAACAAACTATATTTTCCAGAGTCTACTAACTCTTCCTTAACTAAAAAAAGGGTAAAATCAAGATCTTTAACAATGAATATCAATAAAGTGAGAAGAATACATTTGAATCTTCTTCCAATCATACATATAACGTAGTACCTCCTCCTAGATTAGGAGCTCTTGATTTCTTAGTTAAAAATAGTGATGCTTCTCCACTAATCATTTATTTCTCTGATGTTGATTATCACACATATTTCATATCTAACTACTTACATATCAATACGTCTATTGGCTTTACCTCTATTAAAAAAACTAAGCTTGACCCATCATAGCCCATTAGTGCATGCTTTGTTTAACTTCTTAAGGCTATCGGCTACCCATAATCGCAAATTGAGTACCCTTTCAACAAACCCTTTGACATTTTCAAACTTCATGTTACACTTGGTCCTCTAAAATTACACAAGCCTTTCCTTGTTAGAAACATAGTTTCAAGATGTGACATGCTTCTCGGTCTCAATTAGATCCGTCAATCTCAATCAATCATTTGTAACAATCATTTTTGACTAAAATTTATTCACAACTAATAGGTCATTTACATTTATAGTGTCCCTCCATCCACTCCATGGTCACTATCTCTTCGTTCAGTAGCTAGCACATCATCTACTTCCTCTAGCACATCACATTCTATGTTGCTCAAATCACAATATATTCCTAGTTCCCTTTCTCGATAAGTGTCCACATGACCAAAATTCTCTACTAGTCCTACACATAGGTACAGGCCCATTCCTGTGAAATTCACTGCCCCCACCTCAGTTTATTCCACGTGGGTCTTCATCATATTCACATTTAGCATCATGTAGATCTCCATCACTGAATCATTTTTTGATGCCACGACCTCCATCATACATTCATCCATCAAATTCATATAGACTTCATTCACCAACATAGTGTCTTCCTCCTATACCACCACTCTTAGAGCATGATCATATGTTTTCATCATCATATGCATCAGACAGAGGACCTTCGTTCTTCATGGTTATTGGTTAGCTCATTTATTTAGGTACACTTGGGGGACATAGTATATGTTACATCTCCTCCACCCATCACCAAATATATGCAGTTATCATCTTTGAATTCTCATACATAAATCTCTGACCATGAGCATATTCATTCTTACTTTAGCATCGTCGTTACCCAATGACACACTCTTGCAATTCGGTTCGCACATGACTATAGAGGGCATTACTACACATTGTGTCTATTTACACATCGTGACTCTTGCATCACACATTCTATATTTAGTTTATATCATTTCAACATTTACGCATCTACATGTCATACATCTAACTAGTCCTCATTATTCATGTTTCACACTTACATCTAGCATTACATACTACTCATCATACACATCACACAATGTGTATTTCATAGTATTAGTCTATCTATGCATTTTTGCATTTCATCCTATACATTGAATATCACACATCCTACACATCATGTGGTCATCTATTATCATCACACATACTACATCACCCTCTACGTGTTGCACTCATTATCCTATGATGCACTTTAGTTCCTCGGTCCATACTTGACTACCAAAGGTTTAAAAATCAAATGGACCTTATAACACTTGCACGTTCATTATTCGCCCTTCCATCATGCAACATCACTATGATAGTGACATGCGTTATAGGCTTAACGGTCATCTACTATATCATCTTGTAGTGGTTTATGCTTTAGGCTACATCACCACTCCCTCTATTCATCTTGTAGTCATACACGCTATAGGCTACATTGTCACTTACTCTATCATCTTGTAGTGATACATACTTTAGGGCTGAATCATCACTCATACATTCATTTTTTCATGATATTCACTTAATCTATAAGTCTTATGCACATCTCTTCTATATGTTTCCTATCATCATCGCTACATATACGTACTCATCACATCGTGCTAGACACAACACATATACTTTGACAATTTGCTGATCATGAAATCTCGTTTACAGTTCATTGTTGAATATTGAGGGGGAAAACCAAATGAACCTAACTCCATACATTTACATTCACTCATGGGGCACACGGATCCTATCATCCATCTTGCATTCCATTCCATCCATCCATAACATACTACATATTATGGTTTCTTTTACTCTTGCTTACTTTTTGTTGCTCATGGTAACTTTATTACACATGGTAGTTATATTAATTGTCAATCAATTATCTATACCATCGACACATGCTTGCTCATGTATTTTTCTAGTTGATCATAGATACAGATCTCTTACACGTAGCACAGATGCTCACTTTCAACCCTTCCTAAATTGGTCACTGTGGGCATCCACATTTTCCTCTTCCACATGTTATTATTTCATTATATACTTAACACTTTACATTAATTCATTCTACATGATTTTGACATACTGGGTATCATTCTAAAATGCTAAGGGTGCTTTATGTGCAACTGCTATGCACCTAGGGAAAGGATGTTATGATGTATATGTATTGATGTAGATGCCGACATGTGGCACACACCCCCTTATCTTATTATATCATTCATTTATGATTTATTATGCTTAGGAGGTCGGCCTCAGTATTGGCCATAAAGTTAGAATGGTATATATAGGGGTTAGAAGGTTGTAGTTAATCATCATATTGAGTATTGGAGTGTTATTGTATGGTTTGGAGGTTACCCCCTGGAAGTGGTATTGGAGGTTGACCCTCCAAGTGGCACAACTATTAAATGAGAATATTGTCATAATTTATCTATATTTTGGTGTTCTCTCATGTTATTTTGTTGTATATGTTTTGATTTATAAAAGTAATATCCTTACAAGTGGTATCAGAGCCAATCTCGTTAGAGTAAAATGCCAATATCTATATTTTTTTGTTTCGAATATATCTTAAAGAGGGTATCGAATTTTTTCCCAGTTTTTACATCATAATTTGGAAACACTCTAAGTCAGAATATTTGAAAATATCAGCTCCATTGGATCTATTTTATGGATGTTAGTGGTGTTTTAGGTTTTTTCATAAATTCACTGTTTAGGAAGCAAATTGTGGTATTTTTTAGCAAAATTTATATTTTCGGAAAGCTCTTGAAATTTCAGTTAGGATTTTTTCTTTGTTTTTTTATCCATCTACCAAAATATTTTCATAATTCCTAAACCCTAATCATGATCACATGGATAACAAATTTTTATGGAAATGGTGAGATGGATGCTAAAGAATGGTGGATAAAATTTAAGAATATATATCCTCATATTTCATGACAAGGAATAGGTTTTCACATTATCTTGGTGGTCCTGAATGGATTTGGTTTTCTAAGTTAAAAAATGATAGGAAGGATTGGTCTTGGGAGGAAATGGAACAACTTTTTATGGATAGATGGGACCACAGAGAGGAAGAACAGTCAAAGGAAGATGATGGGGAAGAATATATTGAAGAATCAAGAGAGAAATAAGATGAAGAGGAAGGTAAAGAATATTCAAGGGAAGATGATGGTGCAACATATATTGAAGAATCAAATGCAGAAGAATTTGAAGAAGACTATGAAGAAGAGGAAGAAAAACAAGATATTGATGCAGAAGAAGATATTATAGCTCACAAGAAGGAAGATACCATATTTTAGTTTCATGGATGCATTCAAAGGAATAAGATAATTGTTTCCATAAACCCTAACAACAAGTATAAATTCATCAACAAGGATATGGCTCAACATCTACATATTCAAGAAAGTAATATCAAAGAAGCTTAAGTGAATGGTAAGAAAATTCAAGTTTTTGAAGATTTAAAACTTACAATGGACAAATATACTTTACATTCATATTTTTTTCCCTTATATATGGATGGTTTGGATATTTTTCTTGGGTATCCTTGGTTAGAGACATTGGGGAAAATTAATATTAATATGAAAAATAATTTTATGAAGATTTGGTACAAAAAGAAGAAGGTCACTTTACAGGATATCAGGCTTAATGGAAATCAAATAAAAGTCAATATAGACCATGAGGATGATTTAGAATATGGAGAAGAAGGGAATAAGGATGATTCACAAGAGGAACATGAAGAAAAAGAAGGAAATGATGATTCATCTACTCAAGAGAAGAAGAAAATATCAAATGCAAAGGTGGAAGAAGAAAAGAAAGTTCAAAAATAGGTTGATAAGGTTGAGGATACTATAACTGCAGCATATTGAAATCCACGTCAACATGAGATAAAAAAATCATGGAGATATCCCAGGGCACATCATATTTCCAACCAATATAGATATACAGGTAACTGGAGGAATAATCACTTTATTTATACAGGGGATCAATGGAGCAACAATTATGAAGCATGGAATCCTTATTATGGTTCTCCTTATCATGGTTATACATGGAATCCTTATTATGGTTATCCTTATTATGGTTATAAATGGAATCCTTATTATGGTTATGCATTGAATCCTTATGTTGGTTATGCATGGAATCCAAGGATGATAAACTATGGTCACAAATGGAATTAGAGTAGCATAACAGAATATGGATATTAGTTCAAATATGTATCATCTACCAGGATCACATATGGATGGATGATCGATCATGATGAAAAGTGTGTAAAAATTTACAACACACTCATTACATGGTTTCTTCTTATCTTTCGGGGATGAAACATGTCAAGGAGGGAAGGAATGCTATGCACCTAGGGAAAGGATGTTATGATGTATATGTATTGATGGAGATGTTGACATGTGGCACACATCCCCTTATCTTATTATATCATTCATTTATGATTTATTATGCTTAGGAGGTTGGCCTCAGTATTGGCCATAGGTTAGAATGGTATATATAGGGGTTAGAAGGTTGTAGTTAATCATCATATTGAGTATTGGAGTGTTATTGTATGGTTTAGAGGTTACCCCCTGGAAGTGGTATTAGAGGTTGCCCCCTCAAAGTGGCAAAGCTATTATATGAGCATATTGTCATCATTTATCTATATTTTGGTGTTCTATCATATTATTCTACTGTATATGTTCTTATTTATACAAGTAATATCCTTACAACAACTTTTTTTATGCAGGGATATTTGTTTCCATACTTATTTGTTACATTATAAGTTATTGTTTGTTCTTATATGTAGGCATTTCCTTATGTTTAGTGTGCACACTTGTTTGTTTGTATGTGGCCATGATGGCCTTGCATGTCTTGTGACATCATGAGTGATTTCACATGATTGTAGCTCACTTTGTGTGGCTTATTTATCTTCTTGCATGTTTAAATTAATGTACTTGGTAGATTTTACACTGTCTACATAGATGACACATTGCGTTATACATGTATGTTTTTACTAACACTTGTCTTTGGCTAGGCTTATTTTTTGTGAAAACCTTGGTTTATATCAATCATTTTCCCTTCCCCTGTAGGGAATAGTCTCATAATTATGGAGGTTGGTTCTCTTTTGGCGTTGTATTCTCCTATCATCGATGTCACATGCACCCCCAAAGAGGGGGGCATCATTTGGGGTTTTACATACTACACAATGCATTTACACTGGTTCATTTTTATGCACTTTCCTTCCTTGGCTTTGTGGGTTACATACAACTAGTCTACGAACCCCATACACAATGGATTGTATAAGACATGGTAGTCCTTAACATTCTAAGAATAAGTTCAAGCTTAGAGGATATAGTGGAATTCCTCCCTATACTTCTTTGTCCAATTACGTCAAATCACTCAAAAACCCAAGATGTACAGAAATCTCTTCATAGAATTTTAGGGAAGCAATTACAGGTTAGAGGATACAGGGGAATTCCTCCCTGCACTTCTTCAGCATATGACATCAGATCACCCAAAAAAACCCAAAAGTATAAGATATCCTTCTACACTCTCTTACTCGATATAGATCAAGTGCACATGTTCCATTTACACTTTTTTATTTGCGTATTTTACATTCACGTTATTTTTAAATTTATATACACGCATATTTTACATTGCGTGTTTATGCATACATACAAACCTATTTGAATAATTGATAATTTTCTCCTTTTAGGTCTGGCCCTATGAGAAAAAAGAAGTCAAATGGGGGAAACGACAAAAAAATTAGCGACAGCAACAACAACATTTTGCAGTAGCACACACCATAAAAATCATGTAGGTACATCACAAAAATAGGAATTGCACACACGATTCCACCCTAGGTTCACTCTTATCACCTTTTTCACACTTTTTCATCTTTAGTTTGCATGTTCCATCATAGTTTTTTCATTCCACATGTTTTCTAGTCCTTCAGCGTGTTTTCTCCTACAATATTCATGGACATCACCTACGCATTTCTATCTAGTTTATGTTATGAGATTTATACTAAAAAACATAACTTTTGGAAAAATGTAAACAAAAAATCATGCACTTTAGGTATTATTTAGTCCTGGTCTCATACTACTATTTAGAAGTTTTTTGAGTGAAGAAAGTACTTATTAACCCTCATCTTTTATCCATCTTAATTTTTTTCCTTTTATCATTCCTGACCTCTTGTACCCGCATACCCATTCATATTTCATAATTTTATGATATTTTATCTTTGACTGGGGTACCTTGTCCAGTACTAAGGTGCCCATGGGTGCCCTGGTCCCATTAGGGGAGCCTCAATCCATTTTGAACTTTCTAGCCATTTCATCTTCTTATCATTTTGGTGGTCTGACATTTCGTGGTTAATTACATAATTAGATCAAGATAACCCTATAAATATAAATTTATGAGAGTATAATGAGGGAAAAATAAGTAGTCACTATGATCATCCACCTAGGGTAGCATTCATCTAAGGAATTTAGAGATAATTTACATTCACTTAGCTCCATCATAAAAGACAAGGTTGGTTCATCTGCATCACACAAGCATAAGAGAGGTTTATTTTTCTATTCCATCCACCATTCTATTAAATTTTTTACATCAAGTTATTAATCAGTACTTCACAAAGTGTGACCGACACAAGAGAACCTAGGGTGTATGATTCACACACACACACACACCAAAATTACATTTGGGTCAGAAATGTAGTGCAATAATTAGTTTGTATATCCACTTTTGTGGCATATGAGGTCAATTTCAAACATTCATTTGCATTCTTCATTTTTTGGTTTTGATACTTCTTGTGGTCTCTTGTTGGTCTTTATTTCATCTTGGATTATCAGCGACACTTGGCGCATTGGATCGAACCTAATGTGACACATAGTGAAACTTATTTCCAGACCTTTTACACAAACTAGATCACCCATTTTATAGACCAGATCTTCCGTAGGTTCCCCAGTCCCTCTCCAGGCACCCTAGTCCAACTAGATACCTCATATCCATGCTTTTTGGGGCCTCTACATAGTTTTTCCTCCCTTCTGTTTCACCAGTCACTTTTGTGACACATTCCAACGAGGCTATCTAATCACATGAATCACTTCCTCACTTTTATTCACATAGGGAAGGATGTTATGATGTATTGTTATTGAGGAGTGTTGACATGTGGCACACATCCCCTTATCTTATTATATCATTCATTTATGATTTATTATGCTTAGGAGGTTGGCCTCAGTATTGGCCATAGGTTAGAATGGTATATATAGGGGTTAGAGGTTGTAGTTAATCATCATATTGAGTATTGGAGTGTTATTGTATGGTTTAGAGGTTACCCTCTGGAAGTGGTATTAGAGGTTGCCCCCTCAAAGTGGCAAAGCTATTATATGAGCATATTGTCATCATTTATCTATATTTTGGTGTTCTATCATATTATTCTACTGTATATGTTCTTATTTATACAAGTAATATCCTTACAACACATTTTTTATGCATGGATATTTGTTTCCATACTTATTTGATACATTATAAGTATTGTTTGTTCTTATATGTAGGCATTTCCTTATGTTTAGTGTGCACACTTGTTTGTTTGTATGTGGCCATGATGGCCTTGCATGTCTTGTGACATCATGAGTGATTTCACATGATTGTAGCTCACTTTGTGTGGCTTATTTATCTTCTTGCATGTTTAAATTAATGTACTTGGTAGATTTTACACTGTCTACATAGATGACACATTGCGTTATACATGTATGCTTTTACTAACACTTGTCTTTGGCTAGGCTTATTTTTTGTGAAAACCTTGGTTTATATCAATCATTTTCCCTTCCCCTGTAGGGAATAGTCTCATAATTATGGAGGTTGGTTCTCTTTTGGCGTTGTATTCTCCTATCATCGATGTCACATGCACCCCCAAAGAGGGGGGCATCATTTGGGGTTTTACATACTACACAATGCATTTACACTGGTTCATTTTTATGCACTTTCCTTCCTTGGCTTTGTGGGTTACATACAACTAGTCTATGAACCCCATACATAATGGATTGTATAAGACATGGTAGTCCTTAACATTCTAAGAATAAGTTCAAGCTTAGAGGATATAGTGGAATTCCTCCCTATACTTCTTTGTCCAATTACGTCAAATCACTCAAAAACCCAAGATGTACAGAAATCTCTTCATAGAATTTTAGGGAAGCAATTACAGGTTAGAGGATACAGGGGAATTCCTCCCTGCACTTCTTCAGCATATGACATCAGATCACCCAAAAAAACCCAAAAGTATAAGATATCCTTCTACACTCTCTTACTCGATATAGATCAAGTGCACATGTTCCATTTACACTTTTTTATTTGCGTATTTTACATTCACGTTATTTTTAAATTTATATACACGCATATTTTACATTGCGTGTTTATGCATACATACAAACCTATTTGAATAATTGATAATTTTCTCCTTTTTAGGTCTGGCCCTATGAGAAAAAAGAAGTCAATGGGGGAAACGACAAAAAAATTAGCGACAGCAACAACAACATTTTGCAGTAGCACACACCATAAAAATCATGTAGGTACATCACAAAAATAGGAATTGCACACACGATTCCACCCTAGGTTCACTCTTATCACCTTTTTCACACTTTTTCATATTTAGTTTGCATGTTCCATCATAGTTTTTTCATTCCACACGTTTTCTAGTCCTTCAGCGTGTTTTCTCCTACAATATTCATGGACATCACCTACGCATTTCTATCTAGTTTATGTTACGAGATTTATACTAAAAAACATAACTTTTGGAAAAATGTAAACAAAAAATCATGCACTTTAGGTATTATTTAGTCCTGGTCTCATACTACTATTTAGAAGTTTTTTGAGTGAAGAAAGTACTAATTAACCCTCATCTTTTATCCATCTTAATTTTTTTCCTTTTATCATTCCTGACCTCTTGTACCCGCATACCCATTCATATTTCATAATTTTATGATATTTTATCTTTGACTGGGGTACCTTGTCCAGTACTAAGGTGCCCATGGGTGCCCTGGTCCCATTAGGGGAGCCTCAATCCATTTTGAACTTTCTAGCCATTTCATCTTCTTATCATTTTGGTGGTCTGACATTTCGTGGTTAATTACATAATTAGATCAAGATAACCCTATAAATATAAATTTATGAGAGTATAATGAGGGAAAAATAAGTAGTCACTATGATCATCCACCTAGGGTAGCATTCATCTAAGGAATTTAGAGATAATTTACATTCACTTAGCTCCATCATAAAAGACAAGGTTGGTTCATCTGCATCACACAAGCATAAGAGAGGTTTATTTTCTATTCCATCCACCATTCTATTAAATTTTTTACATCAAGTTATTAATCAATACTTCACAAAGTGTGACCGACACAAGAGAACCTAGGGTGTATGATGCACACACACACACACACCAAAATTACATTTGGGTCAGAAATGTAGTGCAATAATTAGTTTGTATATCCACTTTTGTGGCATATGAGGTCAATTTCAAACATTCATTTGCATTCTTCATTTTTTGGTTTTGATACTTCTTGTGGTCTCTTGTTGGTCTTTATTTCATCTTGGATTATCAGCGACACTTGGCGCATTGGATCGAACCTAATGTGACACATAGTGAAACTTATTTCCAGACCTTTTACACAAACTAGATCACCCATTTTATAGACCAGATCTTCCGTAGGTACCCCAGTCCCTCTCCAGGCACCCTAGTCCAACTAGATACCTCATATCCATGCTTTTTGGGGCCTCTACATAGTTTTTCCTCCCTTCTGTTTCGCTAGTCACTTTTGTGACACATTCCAACGAGGCTCTCTAATCACCTGAATCACTTCCTCACTTTTATTTCACATTAGGTTTTATAATTTTATTAGATTAGTTTCTTGTTTCATTTTCCATAGTCATTTACTACATTTATTTATTTTATTTACATGTCATTCTTTATCAGACTAACTATACATATTCCCCATTTTTAGTTAATTAGCATGCCTAATTTCAATACAAGTTTTCAAGTACCTGTACGACTAGAATTTAATGAGTATAGGTGTCATTCTATTGTATTATTGATTTGATGGCTTGCAAGTGGCTCCATACTAGGTACACATACATGTTCTGTGAGATTGGTCCTTTTTGGTTGGTTTTTTGCATTGATTTTTAATGTGATATGTCCTTCCCTTCTTTCTCTTTTAAAATATATAAATGACAATGTTGAATGATAAAAAATGGTTGACTCTGTTAAGTCCTAGTTATCTACCCTTTTGAGCTCAAAGATTATGCTCATTTACCTCTGTAACATTTTGATGAAAGTTTCATACTATTTTTCTCAACAATGTTGCAAATGGATGAGTTCATGTTAATATATATGTAAGTATGATTCCTTTTATTGAATTATGTAGTTTTTAATGTGAATATTTCAGTTGTTTTCCATGACTTAAGTCTTTTATTATTGTTTTTCATAGAGATCTTTGGGAATTTATTTTTAAAAAATCATGTAATATTATATTTGTGTCTTTGGAGATAGATTTGTACCTTATTCTAGTTTAATACCGCCTTTATTTTATTTTAACATTTATCTCTTTCTCTCAACTCGAGTTCCTTGGAATTTTTAGGATAATATTAGATAGGAGTAGTTTAGTGTTGTCTAGATAGTCACAGTGAGATAAGTTAAAAAGAGCCCATCCTTCTCCGTATATTGAACTCAAGAGGTTCCATTTTCCCACACTTTTTAAGTATTTCCATATTTCATTGATATATTGATCGCAATCTCAATAAAGTGTAGAATTGAGTAAGAAAAAATATTTTTTGACATGCTTGGTGGGAAAGTATGACTGACTTGTAGCTCACTTATGTTGTTCTTTACCTAAGTTTGTTGTTTATCTTAGTGGATTTCTACCTTTAGAGGAATATTTCTAAACAATTGGTGACTCCAAAGTTTAGATCTAATGTTTTCAAGCAATCCTATGCCCACTTTTATGAGAAGTATATAAATGAGATAGATCATAACAAGATGATCCAAACTATTGATTAACTATAACTTTAACCAAAAATAATAAGGAGAGAGATAAATTGAGACATATCCTTCTGCTTAAAGCATAATTATTTCCATTCCTCCCCCTGGAAGAACCTTTTCTTTCTCTTTCATAATTTTAAGGCCTATTCCCTTCATGGTTCATCAAAGAGATATACCCTTTGTAACCTTTAACGGAGAAATCCCTTTGGTTGTAGTGGCTAAAAATGATTTCCTAGTAGTTTCTCTAAATTGTATTCCATTTTCTACTATTGAAAACCTTACAAATCATATAAATGAGATCGATGATATTCTAATATAAATGATGATGATGTTGTAGTTAGACTTTTATCTTCTTTTTTCAATGGAAAAGTAGTTTAATGTACAGGATTTTGTGACCATCTTTTATCTATTCTTGGGATGAACTTGGAGTAAAAATTTACCAGAAATTTCATAAAAAGGAAGACAATATTTATCTAATGGAATAGATAACATCAATCAATAGGGCCCCCAATGAACTCATGGTAGATTTTAACTTCATATTTTAGAATACATGGGATAAAATTCCATTTCTTTTAAAAGAAACTTGTCAAGGTTCTTTTTTATACTTTTTAAGAGCTCTAAATTCTATTATTGAACTAATGATACAATTTATGGGAGCTATAACCTTACTTGTTGCACATGTAATAGCCATTAGGGATGATAACTATTTGATTCAAGATGGAAAAATAGCTCCTTCCTTACCTATGCCACTATTTCCTGAACTTCCTCAAATTATTCATCCTTCTCTTGCTCCCATTCTTGAGTAAAATGATTCATATTCTTCCTCCACTTCTTATTCTTCCAAAAAAACAATGATGATGGTGTTCATAGAGAATTAGATAAAATACTTTCTAATGAAATTGTCTCTTTGAAGATGCAAAAACATCAATCATCTTGAGGTGGAACTTTTAATCGAGGTCATATCCATATATAACCCAATATCCTAATGAGAGATTTCCAAAGTAATAAATTTAATAGATTTCAAGGTTAAAACCCACATCTACGATTTCAAAAAATTGCTCCTTCATAACCACCAACTTAAGAAAATCACTTATTCCGGTACAAAATAATTTAATACAAGAATTTGAATGGTGTTTTCCATATAGTCATTGACATAGTCAAAATACTTGTACAAATGGTGTGCAAGTGCATAATACCATGGCGTAAAATTATTTCAATCAACAATGATATTTCATGGAAATGTAGAGTACTAGCATGTAAATGACACATGAAACCACCACAGAATTCAATCTCATGTTTTTCATTCCAAAAGATTTTTTTGTAGTTAACCAAGCCACATAAAACTAAATTATGCTACAACTTCGTGTCCAGGAAACCACAAGGTCAAATAAGTGGGAGTTAATAATTATTCATTCATTCCTTCTGGTTTAGATTCCTCCTTTCAAAGAAATACAATCCACATACTTACATAGAAATATGGAAATGGCTTCATCAATCAGCTCAGTCTTATCATAAAAAAATATGAAAGACACACAAAACCCATGAAAGAAATAAAATCCATCATCCAAAGCACCATTTCCACCAATCAAACAAACAAGATAATAGAATGTTTACCATTTATCTATAAGTCCATGATCATTCCCTTGAACATTATTGATATAATGAATAAGAAAAACATGAATGCAAAAATATGGGATCCCTTATCTATTCCATCCTAAAAGGATATTCAAAAATAATCCTTAAAGTAATTTCCACAATCTAAACCAGCTATATGGAAAATATACTCCACGGTCAACCTATGCAAAACAAAGGATGAATAATTAATTAAAAAAGAATCATCCACCCTTCTACATGTCCTTAATTGATGCTGAACACCTAGTAGATAGCTATATGATATATTTAGGTGATATTACCTTTGTAATGCCCAAACAAATAACAAATATTTTAGGCATTGGGTACAATCTAGTTTCTAAAGATGTCTGTAAGAATTAAAATTGACATGTAACTACACTCAACCCCCCGAGGTCATGCTGGAGTAGAAAATCTTGAATGTGTGGATAGTTAACCATAGGAGGATCAGTGACTAAGATCTGGTAATGTGATCTCTTGGTAGTTGAGTTGTGAATGGGATGTTTAGAGGCTATGAACAGGTAGCATAAATTCCCTATTATTTGTTTAAATGAATTGGATCGAAGCACTAAAATAGTTTTAAGTGTCCATGTAAACTAACTGAAATTAAAAATATATGCTACTGCTAAAAGAGAAACTAATCTAAACAAGTCACAAAACAAAAATATTACAATTACAAACAATAATTTTCTTCTATTCTAAATAAATAAAATATTTCTACACTAAAAATCAACAAGCGAGATAACTCGGTATGGTTATTCACATATGTCGAGTGTATTGAAACTAAAATAACTTAAAACAATAACTTTTCCAAATGATCTATGATGTGTATACAACCTCCTACAGATATTCGTTCCTTCAGATCCATAGGGATTGGAAGAAGAGGATCCATCACCGGGAGCTTCTATTAATGATTCAAACCCTCTTGGAAATAACCTAATTACTTTCAAATGAAAGGAAATTTATTTCTACTCTATTTGATATGATCTAACAATGATAAATTGTAGGAATGAAGGAAATCAAACAAAAAATCCAACCTAGAATTCACAGAAAAGAGGTAAATCAAGTTTTGAAGTAATTTTTCCCCTCACTCTATCCTTTCTTTCTCTTTGTGTCCATATGAGTCCAAGGAATTAGGAATGCAAGAATAATAATAGAAGAAGATGCTTGAGAAATGGTAGCTTGAAGGCAGTCTGGTTGCAATGCAAGTAAAAGAGAGATAGCACATGATATCTGAGCTTGGCTATGCAATTCGTAGCAGGATTGTGGAAGCAATAATATGCAAGATACATAAAACTTCTCAGCTTTTTGCTTGAATACAAGTATAGAATATATATGAATTGGATTTGGGATGTGGAATTCGTGCATAAGGAAAGAAGGAGGCTGTTTAATTAATCTAAAAAATAGAAGAGGGAAGAGAGATACCATGTAAATAAGACTATTTTTAGGCAATTTGGTTCACAAACACACCCTAAAAGTTGAGTTAAGTGAAACATCACGTGTTAAAATCATGTATGAAGAGTTTTGGAAAAATATCATAGGACCATTTCCCTAAGCAAGGAGGCGGTCGTGGGACCTCTACCCAAGCTTGGGAGGTAGTCCCAAGACTACCTCCCTACTCTGGGGGGTGGTCTTAGGATCGTTGTTCTACTCTGGGAGGTGGTCCCAGGACCGTCGCCCTTCCTGGGAGGTGGTTCAGACACTAAAGGGAAAAACATGCATAGAAATGAGCGAGAAGCTGGAAGAAAGCATGGAAAAGCTAAATAAAGATGTCTAGGCTACAAATATACATTGTGAATGGGTTTAGGAACTTGAACACCTTCTGAAAGGACATGAATCATCATTGGGGACCTTTTCTAACTATTTTTCCGACAATGTAGCACATGTAATTTTGGGTGCGTATAGTCTCCTACAGCTTGATGGCTCAATTTTCAAATTTTAGGACTTATAAAATATCTTGACTTAATCCTTCATGTTTGTCATAGCTTGACTATAAATTAGGATGTATCAATAATTTATCTACCTCCTTTCTTTTCCCTCTACTTGTCAAGAGATTTCACAACCAAATTGGGTGGGTATTTTTCTTCTGAATGGTCTCACATGCTCTTAAGAAATAGCTATGGCACAATATTTACCATCAGAGCTGAGCCAATTTCTTGTTACCATGTTGAATCATATGACCCTACTCTCCTAACTCTAATTATATAATCTAATAAGATGCCAAAAATGAATTATTATTAGTACAAAAATCTACCCCTCCTTGTTAAGTACCTGATATTTTATAGGATGAATGGGACAAGGAACACTTTGAATTTGATCCTTATAACAAAAATGAAGAACCTATCTTAGGAACCTATTGCATTCATGAATAACATCATAACGTTTCCATGCCACATAAATAAGAAACTAGTGTTTTATGCCTGTGCAATATTTTATTTGATGGATCATGAAATAAAATTGGGACTAGTAAAGATGTAGAAATATATTCTCTAATGGAAATGAAATTATTCCTTTCCTATAGGTTTCAATTTTCTTCTTCCAAAAATGTTTCATAATATAAATCCTTAATTCATGTATTATTTCAAGCAGAAAAAAGAAATATCAATTCTTTGCAAGTGTTTGGGGACACTGAGATGTTTATTTATGAAGTTAGATAAGATGTGTTTCTAATAATAAGATCCTAAAAGCTTATAAAAACACAGTATGAGACTTCATCGATTCCTTTTATGTCATTAACTTAGTATTTGTACCGATGCATAATGGAAATAGTGTGATTCGAGATGGCTCTCCTAACTCAAGCTATCACTGACTCAACTCCCAAGTCATCTGTACAAGATATGACCTTACTGTAATAGTCTACTCTGTCTGTTTGTGTAGATAACCAATCCATGCTCAACATAACTCCATAAGAACCCAAAGGAAAGATATGAAGATCTAAGGTAGTGGTGAAGGGTCCTAGGTCCACTACGCACTCCTTAACTAAGGAGTCTACTAAGAGCTTAGATCCATAAGCCATCTTAACATCCCAACTAAGGCCCTTCTTAACTATCACCAGCCTCCACGGCTCTACTAAATATGATACAATAAAAGAATTAGATGACCCAGAATAAAACATAATGGAGGTAGGGATACCACCAATTCTACTTTTAATCTCAATCATTATTCCTGGGAACTCTTCCTGGGGGTTCTCAACCACTGCATAGATCTGATGGCTACATCCATTGTTGGTAATTATAGTCTCTAAAATTGGTATCTTAGCATTGTTATTAGGGTTCTTAAGGAACTCTCTCCAATGACGTCCGAGAACACCACATCCATAACAACTACCTGGTGCCCTCAAATGAGATGTGGCTCGAGTAGGTACTCTAGTGGTTTGTGTCATGGATCATAATGATCCTTTTATGGACTACTGTGGTTGCTACTGACAAGCTCCTACATATTGAGCTCTAGGTGCTTTATGTGTCCTGATGGGACCCCTAGGTGGAGGCCCCATACTCCATCCCCTCTGAGTGTCAAATCGCTATGGACGTATAAATGGTGGACAAGTCTGTTGCTACTGTTGTTGAGGTGGCTGTTGTGGTGGTCTGAATGAAGACTTTGAATAACCATGTCCATCATGAGGAGGACCTGAAACCCTCAAAATACTATCATGCATCTACTGAATATGCCTCCTCACTCTATCTCTGGCATGTTGCATACCCCCCCTAGTCTCCTCTTCAATTTAGGCCTTTTCAATGACATTAGGTAAGGTTTGTGGATAATGATTGTGTACTGTAACTCCCAAATCCAAGTTTAGGCCCCTGATGTACCTATGAATCCTAACCTGATCATCTTGCATGTAGTTGACATATACTGAATTAAATCCAAAAACTGACTCTAGTACTCTGCTATTGTAATGGATGCCTGACACAGGTCCTGGAACTCATATATCCTCTACTGAATAAACCTCATGGATATGTATTTACTCCTAAACTACTCCTCAAATATATCCTAAATGATATTCTCCTATTCTAGATGGATATTTTTATCCTCAGTTCTCCACCAGACACTAGCTCCATCCCTCAAAAGATGAATCAGAACATGAGCCTTCGTGTTGTTAGTACATGGGAAAAGCTTCAATCACCTGCCTAAGCTCACTAACCAAGAATCTTCTTGAAAACCTTTTTTATCACAAGAATAGTGAGATGGGTGTAACTTTAGGATCTCCCTTATATGATCTGCAGTTGATGAGTGTTGACCCCTAGGTATTTTTGCATACTCATCCCTCGGTCTAGGGCTCCTAGATCTGTCTCTGTGTCTTGAAACACTATCTCCATGTCCCCTCTGAGGTGAATCTTCTCTAGCTAACTCCATGGGGAAGTTCTCTACCCTATGGTCATAATTTTTCCTCGAAGGGTGTCGAGCCTCATGTGATGTCTCCCTATCATGTTACCTAGGTCGTGCCCCAATTGCTCCACCACATATAGCTGCATTGATATCCTATAATGTCTGTAGTATCTATGGAAGTATAGAAATCATTACCTGCTCTGGAGGTGGAATATTTAACTCCATGCCAAAAATCCTCTCATATTATTCATGTGTCTTGCAAAAATCAAGATAGTAGTTATTTTACCATTCTAGGTTTTGTTTCAGTTTTCGAGGTTTTCTATGTTTTAAAATATCTTTCAAATCTGTGTGATCTAGTTATAGGTTGTAATAAGTTAATTGTTTGATTTTTTTTCAAGTGTGCCTAAGGTTCCAAGCGTTGAACCCATGGCTATGATACCAACTGTAACGCCTACTAATTTCTCACACAAAACCCAAGACAACCCAAAGATAGATTGGAAAAGTTAAGAATTTTTTTTTTGGTTAGAAACGGCTACAATGAGATAACCTTCAACTACATTTAGTTTATTTCAGTTAATAAGTCATTCATTTTAATTAACAATTAATTATTATTATTTTAAATTCAACATTTCGGGCTCAAATCCCCTTTCGGGGTTCCCATTAAAATTCGTTAATTAACCCTTACAAGTCATTGGCTAGAACATTCTTATTACATTGTTTATTTAATACTCTACGGCTAAGTCTAAACTTACCATCCCGCTAAATTAAATACAAATAAATTTAATCCCTAATTTAAATATTGTCTAATTACCATCAAGTAAATTTGATTTAATTAATTACAAAGGTCATGGGGCATTATTTTAAGAGTCATCAACTAAACTTTAAGGTCACAAATTAAACTTACCTCCTACACCCCTTAAGTGGCCCCATTCATAAGCTACCCATGTATTTTATTTAAAAAATATTTCCACCTACTTCTCAACTAAATTTTGTAGGGATTTTTGTTAACCATTGGATGGATTAAATCTGGGCCTTTGGATCTCAGGGATTCAAACTAATCCTAACTTCTTTTTAGAAATCTCTTATTCATTCTTTTGACTTATTTTCTCATTTTTTTTGTCTTGCAGGTTGGGAGGAGAAGGAGGAGGAGGAGCCATGAGAGTAAGAAGTGACAAAATTTTCTTTGTTTTACTTGAAAAGATTTTACTATTGTAATATTTCTCTTTTTTTAATGTAGAGATCCTATAATGTATCTATTTTGTTGTTTAATGGAAAACAATGTTTTTGACTTCAGCAATTAGAGAAAACCCCATTCATTAAATCTACAAATTTTACACATGTGGGTGCCATAAAGAAATTGGAGAGATTAAAAAATTAAATTAACTTCATTTCTATTTTCTTGAGATTTCCTTTTAATGCTCTTAAGCTTAGATTTTATTTAATTTTAAATCTAGTTTTTTTTACAAACAAATTTTATTGTTTCTGTCGAAAGTGACGAAACCAGTGCCCTACATAGGTAGGGGGTCTTGTGATGACTTCCCTACTTGGGAGGGGCGGTTCATTGACCGCCACTCTGTGTTTGGTGGTGGTTCTGAAACTACCACTCTGCACAAGGCCGTGGTTTTGTTCCCAGAAAATAGAAATTTCTAACAACGCATTTTTTTTTAACAATTTTTAGCTTAAGTTGGTTTTTAAAGCAATAATAAATTGAACTAGGGTGTATTCCATTCATTGGTTTCTAGATTGATATCATTTCTAGTTTCATACTCAAATTACATAACGCCAACTCATTCTCAATTCATTCCTTCAATATAACAATAAATGTAATAAAAACTTCCATATTTCCAAAAATATTTGCTTTTCAATAACGAATAAGAAACTATTTCCTTTCTTCAACATAATAAGTAAATGAAAACCATTTTCAATATAAGTGTATTTTTACAAGACTACCAATCCTATTAGAATGATTTTATAACACTTTTAAGGAAAAAATTTAAGTTTTATGCAAACTGAAATGGAGAAAACTTCATTTGCATTTCCAAGCCATTTCAAAGTTCTTATTTCATCATACTAATACAAGCCTTTCATTTTACAAGAAACAAGATATTTAAAACACAAGTTTTCATTCACTACATTCATTAGTAAAGTTTACAAAATGAATTAATATTCATAGTAGCAAATACAAATTCATTTAGTTACTTTCCAACACACATACATTTTTAGATCTCAACTGATGCGCCCAAATTAGCAGGAACTTGACAAGGTCATAACTTGAGCTCCGGGTGTCCGTTTGAGTCCGTTTTTTTTTTGAAACCACATGTTTAGATGAGACGAACGGTAGCAGTGATCATGCCCTACCGGTTGTGGGGCAAGTTTTCAGATTACGTTTTCGGGCCCTAAATCTGCTATCTTGAGGCCAAATATTAGGATTTAAGTTGTAGTTCAGTTTTTTTCCTATTTTTTGGGCATTAGCTAATTTTAGTCTATTAGTTGCATTATGAGTTATAAAGTTGGCAATTCCTCTAATTTAGGAATGTAAAAGATGCATGGAAATTTCTATGTGCCTGTATAAATAAGCATTCAAACTTACTAAGAATAGCAGGTTCTAGTAAACTGCTAAAAATAGTAATTTCTGCCACATAGAGTAGATTTAGTCAGAGTTAGTTAGATTTTTTCTTGGCAACTCGAGTTGGGAGTTATTTTTCCTATTTAGGAAACATTGTAATTGATTATTTGTTAACGAAGAAGGAGATCTATTTTCTTTTGGAGTTCATTTTATTGCAGTCTATCTGGTTGTTCTTAATTTGGCTGCATTACCTAGTTGTTAAGGCACACATCGGAGCTGGATGTTTGTAATTATCTCTTTTGTAGATCATAGTGTTCCATCCATCCTCCGATCCATCACTCAAACCACCCCCATATGTCAATTTTTTGTATCTCTTTTGGAACTCATCCTGTTCTAACCAAATTCATCTTCATCAATCGTACCTCCCCCAAATGTTAATTTGACATACTCCCTATAACATTATCCCTCCTATAAGTCCAAGATTTTGAGGGATTCGGGGTCGATCAGGGGGCGAGATAATTTTATGATTGCAAGAAAATATTCAATCTCACCCAACAAAAAGCAATCAACTTCCCACTTCCAAATAATTTCTTCAAATGATTACTAAAAATACTTCATCCCATTTGAGGGATCCTTCACTAATGGGGCAGACCAATCATTGCTAAGAACGAGATCCATATACATTGTATTTATTGTGACAGTTGGGGCTAAGACTTCAGTCAACCTACGCTCTAACTACATCATTTCCCTTTCCTCCACATCTAACTGTCCTGAGGGAACCAACAACAAGTCAAATTTTGTCTGTTATTTAGCCAAAAAATTGGCCACAGTCAAATCTAACGCAATATATTAATTTTGATCAGCTTCTGTGTCCTCCTCCTCACTATCCAACTCTTCAGTATAATATTTAGAATCTTTGTTGGTCTCAGTGTCTGCCTTAGAGCCCATTTCACTATCAATTACCAAGTCATTATTTTACTTCCCTCATGGTAAATAAACACCCCACTCGAATCCAAGCTAGCAAAAGAAGAAGCATCGACGTCCTCAGTAGCTGTTTTCCTAGAACAGGTCTCCATGATGGTCATCTACCCCTGGCTGGGAGGATGTACTGGATTCATATTGTGGCTGGACATTTCCCCTATTCTTGAGTCCTCCATCCCTGAATCAGTTTTTATACCCTTGAACTTCCATTTAGAGAAAAAGGATTTTCATGCACAGTTGTGCCATGACTAGCCATACACCATTTTGAAAAAAACACAAAGGATCCATGAAAGATGATCTTTTTATATTTAGTTTTAGTAGAGGTTATTAGGAAAATATATTGAGGGAGTGTTATGTCTTGACTTACACTCACACAACATTTTGGTTATAGCTATAGTCGTAGGGTCAAAAGATAGGAGGTGACCACAAGATATATCTATACCCATAATAACTTCTAGATCCCAAAAATATATGGGGATGGCTAGAAGACACACCCAAATAGGCTAGAAAGGGATTAAAGAATCCAAAGAGGCCCCTGGCTTCCACCTACAAAGATTGATGATTTTTTTAAAAAAAACCAACGCCCCCTCTAACACATCTAAAAGATCAGATTCTAAACTAAAAATGTATGAAAATGTTTCATTAGCTATTACAATGACCTCTATGGAACCATTTATCCTCCATTTTATTTTACTCCATTCCATGACCTGATCTATTTTAAGTTTGAAACTAGAAAAGAAGCCCATAAGACTTACCACATACCTTCTGGAGGTATTGGAAAGCATCAGATTAGGCACAGAAAGAGAAGGGGTTCAATTATTCCAAGCAGAGGAAGGAGAAAACACCATGGAAGAAGCCTTTTCCTAAGCTCCCTTTAAAACCCCATCCCCTAACTGAGACCTAATACTATCGTTCTCCAAATTCCTATAAAAATCCACATTCAAAGGGTTGATTTCCTCCTCATGCCCATATGTTTTTTGAATTTCTTAATTATGCTCAACTAGTCTCTCATTCTTGTCCATCAATGAATTTCAACGATGATTTTAAATTGATTTAAGAATGTTTTAATAAAATAATGAAGTCATTTCATCATCACATTTTACGAACGAATGTTAAGAAGGTAAATTTATTTTTATGATTTTGAAACCCTAGCTCAAAAGTGGTAGGAGAGATATTGAGTATAACTAACAAAATTTAATTGATTGTGCTAGTATGATGATTAGATGTTTTATAATACTCCTCCATATGATTGGATGATAGAGCATGTGGTGATGAGTGGATCTCACTAAAACAAGAAAATTTATAAAGAAGTTCAGTTTGGGAAAAGTTTTCCAAAGGAAGTGTGAAATAAATTGACAACACTTTTAATATGGGAGATTTAACTGATTTACATGATGGTTACAGATCATGGTTAATATTATAGAGGTAAAAGTGTGTCCTATTTATGTTTACTAGTCTTAAGGATTTTTTTGGATAGTTTTGGAGTAGTTTTAGAGATGGACTAGGTTGAAGGCCTACCACTTATATTTGTGAAGAAATGTAAGATGTTATGGAAAGAGGGTTTAGATTTTTTTCCAATGGTATAAGGTTTGGCTCTTGATTATGTGTTTTGATAGGTCAACCATCTAATTTTGTGAAGAAGAAGAATACTTATTTCTCAAGACATGATTATTATTGATAGAAAATGGAAGTATAAGAGGAAAGAGATGGATTATTTTATGCTTGATATCAATTGGAGAGTGAATATAGATAAATTTTGTTCCTGTTGAAGGCATTTCGAGGTCTTGCAAGTGTAAGAAGTAATGCGAACTAGTTGAGTTTCTAAAAATAATGTTTGGGAAACTCAATTTGGTGAAGAGGAAAATTCGTGTGGTTTGCATGTATAGATATTTCCTGAGATTTAGAAAGCATAGATGTGCTATAAATGTTAGGTTATTTCTAATAATTTGATGAATTCCATAATTGAGGTGTTTTTGTGTGTGCTTGAAGTCCATGGGTAAAGATAGGGTCTTGGACACAACTCTTTTGAGAAGGATATGAGCCTTCTTCATTGAGTTATGAAGAATTTGATTAGTGAAAGCTAATTTATGACTATGGATGGTGTTTTTATGTCATATTTGAAATGTATGATGAATTTAGGAGCTTGAATAATCATGGTGATGAGGTTTATTGCTTTTTCAAATCCAGGTGATGGGGTTTTGAGCTTGTTGGATGCATTTGATCTTGGCCAAACTACATGGCTCCATTATAAATATTTTAATGGATATTTGGGGATTTTTTTAAGAAGTATTTGTTGAACTAAAGGAGTTGGAATGACTTGTTTCATGCTTATGAGTTGAGAATGGTGTAAAGTGCATGTTTGAATTCAAATTTGTACTAGCTAAGATAAAGGAAAAGCGTGTAAGCCAAGTGTGAGTAAGAAATAGGTATGAAAGCATAATTTCAGAACTGATAAAGTGTGTGAAATTCTGAGGAATGTTAGAGATCTTGTCTGCAAGGGGTTGAGATCAAAACAAGTCATCTTTTCCAAGTTTTTCCAAGTTAGGAGGTGTGTTTGAAGTAGGGCTTGAAGGAGTTTGGAGTTTAATATTGTGATCACCATTAGCTAAGTTGTTGTATATCTTCAATTAGGTTCTTATTAAAATCTTGTTTGATGAGTCATATTCATGCAATTCTCTTGTTGTGAGTAATATCAACAAGGTTTTAGGGGTTGGTGGTCCTTGTGGGGTTGGTTCTTCACTAAAGGAATCTCTTGTGATAATGATGTGTAATGATGTATAATATTCATTTGAGTATTTGTTGTGTGTAATGATGTTGTCATTTGATCTAAAGACCCTACAAGTTGCAATGCTCGTGGAACTTGATGTGTGTCGAGTGGAATTAGAGGTATACAAGTCCATTCATCAACCCACTGTTGTGACTCCCATTCATTCCACGCAAAATAAATGCATGATATATAGAAACATGTCATTCACTTAGTATAAATAGTCCAAGCATTTATATCTGAACTATGGAATGAGTACATATCACCTGATCCTGTAACTGTCATATAATCTTCAAAATTTTCTAATTTTTTTCCTATATCAACCAAAAATATCTACGAACCGTTGATCTCTCTTGAGATTCATGGACCATATTCTTGACACACCAATCAACAATGTTATTTACATCTGTAAATTTAGCACCATCCTTGAACTTTAACTCTTCTCTTGTGAGTTCTCTTTTCACACATGATCCTACAACATCATGCCCTTCTTTTCCATGCCATGAATTGGTAAAAATATAGATATGTTGTAGTTTTATTTCTTTGCGCATACTTCTTAGCCAATAAAACATTTGTGTATTCTTGAATTGTGATGTGTAGTTATCTGACCAAATGTAATGTTGATTGAAACTAATGTTCCTCACATTCAAGTTCACATAAAACACCTGGAAACACCCTTGTAAATATTGTGTAGAATGTTTATGATCATCACTGATGTATAAATGATAGTCTCTTAATATTTTTCTATCTTTCTCAATACTTTCTGGAGAGTGCATGAATGTTATATGCAAGAAAATAACAACTTGCACTGAGTTATAATATTGAGACTGAACCTCCATTTGTGGCTGCAATGTGTAATTCTTTAGGAATTCAACTACTGAAACAATAATACCAAGTGGTAATGTGTCCTTTGTTAACTTGAATTATTCATCCAACCATCGAGCTCTATGTGTGTGCCTTGCATACTCATAAACAATTTCCTATCTGAATTTTACCATATATTCTAATACAGGAAATTATTTTATAACAAGCTCACACCTGTTAGATTATTTTCTATCTTTTAATTGATATGCTACCAATTTCTATTTTCTGAAACCAACCAATTATTTTCCTATTGAATATATACTCTCCTCATGGATACAACTTTTTAGATTTTGCAAGCCACCACATACATTACATGTTCCATCCAAACATGCTTTGTTATAAAAAAATTGTCTAGTTGATTTGTCAAAAAATATTGTTGAAATAAATTCCCTTAAATATTTTGGTGGGACATTTAATCCACACTCCTGTAACATGATGTTAATATGTAAAAAATGACGTTTTTGACAAAAAAACATCATAATGCATTGAAAATTCAACATGATGCCTGTAACAACAAGTGGTA
This sequence comes from Taxus chinensis, assembly GCA_019776745.2. Classification (NCBI taxonomy): domain Eukaryota; kingdom Viridiplantae; phylum Streptophyta; class Pinopsida; order Cupressales; family Taxaceae; genus Taxus; species Taxus chinensis. Next base: position 237,685,425 of record CM034146.1, read on the forward strand.
CGTGAGTGGTTGATTTTCACATACAAGGATTTTCTCATTTCAAAGGATCTTTGGCTAATGTTAATTTGTGGATTTTCATTCTTAATATTAGAGAACAATTGTGTTTGAGTCATATCTAAGAAATTTTTTGCACACGATTCATGATTTTGAGAACCTGTTCTTTTTACTGTATCTCTTCTATTCGGTGACACACTTTTGTTCTCATTTCAAAATTTTATAATTAATTCTTTTAAGATCAATGAATCTAAGGATCTTGATGAAGAAGTTAATGCTATTGAACTTATAGATGAAGAATTAAGACAACTTGACTTTATCCCTCTAGGTGTAGATGATTTTTATTTTGACAAAATTTTTGTGACAGATGGCCTTAGTGAATATAGGCTTTAAACCCATCCATCTACTAATGCTATGGTACTATATAAAGGAGATGTTCACAGTGTTGATGTTATATGCTCTTCTCCTCCATGAATTGTTGCTACGTGGCCTCCTTTTACGTGCACACTGTTTATTAATCAGAACTTTTGGAAACATATCCCTATTGACTCTATGTGCTTAGAAACTATTTGTAGACATGACAGTTTGGCTAGATTTGGCATCAGGCTCAATGACATTTTACCAACTCTTCATTCACCACATCTCTATCATGGCTATTTTCACACTAGGACATCTTATGGATTGCGTGTTTTTCATTTGACAGTTTTTGTTACACACTCCCCTTGTGACTCTCCCCTCACACTAGGACAATCTTGGCTTGATTATATTGGCAGTATAATAAACGCTCATCACTCGTTTCTCACATTTCACATGCCTTTGGAAATATATCCATTCTTAGTGATTCTTCTCCTACTTATGTTCCAAACATCTCTCATTGGCACGTTCATGGGTGCCCACCAATCACCTTTACTAATGAATAATATGTAATGAATGTCTACACACTCCTCCGCGATGAGTCCCTCTACAACCGTCCCCACTCTATAGCTTATCAGGTTTCTGATGCTTCCTTGATAGGTGTTTAGACCACGATAATGATGATCTTCTTAATAATGGTTCATAGAAATATTTTCTATCACATACTTGGGGGGAATGACACTCCACCTTCCCCCCTTATCTAGTCTTAACATACTCATGATCATCATCTATTACATTCTCATACATTCATAGCCTCACCTTTGGCATACTCATCATATATTATAGTGTCATTACCCAATGCCACATTCTTGTGCTTCAGGTAAAACTTGACTATTCAGGGATCATTACTACATTGAACCCAACACACTGTAGGCATTACATATTACACTTCATCTCACATTACACATTATACATTCTACAACATTTGGTCATTTGTGTCTCTTTACCTCATACATCATGATAGTTGCATACATCTACGTACCATACATACTATGCCACATATTTTCACACATATTATACTAGTCTTCATCATATAGAAGTTTGGAATTACATTCCTATTTTATCTACATACATTACATGTCACTTTCTAAACTTTACATATCCTAAACATATTGCATTTTCATTTTACACATAGCCTATTTACACATTCTACGCATTACATCCTTACATATATCACTCATCATATGGTAGGATTTTATCCTTGCATATACTACATTGTCTTCTATGCGTTGCACTCACTACCCGATGACACACTTTAGTTCTTCGGTCCATACTCAACTGTCGAGGGTTTACAAATCAAATTGACCCTACACTCACCACATATTTACTATTCCACCTTTCATCATTAGACATTACTAGCTTAGTAACATATGCTTTAGGATAAATTGTCACCTATTCTATCATCTTGTAATGGTATACACCTTAGGTTACATCACCACTCCCTATTATTCATCCTGTAGTGCCATATGCTTTAGGCTAAATCGTCACCTCTTTTGTCATCTTGTAGTGTTATACACCTTAGGCTACATCACCACTCCCTACTATTCATCTTGTAGTGACATATGCTTTAGGATAAATTGTCACCTTTTCTATCATCTTATACTGGTATACACCTTAGGTTACATCACCACACCCTCCTTACATCTTATAGTGATATACGCTTAGGGCTAAATCATCACTCTACATTTCATCTCATTGTGGTATATGCTTAGGCTACAAGGTCCATACACAGTTATTCTACATGTCACATATCATCATCATTATGTATATACAAATTTCTTCACAACACGTTAGACACAACACACTACTCGACCATTTCCTGATGACGCACTCTCCTTTATAGTTCACTATTGACTATTGAGGGGGAAAAAAAATGAACCTCATTACATATGACTTTGACCAAGTCTATGATTTAGTGAAACAAGGTACATACACATATGTACATGCTATGTTTTAGAATTATAAATTATTAAATGGTCAAACCTTAATGTATTTTAAATTTTACTTCATTTTTACTTTGTTATGTAGGTCATGTTGTCGTGTAGATGTGCAATAGGGAAATTGGAAGTTTCCAAGCATGACAATTATAACCCTATGTCAAAATTTTCATGTTTTATCATTTCCAGGAACCCCAAGCCAAATCCAATAGTAATTCACCCACTATTTGATGTAAAATTTGTCCCCTAGGTGATTTAGGAAAGTCTATTCATTCCCCCTAGGTGATTTTAGGGAGTGATGTAAAGATACTATCTTTTGACGGTATTGGGAAGGGCTATCACTGGCCTTCCCAAGACTGAAAAAACCACCCTGGAGCGGAACGGAAGGGTAAAATTCAACATGTAGGTGAATTTAAGACCTTAGAACATCATGGAAATTATTTTGGAAGGATTTGAGAAGTTTTGAAAGGCTTGGGGCAGTCTGAGTAAAAATAGGGTTCACAAGCCTAAGCAATACTTAGGTCTAAAATAGTTGTCGGGCTTTAGAAGAAGATTCCAAGAGCTCTGGATGGAATTATAAGTAAAACAAAACATCACTAGAAATAGGATTCCAAGACCTACATGAGGTTGAAATAATATTTTTCATAACACCTTGGTGCATAGGATTTGCAGGCAGTTTTTATCAGGCACAAGTAAAGTCTCAAATAACAAATCTAATTTTTAAGGGATAATATGGATTAATAAATTGGATTCAAAATGACATTTAAAGTTAGGATCATATAAAATTTCACCAAGAAATTCCACTAGGAGCTCAAGTTATCATCATTCCAAGTTACCCTCTCAAAGGCAACTCAAGACTCAGTCATTTTTCAAGAGGACACGTGTCAGCACCAGGCGCCTAGAGGGATTTCATGTCCATGATGTCCCTCAGGTCAGGTACAAAAACCATGGAAAATTTTTCCCAGCCCCCATGTGACCTCTTGGACCCTCATATGACCTCCAGACTTGAAAGTTCAATCCCCAGGTGCATTTTTGGAGCATCCATTCCCTGCCGTTGGATCGGGGGCCACGTGGCATCTCCAGGATCACCATAGAAACTCATGTCCCTTATGTCCCTGAGGTGGGGGACATAAGACATGGAAAAATGTTCCCATCCCCCATGGGGAGTCTTCTAGACACCTGCGTGACCAGCTTTCAGCCCCTAGGTTCATTTTTGGAGCATCTATTCCCTACCGTTGGATCGGGTGCCACGTGTCAACTCTAGAATCACCATGGAAACTCATGTCCCTTATGTCCTTGAGGTGGGGGAAATAAGACATGAAAAAAATTTCCTAGCCCCTATAGGGAGTCTTCTAGACACCCACGTGACCAGCTTTTAGCCCAACGATGCATTTTTGGAGCATCCATCCCCTGTCATTGGATACATGACACATGGAATGACCTTGACAACCATGGAAATTGATGTCCCCCAGATCCTTGAGGTCAAGGAAATCAGGGACATAAAATGCACCAATCCCATCCATCTGTAATTTTTTAATATTCAAATCTGGCACTTAGCCATTTCTTTCCCCTCATTTCTCCTTCACAGCTTCATACCTTATCATGGCTCCGTGCATGTTTGTATAGACACCCGGGCCACCATTGTTTCTCTGAAACAACTCCACCCTAGCCACATAAAGTCTCCAGCCATGAATAAATAGAAATATTTAGGCCTTAGAGAAAAATGGAGGGAAATGATGAAGAACGGGAAGAAAATGAAGGTATTTTGCTAGATAACCATAAAGTCACCCAATCGAAAAATCTTCATATGTCACAAGATACAAGTCAAATCAAGATGTTGTCTTTTACAGAATTTATCATTTTTCAAAGTGATCGGGATGTAATAAAATAGAGGTAAAATGGTGCCCAAAATCTTTTGCTCCAACAAAACCCTCACTTCTTGCACCGGCTCACATTCGTCAAATTTCGCATCATTCAAGCAATGGAAATGAGCTAAACACTTGCACATGAGCTCTAAATGAAAAAACTATCACAATGGATTTGTTTTAATCGCAAACAAAGAAAAAAACTATACCTACAAATTTCGAACTCCATTAATGGCCGCTATGGCAGCTCCGTGCCCGAAGCCACTATCAAGTCAAAATTTCAAATTTTATTTCCAAGCTTTCTAGTTGGAAAAACTATGTGAATTTCGGAGGGTGTGATTGTAAAGAAAAGAAGAACCCAAAAAATTATGTTCCATCACAAATCAGGCACTAGAAACAACCTTTCTAAAAATAGTATGTTTTCCTATACAGACTTCCTATGTTTGGAAAGTCATCATCAAAAGTAGCCAAGACAAAGGCAACATGAATTGAAGATTATGAGAGATCCTGAATGAGTTTTCAGAGAAGAAAATAGTGGAAATGAAAACATACTAAAAATAGTAAGTTCCTTATATGGGTGTTTACCAAAAATAGTAAGTCACCCCAAGAAGTGGTCAAAACAAAGGTAATGTGTGTAGGATTGAATAAATATTTTGATCACATCAAGATGGTAAAAAAGACGCAAGGATCACCTCTTACTAAAAATAATAAATCTCACATCTGGGCATTCACTAAAAATAGTAAGTCACACTCAAAGAGAAATTTTGGCACAATGGGACATTCAAAACTTTGTCACGTCAGAGATTTCCATCATCAACAATCAACGGAATTCATCAGGAATGACATCTCCTCTACTTCTTCTCCCTCTCTTTCTCTCACTTTCCAATATTCTAAGTTCACGTTAGGGTTTGCATGTTTTAATATGACTTAAGTGAATTTAGAAATATAATGTAACTTTAAGTCACCTTGCTATTATAAAAGGGACTTAAATATTTAAAGTGGAATAGGAACAGACTTAATTCATATTAAGGTATTTGAAAAGCCATTGGGGGATAGATGATAAGTCACCTATCACTCTATAAATTGTAACTCCATTCCCATTTCAAAGGGTTGGCAATTGATTTTGTAAACTCACGAGTGAGTTGTACTTAGAGAAAGCAAAGGAGATAGCCATTTTCTTCCATTTCCCCCCTTCTCAATTTCCTCCATTTCTCCACTATGTACAACTTCTATTTAAGCATCAATACAAGAAGAAGGATTTTCTAACTTTCTTTGATTGAGGGATTTCATGATCCTTTTTGTTCATCAAATTCTATTTGGTCTTGTTTCCATTTGTAGGGTTGTTTCCTCTAAATTTAGTGCATGTGGTGAAGTTTCTAACTAGTGTGTGTGAAGGACTATGATTTTATACCTGCATTATTAGTCCTCCTACATAAATTCTCACTCCCTTTCCCAATTTCACACAAATTCTTCCCTAGCAAGAGATTGCTAGATTTTCCGCAGGGTCAGTGGAGTTCCCCTGTTGGATCCCCGGTCTAAAGGCCACCACATAAATCCACATTTTGTTGTACATGCACATACAACAACTGCACTAGTTAAGTATAGGGAATTAGATTCCCAGAGCATTGGAAAGAAATCCACAAGTTTTTCCACCTGACAAATTTTCTCACCAACATTTTTTGGTGCACACCATGGGGAAAATTTAGCAGCATCTTCACCCAATCTATGACTGCAAGGTCTGAAAATTAAAACAAAATAGCATATTGAAAAAAAAAGAGTTCATGAAAGTCCATTTCTAAAAGACATTGCTGATTTCTGCACGTGTCTTTTCATATTCTCACTTCAAGAATTTCAAAAAGCTGGCTGAAGGAAGATGTACCAGGTTGAGCAGGTTGAGAGGTGTTGATGATTTCAATTTTGAGGATTCACAAAATCAGAAAAAACAAATTAGATATAATCCATACTTCTTCTCTTAAGCCTCCTCTCCATCTGTCTCTTCACAAAGTTCACCGTGAAATCCTATCAAAACTCCTGTGGATACTCCCTCTTTAAATTCTCCCATTTTTCAACCACCATTGAGCATTGAGCTCCCAGAAGAAGAAGAATTTAAAGAAGAACTCATAGAAGCAAGAGAAAAAGTAGAAACAAAAATTGCAGACGAAGAAGAAATACCTCAACCCATTTTTCCATGGGGAAGGAATACGAGCCCGCTTGCTCTTCAGCCACCTCTCCATGATCTACCAATAAGTTCCCACAAGAACTTTCCAAAGTTTAAAGGTGAAAACACACAACATCCTGAAGAAAACATTGTTGCTTTCAAGACATCATGTGGAATTATTAGTGTCCAACATGAAGATGGTGTCGTGAGACTGTTCGTGGAGTCCCTCCAAGAAAAATTAGTAGAATGGTTCTACCTCCTTCCTGCCTAATCCATCACTGGTTGGGATGACATCAAGACTGCCTTCGAGGAAATATTTAAATCAACTGAAGATTTTCAAGACCTCTTGGTGCAATTGGCTCAAACAAGGAAAGGAGAAAATGAAAAAATGAGAGACTTTGTGGCTCATTTCGAACGGTTGCTTCGTAGGATACTTGAAAAGGATTCGCCATCTCAAAAAAATGTCAAGAGATTCTTCATCAGTGCTCAATCATCAGATGTAGTGTTTTTTCTGTGAAGATACCAACCAAGGAACATTATAGAAGCACAAAGGATGGCCATTGAACTTGATGATGATCTCATCCTCTCTAGAAAGATCAAGAATACATCAAAGGGAAAAACCCAACATCCTGGAGATGAGAGAACCAATCCATCGCTAAAAAATTTGGTGAATGAGATGGAATATTTGAAGAGGGGATTATTTGAATGAGTATATTCTCAAAGAATCAACATAAATCAGATTGCAGGAGCACCCCAAAGACTCACCTTGGAGGCCCCACCCATGAATTTAAATTGCAGATTTCAAGAAAGTGAAGAAGACCTTGAACAAGAAATTGAAGGTGGTAATTTCCTAGGAAGTGGTGAGCTTGAAAATGATATACAAATAAGATTATGTGAGTGTTCTGGATGTGATGAAGAAGAAAAATAAAATGTACCTAGTTTCTCATGTGTGGTATTCACTCCTTCTCAGTATGAGAAAGGAAAACCTCCTTCCACTACTGTAAAGAAAAATAAGACTGAAGATCCTCCTGTGGTGACTCCAAAAAATAAAATAATCAGTTGAGGATCCCCAATTCCATCTTCCATTAAGTCTGCACTGTTGGAGCCAGACCCTGTAGAAAGTAAGAAGACTCCCGCAATCCTAAGTAAGCTTTCCAATGTCTCTTCCAAGTCTAAATCTAAATCTGATCCTGCAAAATCTAATACCTTGAAAGCTCCTAATGTGTCATTCAAAATACCGTCCATCCCTCAGACATCAAATCTTTCTCCCAAGCCTATCCAAACTCTAAAATCAGTTCCTTCACCCCCTTGTCCACATCTGATCCCTTTGACTTCGTAGAATATGTAAACAAGGCCAAAGTGCAGATTACTGAAACTAAATATTTGCGGACTCATCCTGAACAATTTGAGAGGTTTGTCCAATATATCAGGTATGGTGGTCTAACACCCAATGTTGTAACATCTAGTTCTAAAGGCATGCTAGCAAACTCACCTAAACCTCCCTCACAGAACATGCTTTCTCTAAGTGCATTAAATACTTATAAAGTTGAACCTTTCTACATCTACCTTCTTGTTGGAGAATATGTACTGAATAATTGCATAATAAATTCGGGTGCCTTCGACAACGTGATGCCTTTGAAGGTTGCAAAGTCTCTCAAACTTACCATGACTCCACCTAGTGGCTCTTGTTACTCTTTGGAATAAAAAAAATGTATCACTTGTAGGGAAGGTCAAAGATGCATAGGTGGCTCTCGCTAGATTTCTAGACAAGAAAGTTTCAGCAATGATTTTGGTAGTAAATGTTCCATCCTTGTTTGGAATGTTTGTAAGTAGAAATTTCTGCCAAGTCTTAGGAGGGAAAATTTAGATGAATTGGTCTTCTGCAACAATACTAGTGAAGGGATACATGGAGAAATTACTTCCTGAGAAGAAGATGAGGTACATGGTATGAAAGTCTAGAATCTAGGAAGCTAACATCTTGTACCAATGTAGTAGGCAAATGAATCACTTTGTGGCAACCGAGGAAAAAGAGGATATCCCCATCTTGATAGGCCCAGACATGCATTCCCAAAGAAATTTGGATTTTTAATAAGCATTGAGGAGATTCAAGTTACACGAGGGTAGACCCAAATTGCCAGATGATGTAGATCATGGGGAAGAGGAGATGATTCTGAAAGATTTTCAAGAAGAAAAATAAGATTATATGCTTTTCCAAGATGAGGAATTATTCTCATTCCCATTTTGGGATGAATATGATCTCATTCAGGTCATGTATGGAGAGAAAAATTCAGCTTGTGAGTAGCCCGTGAAAGGTTTGAAAGCAATGTCTATACAGGAAATGCTTAGAGCTACAGAAGAAAATGAATATCCTGAGCTGAGTTTCGAGCTCTTGATGCAAGCCACAAATCTGCAAGACAAGCTTGAATCATATTTGGAAGCCTTAACCAATGTGAAGGTTGGCCATATTGAGATAAGAAAAAATGAAAAATATAATTCCACTGTTGAGCTAATGATTGATGGATGTAAAACTGAAATGGAGATATTTTCTTTCCCATTTGAAGATGAAGACTCTTTCCATGACGAAGAAATTGAAGCAAGGAGTTTCGAGACCTCTAAAGATGAATATCATTTTGATGAACGATCAATAGAGTGCAGTGATTCTTTAGATGATGAGGTAATACCTCCAGATAGTTTCCTTGAGTTTCAAAATAAAGATTCTTCAAAGGCATACAAAGAGGAGCTACAGGAAAAAATGAAGCATAAATCCATGTAAAAAATATTGGATGCAGTATAATTTGTGGGAGATACTAAGTTGATTCCTGATCTCTTCACTAGTGCCATGGAAATACAAGACAAGTATGAGTTTTCCTTTGATCCTCCTGTCAGTACTCAAATGCCTCACAGTGAAGTAGAGATAAAGGTTGAATCAAATGTTTCTCATGGAGAAGATGTCAATGAGCATAGACCTGAAAACAAAAGTAGCTCAGAATATATAAGGAATTTGAATGAAAATAAGCCCTTGGTTCACAATGAGATGTTCGATAGAGAACCAACTATATGGATAAACATGGAAGGAAACTGGCACTATGAAACTGACTTCAAAGAACATGAAAGTCATGGAATTTCCAAGCAAGACCTTAAGCATCAAGAAGTTCACATGTAATCACTCCTACTAGGTGAAAGGAAAATCATGGAAGCACCTGGCTTCTGTAAAAAATTGATGAGAGGAGGGTACTTTCTGGAACCCTTCAACGACTTTGTAGAACACCATCACTCAGTGTTGCCCACTCATTAGTAACTTTTGAGAAACAGAATGTGCTTCTGTGAAAGAGGGTTGTCCCCCACCTTGTACCATAGGTGAATTTGATGTGTGTTTCCCTTCCTGTTGTGTGTCATGCATTTCCTTTTCTTCCTTTTCATGTGCATGTGCATGTGTGGTTCCTTCTTCTTTCTCTCTTGTTATAGGTTGTACATTACTCCGCAGGGCCTAATGGATAAAGCATTGGTCAATATGTTGTGAGCTGAGATTCATGATTCTTAATGCTATGTCGTAATTTCACTCATCCCATGTCATTTCCACATGCTAGAGTTAGTTGTTGTCATGTAAATGTGCAACAGGTAAATTGGAAGTTTCCAAGCACAACAACTATACTCATGTGTCAAAATTTTCATGTTTTATCATTTGCAGGCACCCCAAGACAAATCCATGATGCTGGTAACCCACTATCTGATGTCAAATTGGTCCCCTAGGTGATTTAGGAAAGTCTATTCATTCCCGCTAGGTGATTTTATGGAGTCACGAAAAGATACTATCTTTTGGCGGTATTGGGAAAGGCTATCACTAGCCTTCCCAGGACTGAACCAACCACCCTAGAGTAGAACGCAAGGGTAAAATTAAACATACAGGTGAATTTAATACCTTAGAACATCATGGAAATTATTTTGGAATCCTTTGATAAGTTTTGAAAGGCTTGGGGTAGTCTTAGTAAAAACAATCCTAAGCATTACATAGGTCTAAAATAGCTATCAGGATTTAGAAGAAGATTCCTGGAGCTCCGGATGGAATTATAAGTAAAACAAAACATCAATAGAAATATGATTCCAAGATGTACATGATGGGGAAGTAATATTTTTCACAATACCTTGGCGCATAAGATTTGCAGGCATTTTTTATAGGGCATAAGTAGTGTCTCAAATCACAAATCTGTTTTTCAGTGATAATAGGCATTAATCAAGACATGAGATCACCATAATTGGATTCAAAATTCCATTTCTAGTTAGTACCATATAAAATTTCACCAATAAATTCCACCGGGAGCTCAAGTTATCATTGTTCCAAGTTACCCTCTCAAAGGCAATTAAGGACTTAGTCATTTTTTAGGAGGACACATGTCAACTCCAGGAGCCTTACGCGATTTCATGCCCCGGACATCCCTAAGGTTAGGTAAACCAACCATGGAAAAATTATCCCATCCCCCATGTGACCTCTTTGACCCTCATATGGCTTCCAGACTCGACAGTTCAGCCCCGAGGTGCATTTTTGGAGCATCCATTCCTTGTCGTTCGATCGGGCGCCAGGTGTCAGATCTAGGATCACTGTGGAAACTGATGCCCCTTATGTCCTTGAGTTAGTAGGCATCAGACATGGAAAAATTATCCCAGCCCCTATCGGGAGTCTTTTGGACACCCACGTGTCCATCTTTTAGCCCCTGGGTGCATTTTTGGAGCATCATTTCCCTGTCGTTGGATCAAGGACCATGTGTCAGCTCTAGAATCACTGTGAAAATGGATGTCCCTGAGGTGGGGAACATAAAAATTTGAAAAATGTTCCCAGCCCCTACAGGGAGTCTTCTGGACACCCACGTGACTAGCTTTCATCCCCCAGGTACATTTTTGGAGCATCCATATCCTATCGTTGAATCAAGGACACATGACATCACCTTCACCACCGTGTATATTGATGTCACTCATGTCCCTAAGGTCAGGGACATTCGGGACATAAAACTTCACCCAACCCCTCCATCTGATATTTTTGAATATTCAATCTTGCACTTCGCCATTTCTTTCCCCTCATTTCTCCTTCATAGCTTCATACCTTGCCATGGCTCCGTGCCTTACACTAACTTAGACTACACTATTTCACATGTTTGCAAACAATAGGAAAGTGAGAACACTAAAAGGAGATGGAAAAAATTGGCATAGGATTTCGTAGAGGGCTACAACCTTGAGGTTTTGGATCTGACGAACCATCTCTAGGTGCCACAGAGTCGAGAAATTACCCGTCGAAGATATAGCATTTTTTCATCTCAAGGATCTTAAGGGACTACGCTCAAATGAGGAATCTAGGAAGCACTTGGAGATTTTGCCTCCAAAAATACACCTCCCTTAGCATTTACTTGACATCCCTGACATGTTGGCACAGTTGGTTTAGTGCCAAGAGATTCCATTTGAAAAATATTACATCAGATATCCTTACTACTCAGACTCCATTACACCTAGAGACATCTTGTAAGATCCTACACCTCGGCGTAGGGACCCTCTACAATAGCCTGTCCTATTTTTTCCGTCTCCAATCGGTGCTCTCACTGTTCTATTATTTGCAAATGTGAGAAATAGTGTAGTTGGAGCCAGTCTAAGGCTGTCAAACACTATATTTCGTAAAATGTGGGTCATGGCACTAAACCGAATGCACCAACACGTCTGGGTGGCGAGGCGAACACTAGAGGAGGCATCATTTTTGTACATGAGAATGTTGTTGCATCCAGGATACTTCATTCAGGTGTAGTCCCTTAAGATCCTTGAGACCAAAAAATTGTTCAACTTCGACAGCTGAATTATCTTAATAAAATTCTCATTTCACCACCTATATTGTATGAACAACCTATATTATTCAATTGAATCACAATGAATACCTTACATTGACTCAAACTACAATATTTTGTGCATTTGAAAATAATAGGATAGAGAGAACACCAAAATGAGATGGAAAAAACAAGCATAGCCTTTCGTAAAGGTTCCCTAGGTGGAAATTTTAGATCTGACCAGACGTCTCTAGGTTCCACGGAGTCCACGAAATCACCTGTCAAAGATATATCATTTTTTGGTCTCAGCGATCTTAAGGAACTATGCCCAGAAGCACGGGGAGCATAGGGAACCAAAACAAGGCCTCTACTAGCATTCACCATGCCATTCAGACATGTTGGCATAAACAGTTTTGTCCCACAAGCTACCGTTTGAAAAATATAGCGTCTAACAGCCTTACACTGACTTAGAATACACTATTTCACATGTTTGCAAACAATAGGAAAGCGAGAACACCAAAAGGATATGGAAAACACTGGCATAGGATTTCATAGAGGGCCACGACCATGAGGTTTCGGATTTAATGATCCGTCTATAGGTGCCATGGAGTCGAGAAATCACCCGTTGAAGATATAGCATTTTTTGGTCTCAGGGCTCTTAAGGGAGTACACCTAGATGAGGTATCCTGGAAGCACTTGGAGCTTTGGACTTCAATAATATAACTCCCCTAACATTTACGTGGCCACCCTGACATGTTGGCACAGTTGGTTTAGTGCCAAGAGCTTCCATTTGAAAAATATTACATCAGATATCATTACTACTGAGACTCCATTACGCCTAGAGACATCTCGTAAGATCCTACACCTCGGCGTAGGGACCCTCTACAATAGCCTATCTTGGTTTTTTCCATCTCCAATTGGTGCTCTCACTATTCTATTGTTTACAAATGTGAGAAATAGTGTAGTTGGATCCAGTCTAAGGCTATGAAACGCTATATTTTGTAAACTGTGGGTCATGACACTGAACCGAATGCACCAACACGTCCGGGTGGCAAGGTGAACACTAGAGGAGGCATCGTTTTTGTGCATGACAATGTTGTTGCATCCAGGATACTTCATTCAGGTGTAGTCCCTTAAGATCCTTGAGACCAAAAAATTGTTCAACTTCGACAGCTGAATTATCTTAATAAAATTCTCATTTCACCACCTATATTGTATGAACAACCTATATTATTCAGTTGAATCGCAATGGATAACCTTACATTGACTCAAGCTACAATATTTTGTGCATTTGAAAATAATAGGATAGAGAGAACACCAAAATGAGATGGAAAAAACAAGCATAGCCTTTCGTAAAGGTTCCCTAGGTGGAAATTCTAGATCTGACCAGACGTCTCTAGGTTCCACGGAGTCCATGAAATCACCTGTCAAAGATATATCATTTTTTGGTCTCAGGGATCTTAAGGAACTATGCCCAGAAGCACGGGGAGCATAGGGAACCAAAACAAGACCTCTACTAGCATTCACCATGTCATTCAGACATGTTGGCATAAACAGTTTTGTCCCACGAGCTACCGTTTGAAAAATATAGCGTCTAACAACCTTACACTGACTTAGAATACACTATTTCACATGTTTGCAAACAATAGGAAAGTGAGAACACCAAAAGGAGATGGAAAACACTGGCATAGGATTTCATAGAGGGCCACGACCGTGAGGTTTCAGATCTGATGATCCGTCTATAGGTGCCACGGAGTCAAGAAATCACCCGTTGAAGATATAGCATTTTTTGGTCTCAGGGCTCTTAAGGGAGTACACCCAGATGAGGTATCCTAGAAGAACTTGGAGCTTTGGACTTCAATAAGATAACTCCCCTAACATTTACCTGGCCACCCTGACATGTTGGCAAAGTTGGTTTAGTGCCAAGAGCTTCCATTTGAAAAATATTACATCAGATATCATTACTACTTAGACTCTATTACACCTAGAGACATCTCGTAAGATCCTACACCTCGGCGTAGGGACCCTCTACAATAGCCTGTCTTGGTTTTTTCCATCTCCAATTGGTGCTCTCACTGTTCTATTGTTTACCAATGTGAGAAATAGTGTAGTTGGAGCCAGTCTAAGGCTATGAAACGCTATATTTTGTAAACTGTGGGTCATGGCACTGAACCAAATGCACCAACACGTCCGGGTGGAAAGGTGAACACTAGAGAAGGCATCGTTTTTGTGCATGACAATGTTGTTGCATCTAGGATACTTCATTCAGGTGTAGTCCCTTAAGATCCTTGAGACCAAAAAAATTTTCAACTTCGACAGCTGAATTATCTTAATAAAATTCTCATTTCACCACCTATATTGTATGAACAACCTATATTATTCAGTTCAATCGCAATGGATAACCTTACACTGACTCAAAATACAATATTTTGTGCATTTGAAAATAATAGGATAGAGAGAACACCAAAATGAGATGGAAAAAACAAGCATAGCCTTTCGTAAAGGTTCCCTAGGTGGAAATTTTGGATCTGACCAGACGTCTCTAGGTTCCACGGAGTCCACGAAATCACCTGTCAAAGATATATCATTTTTTGGTCTCAGGGATCTTAAGGAACTATGCCCAGAAGCATGGGGAGCATAGGGAACCAAAACAAGGCCTCTTCTAGCATTCACCATGCCATTCAGACGTGTTGGCATAAACAGTTTTGTCCCACGAGCTACCATTTGAAAAATATAGCGTCTAACAGCCTTACACTGACTCAGAATACACTATTTCACATGTTTGCAAATAATAGGAAAGTGAGAACACCGAAAGGAGATGGAAAACACTGGCATTGGATTTCGTAGAGGGCCACGACCTTGAGGTTTCAGATCTGATGAGCTGTCTATAGGTGCCACGGTGTCGAGAAATCACCCGTTGAAGATATAGCATTTTTTGGTCTCAGGGCTCTTAAGGGAGTACACCCAGATGAGGTATCCTGGAATCACTTGGAGCTTTTGCCTTCAGTAAGATAACTCCCCTAGCATTTACCTAGCCACCCTGACATGTTGGCACTATCAGTTTAGTGCCAAGAGGTTCCATTTGTAAAATATACATCAGATGGCCTTACTACTCAGACTCCATCGCACCTAAATACATCTCATCAGATTGTACACCTCGGCGTAGGAACCCTCTACAATAATCGGTCACATTTTTTTCTATCTCCAATGGGTGCTCTCGCTGCCTTATTGTATGCAAATGCGTGAAATAGTGAGTTTGAGCCAGTGTAAGGCTATCAAATGTTATATTTTGTAAATGGTGGTTCGTGGCACTGAACCGACAACTCTAACACATCCAAGTGGAAAGGTGAACACTAGAGGTGGTGTGGTTTTAGTGCGTGACAACATCATTTCTTCCGGGCTACTTCATTTGGGCGTAGTCCCTTAAGATCCCTGAGACCAAAAAACTATTCAACTTCGACAGGTGACTACTTGGACTGCGTGGAACCTAGAGTTTCCTCATTATATCATACACCTCGGCATAGGGACCCTCTATAATAGCCTATCTAAGTTGTTTTCATCTCCAATCAGTTCTCTCGATGCCCTATTGTTTGTAAACATGTGAAATAGTGTAGTTTGAGCCATTGTAAGGCTGTCAAACACTATATTTTACAAACAGTGGGTCGTGGCACCAAGCCAACTATGCACACACATAGGGATGGTATTTTAAACATTTGGGGAGGTGTCATTTTGGTTCTATAAGCTCTCGGTGCTTCTGGGCTACCTACTCCGGAGCCAAGAACCCCCTCTAAAGGTACATAAATAGTTGTTAATTACTTCTCTTTTATTGTAAAACAATGAAAGCTTCTCTTAGCTTCGATAATATAAAATTCTCTACTAACAGTGCCAACCACGTGATGGTGGAAGCTTTTCTGGCACCACTAACCTACATAAAAGTGTTAGTCAAAGAGATTTAAGTTTCAAATCAAAACCATACTAGATATATACAAAATACAAAAATTTAATAAAATATATGAACTTGAATCTAGAACTAACAAATTTAAATAATTCAAAGAAAAATCATATATCAGACAAGCTTAGGAATATTCATTCAAATGTTTTCCATCAGGATGTGAAAGTTTCCAAACTTTTCTTGCACCACTAACCTGCATAAAAATGAACTAGTCAAAGAAATTTAATTTGAATCAAAACACAAATTTAAAATTAAATATATTCAAACTTAAATACTAGATCTATACAAACTACATAAATTATCTGGTTATAAAATTTATATACTTGAAAAGAAATTATATATACCAGACATGTCAAGCATTGTAAATTCATTCCAATGAACCATCAGGATCAAATCTACTCTAAATAGCAAATAAGATTGCTTCGTGATCTGACTCTCGAACCTTCCAAAGAGCCTTTTTATAAGGCCTTCCTTGATAGCTATACAACTAAATATTTGTCACTATAACTAGATGTGAATATAATAGTATTTTCCTGTGTGTCTCAAAGTCTTCAAACACCCAAACAGAGGAATTTTTTGAAATGGATACCATCAAAGCCAAGTTCCAGTAACTACCACTGACCCTGTAGGATACTCGATATCTTTGCCATTTATAATAGGAGAACTCAACTTCATTCTTTACTTGATGTAATGACATAAGAAAAAGTTTGTCTCCTTCCTAATTGTCTTCTATCGTAGTTACTGCAAACACATGTCCTACAAAAAATAACCAAGGTTGAACAAATCAAATTTAAATTAAATATTAAAATGTCAATGGACATAACTCAATTACAAAAATTAAATAAATAACCATAAATACCTTATCACACCAGAATCGAAATTTCGTCAAAGTCCTTAGATGTTGTAACTTCATATGGAGAAACAAGTGGTAATGCTTATGGAGGTTGATAGCTAGGAAGTGGAGTTAGACGCCTACAAATCCATCCATTCCACCAATTCTTGTGAATCACACTCATCAGTGAACAAAATCGATACAAGTTGCACAAAAACATATCCAAATTTCTTGCCCATACGGCCCACGAAGTAGTGTCTGAGCTACAAAATGAGTGCATATCAATGGACCCTGTGAGTGTCATACAATCCTCGTAGTTAGCAATATTTTGTTCCTCTATCAACCAAAAATATCTGTAAACTGTGGAATTTTATTGAGAACCTCAAGCCATGGTGTTAATACACCATTCAACTATGCTCTTTACATCTTTTAATTTAGCACCATCTTTGTACTTCAACTCTTCTCTTGTAAGAGATATTTTCACAAATGCCCTTATACCATCATCCTCTCCTTTTCCTTGTCTAGTCTCAGTGAAACTCCAAATATGTTGCACACCCATCTTGACGTGAATTCTTAAACTGAGATGTGCAATTATCTGACCATATATAATGTTGTTTGAAGTGGATGTCCCTATCAGAAAAGTTTCCATAAAATAACTGGAAACACCCTTGCACAAATTTAGTAGAATGAGTATAATCATCACTGATATAAAAGTGGTACTCTCTTAAAAAAAATTGATCATTCTCTGTACTGTTAGGAGAATGTAGAAATGCTATATGCAAAAAAATGGAAACTTGTACTGAGTTGTAATATTGCGATTGAACCTCCATTTTTGTTTGCAATGTGTAATTATCTGAAAAATCGACCACTGAAACAATAGTACCAATAGGAAATGTGTCCTTTCATATCTTGAATTGTTCATCTAACCATCAAGCTCTCTTTGTATGCCCAACATAATCATAAAAAATTTCATCCTTATATTCTCATAAATTGAAAAACAGGCATATGTTTTGTAGCTAGCTCACACCATTTAGAATCCTTTCCATCTTTCAACTGGTATGGTACTGATTTATATTTATCAAACTCAACTAAGCTATGTCCTATTACACCTTCAATTTTCTCATGGATGAAAATTTCCAATTTAGGTAATCCACCGCATGTACCATAACTTCCATCTAAACAATCATAACTATAAAAAAAATGTCCAACTTCTCTTTCACAAAATATCATAGGTATGAAATCCCTGGAAGATATTGGTGGAAATTGAACACCACAGTGTGGTAACATAGTTTCAGAATGAAAATTAAAATTAATACGTAAAAATTTAACATAATACATCACAAATTCAACATGTTGCCTAAAAAAACAAGTGGTGCGAGCGTAGTTGATTTTCACATAGAATGGTTTCAACATTTAAAAAAATGTTGACTAATTTTAATTTCTAGATGCTCTTGTTCAAACTTACAAAAAAATTGAGTTTGAGTCATATCTAAGAAATGCTTTAGATGTGGTTCACGATTAGTAGAACCAACTCCCCATTTTACAACATCTCTTGTATTAAGTGAAATGCTAATAACAACTTGTATTATAGCATCAGATTTATCTTTTCCCTTACATGGTGCTCTAGCAAAAAATGCCCAAAAATCGGTGTTATTGAGTGATTGAAGGATATTGCGTCTTTCAATTTCTTTAATTAGAGTTTTTCGATTAACTTTCAACATTCGACTTATTTGCGTAATCAAACGCTATTTTTTTATTGATTCACTTGTAACACTAGTAGCAAGTACACAACGCACAATATTACCATCCCTAGTGAATCTCTTGACACAAACATCATGATAAGCATCATGATGGTTTTCAACAATTGTATATGTTTGACCACATATATTAGATGTTGTCTATCCTAAGGTGTTTAATGTAGGTATCATTTTAATCAATTTCATCAAACTAACCAACAACTTACATCTTTGGGAATCATTTAAAATTTCAAAATGATTATCCCAATTTTAGTGGCTTTTCTTCTGATTTTCCATTCATAAAGTTTTTCAGAAATTGGTTTCAAAATTTTTTCTTCAATTTCAATAAAATAATTTGGTTTCTTACGTAAAATCCTAGGATGTGTTTTTGTCAGATTTTGTTTGTCTACATTTTCAACCTGAATTTACTTATTCACATTTTCATTGTATCCTTGAATTTTAACATCTGCTGCATCATGAGTATTTAATTCTTCTTCAACATTGATGGTAAAAACATCTTCATTAGGAGTATTTAATTCAACTTCAACATTGATAGTAGAAACATTACATGGTTCGCCATTGTTTACAATAGTAGGAGTTGTAGATGAACCTCTTCTTGATTCACAAAGATCCCACATTCTCTTAGCATTTTGAAATTTGTTTGCTTCTAATTTGTGTGGTGTTTTTTTACTTAATGACTTCCTTTTTTTACTTCGTTTCTTGTCTCCCATGATTTTTTACTTCCAGTGATAAGAAAAACATGCAGAAAGTGACATAATTTTGTAGTAATTCATACAGTAAGGTCAAACAGTAAAAATCACATGGTAATTGGAACATTGGGATTTTTGTAAATATGATTTAAGAACCGCAACTGTAGTTCTATATGTATCATCAAATTTGACTATAAGGCTCGGGAAATCTTTGTTTTTCCCCAACCAAAGCTATGAGAGGTCATTATGGCATGTAAAAGGTCAAAAACCTTCAAATTTTCTCTTTTGTAGACTTGAACCTTGTTGAAAAACTGAAAACATATTACAAAAATGGTGTCATCGCGTAAGGGAGACTGTTAGCTTCGTAGAGATATTGATTTTAAAGTGAATAAAATAAGATAAATATCATTTTATAATATTTACTAACAATAGGCATTTAAGAAATTTTTCCCATGAATGTTCATGTCTATGTTTAAGACTGCAAATTTTGTTTTGCTTATAAAAATGTGATAAAAGTTAAACCATCCCAAGCATGGAAAAATTCTATACACGTTAAAAAAATTGATTTCGATATTTTTTGATATAGTTATGGCGGACAAATGGAAAGCACTCTTTTTTCTAAATGTTTTCAGACCACTTTCACGGAAAAAATCATAAAAAAAATATTGCTCGAAAAAATCCAAAATAAAATCCATCGCAAGATAGACAATGACATCTTACTTTTCATCAAATGAAATAAAAAAAATAACAATATTTGGTCATCCAAATCGTGGGTGAATGGACTACAATCTTATAGCTTTTCTCAAAAAAAAATTTAAGTCATATAATTTTGAGTGTTTAATATAGCTAAACTTGTCTATTTTTTAAAAAGTTTAGTAGTTTAGAAACTAGATTCCAGATTCTATGACTCATATTTATATAAATTTTTCTATCTTTGAGTATGCGTATTGCTAATAATCCCTACAAGTTGAGATTTCGTTGTTTTTTGCAATATAATGTCCACTCATGATCCCGTTTTTGTCCACCAACTTGTTGCACTTACCCACATATGCATGTGTGTGTGTGTGTGTGTGTGTGTGTATTTATGTCTGCATGCATGTATGTATATGTATATGTATATGTATATATGTATATGCATATGTGCACACATACACATATATGTACATGTATACATATATAGTGTATATAAGTGTGTTTGTGTGTGTAAACATATATGTCTTTGTGTCTATATGCACACATGTGTGTACACACACACACATATACATATACATGTACACATGTAGGTAGATAGATAGATAGATATATGAAAATCGTGATTCATGGATTTGTCTTCTTATTGTATTCATTGAGATACATTATCTATATCATTAGATTGTAATTATTGACATAATTATTGATATGATATAGATTGATAGATGAGTAATAATGATACTAGACACATGGTAATCATATACAATAATAATGGATTGCAAAAATATGGTATTTTTAAAATTATTTGTTTGTTTCTCGATAGATTTATTTTTCTTGCATAATTAATTACATTGTTAGTTGTTGAATTATAATCATCAAGTATATCCATAGTAACTTTACATACCCATTTAGATTTAGGGGATACAAATGACCGTATAGAATAGAATTTAGGGAGCATCACTTATGTGAATTCACCTTTCCTAATATCACTTGTAGTAATTTTTTAAATTCACCTTTGGTAAAATAATACTCCATTTCACTAAATATTAGAGATCAAAATCCAATACAATTTTGTTGTACAATTACAAAATATCAATCTTATTGATTAGGCTACATCTGATTACATAGGGGGTGTAATCATTACGAAGTTTTCAAATGTTTAATCTCATTACATAATATTTGAGACTATTGTATGTCTTGTACATTGTATTCTTTAAAATCCCAAATGTAATTAAATGAATTATCTAATTCCTTAATAAAATCTAAAACATAAGTTGTCAAATGAGTTTTATGAACAAATATTAAAATAACATTAAAAAAAATGAATGATAACTAATTTATCATTAAATTGAAATGTCAAGAGATAGTGAAATGATTACAAAATAGCGAGTAATCTTATTTCAAGATTGGGAGCCTATGTATGAGTTCTAACCTCATTGACAAGATAGTTATACAAAGAGATATAATTATAAGTGAGATATAATTATAAGTGTTGGATCTAGATGGAAAAAATGCTAAAAAATCAATTAAATTCATAGTTACTACTAAGAATTTGGCTAATTGAAATAAATAATGGCCATAAAATTTGTCATAGTTGTTGGGTTTAAATTTTTTAGATACATAAAATAGGATTAATGGGTTTGTTTTCATGTATTTCAAAAATTATTCATGTAGAAGATTATTTTTTTTTTCTCAAAACAATGTCACTACATGTAAATACAACAAGTAGTTCAACACATAGTAACATACGACAATGAAAAATAAGACACAAAATTGATGTAATTGAGGCTAAGTACTTCATGCAACATAGTGTGGATGGAAGGTCAACGCATAAAAAATATAATGCATGTACAATTATTTTCTATCAGACAATGTATTTGTAAACCATACAAATGATATGTAATGTAGACTACATCGGTCGTAATGGCTGGTGACTACTAGCTCCTAACATCGTAATATTAGGAATACATTGTGTTAATGAAAATGAACCATGCGTATGTGGATAAAAAACCCAAAAAATGATTTCAATTATTTGAAATACATATTATTTTTCACTCATTTAATTGCTTTAATTATATTATGAGCATTGTCCATATTTATTGAGAGATACAACAATCAAAAACACTCTCCTAACAAGTTCCTTTATTGACACTATTTATGATAAATGTATTTTTAATAATAAATTTCCCCTCATCATTGTACATGAATTTTACCAAAGAATCAAATACAAGAATTGTCTTTGTAAAATTATAGGCCCAATTGAAATGGTTACATATAGTCCAATCTAATATGATTACAAATATACCATCCAATTTTGTGAAAGAATGTCAACATCATTTCATACACGTTTGAATTTATCATTATTATTAAAGAGACCAATATTGAAGCAGGTTAAACAATAATTTTAACACTGATTTACATTTTTCTAGTATTTTTTATATTGGACTTTTCCTAGTATCTTTAAATATATTATTTGATTTGTTTGTTTTGACAACATTATGAGCTAGAACACCATTCTTATTTAATTTTATCAAAATTATAACTAGTGGTACCTCCAAGAGGAGCAAGATTACTCCGTGATTGGGAAAATTGGGGTTGTGAATGTAATGTTAGGCACTTATTTGGTGTTTTCTACATTTTTTATAGAGGTGCTGACCAAGGAATTTAGAGGTTTTAATTATGTAAAGGTAGAATGGAGATGGTGTTTGTACTATTTGTTTTTATAATTGCTCAGTTATTTTCTACACAAAGTGGTATAAATTTATGTTGTTTTTGGAATTTAAAACATTACAGTTAAATTGTTGAAGCAAAAAAATTGATATAGAAAGTTGTTTAGAGTTGGTTTGAAATTGACGGGAAGATGAAAAATACGGCTAAACAGTGCCAGGTGGCATGTTAGCATACTATGAAAGGAATTTATAGTGATCAATTTGTTATTGTGGTCTCTTCTATGGGGTTAGACGTTACAAGTGCATGATGAACCGTTCCTTTCAAAAAAATCGTTCGTAACGAATTGGGACATGCATAAATGGTTCCATTTTAGACAGAGTAATTAAGACATGGTGGGTAACAAAAAAATATTTTATAAATTTTAATAACAACTTATTAACAATACTTGCGAAAGCTACAATTTTTTTTGTGTTAATGTATTTATATGTAAGGAATCGTGTACTTAAAATCAATGTATGATGTTAAAAGAGTTTTGTATTTTTTATTATTTGGTATTTTTCTTATAAAACATGAAGTAGAAACATAAAAAATATCCCAAATAGAGGAAATCAAATATAGAATGATTATTTCTAGTTCTTTTATGGACATATGTAAAGAGTTACTCTCTTAGCTAATCACATGAATAATGAAACATAATTGTGCATTATGTTTTTTAAAAAAGGAAATGTATCTGCTATAAAAGTTTGAAGAGCAGATCCACATGAAATAAAAAATTTAACCATGCTTTAAAGTACATGCAGCATCAGTGATGTCTAACATTTCGTAAGTTTCATTGTTTCAAAACGTGTGGGTTTATAAAATTCTATGTGGAATTTCGCTGGCAATGAATGTTTATTTAAGTACAACCTGTGCTTGTTCTAATCCTTATTGTGTACACAACATTGTAGATATTGCATCATTTTCTATAGTTGTGGCTTTTGTGCATTGTTCTTGTACACATTCAAATAGTGGTTGTTGTATGCAGGTGCAATCAGTTCCGATTCGGGTTGTGATGGCATCGAATGTGGTTGTCATCTTTCGAGTGCATGCAATGGGGTTGTATAAACAATGTATTATGTAGATAAAAGTTTAGGGGATAATCATTAATACATTTACAGCTGATTGAGATTTAATGCATTCATTATACTAGATACATACAAATAATTGTTATATTAAGAGTGTGTTTTTAATGGTATTGTTCAGTCAAAACTTTTTTTTAAAACATGGAAAACAATTGTAACTAATAAAAAAAGGTTTGAAACATGTATAATAGGAAAACGATTTTTAAACTCAAAACACAAAAAATATCGAACTGATATTTTATAGTTAAACATTGGCAGTAGTAAAATAAATACAAATGAATTAAACCATTGAGTAATGGAAATGTTCCAGTGACCACATTGAAAATTTTCTTCCACTACCTCTACTTTAAAACAACATAAATACATTCAGAGAGATAAATTTACTGATAATATACTTGCTGGGGAAAAAAAGGCTGCATGAAATGTTTTACCAGAATAAATTTGGAGCGGGTTTGTTTAGGTTTCCTAATTTGTAGATTCAAAGTGATATACCAATGGTTCAAATGAGTGGATTCAGCTTGCGTAGCTTAGGGTTTTCCACAAATCCTATTCACACGAAACTATTCTCTTGTGTTTTAACCTGCTAGAATCTCCTTTGTAAAAGATCCCCCTTTTCAAAAATGTCATTACAAGATCATATCCTAATTGTATTCAACATTAGGGTGTAACTGGATATGACATTCTGCCAAATGTTTGGTAACCCATAATGCCAAAGCTCTCACACTAGTCAGGGTTTGATGCCTTCTTTCAAGCCAAGTTCAAATGTTTAGTGGTTTTTAACAGGACATTTGATTCTAAATCTATGAACATTTTAGAATAAGAAAAGGTAAAATGGGAGAAATACCAAATAAATATATTCGAACAACCATTAGATGCTCTCGTTTTAATTAAGAAATAGAAGAAGCTATAAAATTCTTCGTGAGGTATAAACATTGTTACAAATCACTACAGTGGAACATAATTCCAATATGTACAACAAGAAAATAAATAAATGGAAACATGGTGATCAAATAAGGGGAATGAGAAAACCTGTATATGGAAGGAACCAAATCAAAACAGACTAACAAAACCATATAGCCATTGATATGCCTATATATGTAGCCATTGTTACTAAACACAAGCATAATAAACTGAAAGCCTGCATCTCTTAGAGCACAGAGGTGATGGTTTTTCTCACACCACACCAGTATCATTGTCATCTGTATGAGATAAATTGTATATTAACAATGACAAATATTATAGGAAAATGAAAAGAATAAAAAGAACAAATCTCATTAAAAAAAAAAAATTAGTACACTTTGAAACAATAGATTATTTCAAAGTGGAAATAGAGGTGCTCATAATCCTACAAGTTTCATGTAGATGAGTGATTGAGTAGGCCAATCAGCCTTTATCCCAGAAGGATAAATCAAAGACAATATTACAGTTGTACATGAGCTATTTCATTCAACCAAATTTCAACATAGACCATGAGTTTTTTTTAGCAAATTACACATCATTTGCATTGTGATGGTGGATCACTGATCCAAGGAAATTGTATCAAAAAACCTTTAAATTGCTTTTTCCAAAATTTGTTTTCATCATAATTACAACTTACATAGTTTTTTCCAGAGGATGGCTACATCATAATTATGGAGTGAAAACCGAGGCATTGCAAACCAGTAATCATTAGGATTATCAGTTGTAAATACACTACATGCCAACATCCTCTTATAGACTCTGGTCAAGGTACATTTAGCCTCAGAAGAGACCACTTATGGAAAATTATTATTGGCTAAATGATGGAATATGGGAGCCTCATGGGGTCTTCCCAAAGGGAAGAGGAAGAGGGTGGAATCAGACTCTACTTACACGATTAGGGAAGTTATGGAAGAGACTAGATACGACACATCCAATCAGTTGAATCTTCATAATTATCTCCAAGGATATTGTGGGGAAAATATGGTAGTCTTGTTCATTATTGGGGGAGTGAAAGAAGATAGTTCCTTTTCTCCTAGAACAACAAAGGAAATAAGTGAGATCAGCCGGTTCAACATTAGTGAGCTACAAAATTTTCATAAACTGTTCATGGTAGTATAAGGGAGTGACAGAGAAGAATACAGATGAGGTAAGTGAATGGTCTCATGGGCGATGTCGCTTGTGTAAATGTTATACTTCAGATGTGGTCTATGGCTTCTCTTAATTCCCTTTTCCCTATTACATTTGGTAGGGGTCTTAAACAAGTTTGGAAGATCCATCAATGACATCTTTCTGATTTTTTTCTCAACAAATTCTGATTTGATTCACCAAATCCAATGACATTCTATTTTAAATCATGTTTAGACTTGTGGGTACGCATCAATTCACTTAATATGTATTCATATTATAGTAAATTTGAGGAAAATGGGTATTCCTGCAAATGGTATGGGCACTGATATCTCAACCAGGATAGATGGTCTTTTGTTTGGCCATTAATTATTTGCTTTATCATTTCATGTAAGCCCAAAGGGGCGTTACAATTCATGGCTCTACAAAAATACAAATAAATGTGTTTTTCTTGCTTCATTGCACTATGATTGTATATATTTCATTGCTATTATTTTTTATTGCGTAATTGAATGCGTGTTTTCAAAATTAGAGAGGGTACATTTTGGAATATTTAACTGGGGATAATTCAAAAGTTCTCAGCCAGCCCAAGGTCAACTTTGGATGGTTTGGCAACTTTGGATGGTTTGGGATAATTCACAATTTCTCAACAATTGCATCCAACATGGTAAAGTAAAATTAATAATAAATCTAGCTCATCATCCTCTTCTTGGGGTATAGACTTTCAGAAAGGTCATGTTCAGCTAGGTGGACAGATCTTATACTTATATGGGGATTCTTTTTTTTCTTGTATGAAAGAGAGTGGTGTTTCTTTGAAACTATCTAATGTGTTCAATTACATGTATTTTTCATTTTAAATTCTGATGAAGATGAAGTCCCTTGTTCGAGTCCCTGCGTGGAGAAGGAACTGTTGTGGAAGGTTGTTTATTCAAAATGTTGGAATTTCTTTCATATTGAGTGGATCTTATATTTCTCAGGAAGTCGAGATGCATGAGCTCTTGAACAACAGTTACGATACAAGACACATGGAAGGTCAGGGGGGAGGTGGTAGGGTAGGTGGCGCTAACCCCATCCCTCATGCAAGTTTGCAATTGGTAGTGAGGTGGCACAATGGTCTACTTGGCATTTTTGGTGTTTGACCCACTCTCTATTATCATTTCCGTCTAACTCCATCTCTATTCCCATCCTGACAAGCTAATAAATATTGCAAGTTTTGTCGGCCATCATATCAGCGACTCCTGTCAAATCCTGTGCACCTGTCACATGGTTCCAGTTTCAAAAATCATAGCTCCGCCTTCATGAAAAAGATATTACCCGCAATAGCCCCCTGTTTGAGTGGTTTCCATGTGGTTTCCATGCCCCTGGTTTGAGCTGTTGAAACGAGGGATCTCTGTTGCACAATTTGAGCTCCGGGTGCTTCCTCTAGAGTTGACGTTCTCCCAGGTGCTTCCCCTATTTTACATGCTATTTTGTGCTTCTAATCGTATAACATTGGTTAATCGTATAAAAATGGTTTTCTGTTCGCTTCCCCTATTTTACAATGGTTATTCTAAACTGTATATAAAAATATCATATAGATAGTGCCATCAAAATTACGTATACGTTTTCATTCCAGATATGTGCAAGTTTCTGAAAATAGTTCAATGTCACGATACTTCCATGGAGTCATAAAAGATCTTTTGTTTAAAATAAAACTTTACCAATTTTATTATTTTTCAAAACAATCTCACTTCCAGTTCAGAAATTATCCTTGCGCACCAACATAATTCCTTTGCAAGAGTTTTCAAGCGCATACACACAAAATAAATCATTTATATTATATTAATGCATGCTACATTTTCTTGTTTTCATCTTGTGTGGAATTTAATCAGTTGGGCGCTGCCATAACTGGGTATTATGTAATAAAATAAAAAGTGGGATTTTGTTTTGGATGCAAACATGTCTTCTCCTTAGGCACCAACATGTTGTATCATTCTCCATATGAGTTTGGAGCAGTTGTCATCCTCCATGCACAATATCCAAAGAGCGGGCTCTTCCAAACAATGGTTTTCTATTTGCTTCCTCTGCTTTACAATGGTTATTCTGAACTATTTACAAAAATATCATATAGATAGTGAGATCAAAAATACGTACACGTTTTCATTCTAGATATGTGCAGGTTTCCTGAAAATAGTTCAATGTCACGATACCTCCATGGAGTCATAAAAAAGGGCTTTACAGAATACATCACCAATACTCTCAGCAAGAACAATGCCTTTGTTTGAAATGATGTTATTCCTTGACATCACCATGGATGAAAATCCATGATTTTATTTCTCAGAATAAAATCAGCTATCGTTGCGTCCAATAATCCCTTCCATAAGCTGGATTTTTTTAGGTTAATCTACACTCTGTGCATTTGGTTGATTTTCACGACTCGGTAAAATAAAAACAGTAGCTTCCCTAAGTCTTTGCGGAGGAAGGCATTTGGTTGAGTGTAAGGGAAGCTCATGTAAGGGATGCGTCCCGAAAATAAAAACAGTGGTCTTCCAATTTTTTGACACTTTGAAAAAAAATTTGGCCCAAATCCTAACAATTTTTATATTTTACACCATCAAAAGAAAAATGTGTTTCAGGAATTTTGTTAAATAATTAACATGCTTCCACATTATGCATACATATCTACCAGGGTATTTGAAACTAAAATAACTGACAAATATTTCTTTTGTGTAATGCTTTGGTAGATGTCCATACCCTATTTCAAAGCTCATATTTTGGCACAGGATGGGAGTATGATATGAAAAGTGAACTGAAGAGATTGGACACATGTTGGTTGCATTTACTGAGACACTAGAAATTATGAAATACCACTTCCATTATGCTTTGGTGGATGCCCATACCCTGTTGTAAATCTCTGCAACTTTGCATTAATCTCCTATGCCTGTGGGTGTCATTCATCTCTTACACAAAAAAACCATTCACCATTTTATATCCTTTAATCCAACTAAATCCCACCATCTATTAAATTCCTCTATCCTTCATCAATACCCTTAAAATATGAACAATGTTCCATCATACTTTGATCGTTGCTCATGGCCTGCTCTTGAAGCCCTCGTTTTGACAGAGGCTAGCAGGATGCTGGAAAGATTTATGGAGTCTGGATTTGCACATGCCAATTGAAATAGCCCAAAAGTTACTAAGTTGCACATCCCTCAATCTAGGAGACAAAATATATCTTAGGAATTTTGTAGAATAATTTACATGCTTCAAAATTTCGCATAAATACCTACCAGGGAACTTAAACTGTTCCCTTCTTCACAGTACTTTGGCATATGTCCACACCTTGTTTCAAAGCTCCAATTTTTTCACAGTTTGGTAATGAAGATCTAAACAAATTGAAGATTACAATACCCAAAAAATAAAAAAAATTATATAGCCTATAAACGGGCTGCCTAAAATTGAAACTGTAATTTACAGCTAAAAACCTCAAACACAGATTACAAACCATCAATTTCCAGACTTATAAAGATTTTCACACCTGGAGTAGTGGACCTAATCAATGTTTTGTCATTTTAATAGTGCAATAATTAGTACAAGAATAATTTGTGAATTTTGGTTGTTCAAATTATAAATTATAGTCATCAAACTTTATAGGTTGAAAGCAAGAAAATAAATAAATATCAGCCATGCGACCTGAACTACTTGAAGGTTATGTCAGCATAAATATAATATATCCTCTGCTAAGTAGGGACATAGTAAAATTACAATCATTCAATGGAGACACATGTTACATATGCATTCTCAACCTGAGAACTGTCCATCAAATTAACTGTCCTAATTGTGAGAATTGTTAGGTGGGTCTAACAATTTATCTGGGTAGCGAGCTCATATCCCCATTATGGAAATAGAACAACATTAATTGGTCGTGAAGAAAATGGAAACAATTTTATTATGTCTTTATAAGACAAATTTGTAGAGGTGCATATTATAAAAGTCCTAGGTCTTGACAGCTTCATAATCTCCACATTCATCTTCCTGGTTCTGATTTTTTCCAACCTTATAGTAAACAAACTGGGTAAGAATCTATGGAAGGTTAAGGATCAACTTTCTGCGTTCACAACCTTGTTCAAGAAAAGTTTTAAATAATAAACTGCAATATACATATGATCATATAATGTAATCGAATTGAGGAGGAAACAAAAAACTCAAATGGACTTAACCTTCTTGATCTTATATGAAATTCTCCCAGTAACATTGTGTATGATAAAGGATACAAAGAAGTCCAATAGTACACATACACCAGCGTCCACCAACCATGACATAGTTGGCTTTAACTTTTCCCATTTTAGAGTCCTTAAAATTATACTGAACATAGCCATAGCATGATTAGAGTCCTCATAGTTATACTGAACATAAACATAGCATGATTAAAAAATAAATGGAACATGTTACATCTAATCCTTAAGATTAATTCATTGAAAACAAGCAGCTAAAAACATAAATAAATTCAACTATATACCTTCCCCCAGAGGTAGCATTCCATGTTAGGGAAAACATGAACATGAGTGGATTCAAGCCCTGCTAACACAACGACATTAGAAGGGTGAATTTTATGATCCACTTAATTACTATGCAAATTGAGAGTAAAAATCAATTAAGAAAGATCTCTTAGAAGGGTGAGAATACCTCAACGGTCCCTCTCTTAATCTGCAACCAACATTTATCATCAATTGGACATGGTTAGCTTAGGTATTGCAAAAAGAAACTCACTGCAACTCATTTACAACAATTTTGGAGTTTCAACCTGATTACAACGCTCAACCTTTTAAGCTAATCCATATAGTATAGTCACCACATTTCTACAAGGGAAAAACAAACAAATCACAGCAATACAAACTGAGACCTTGCAAGCACTGAAATGCAACTGCAAAAAACTCACATTTAAACTAATTTGTGGAAGTCTTCCACCCATATAGATGGCAGCCATAAGCCACCCCAACATTTGTGGAATTGACTTTTTTTTAGCAGCTAATGTGAGGTTTTCGACATGTGCTGAACTTGTCGAGATGGGATGTTCAAGTTGTTTCTGAATGATTTATGAGAATGTCTCTATCTTTTGATTTTTTGAATGATATCTAAAAATGGCATTTCTGATCTGGTATAATCCATAAATAAATTGTCTTCATCTTATATTTCTCATCACTTGTCTGAAAGCTACGGACCTGTTTCCATCATGTTTGCTTGGTAGATATAATCTTCAATTCTTTAGGATTTCCACAGGTACACATTATAGATATTATATCAGGCATATATTGTGTTCTATTTTTTGATATAATCTTATTGCTGGCAGATGATTTGAAGTTCCTTTCTATATTTTTGGATTTCAGCTTTGCTTGTTCGAACATAACCAAATAAAAATTCATCTCCATCATCATAATTTTTTTTCTGTGGTAAGATTTTCTAGTTATGATATTTCCTTGGGTTGCTTTAAACACTTCTCTTTCTCAAATTTGTTTTGATTAAATGATTGTGGTGAGAGTTAGTCATGTTCATATAATAATTTCGATATACCATTGTCATCACAATCATCAAAAGCAACATCTTCATTTGTGTTTAAAGGTATTGATGAAACTTTTAACAATGTTTTTTCATCAATATTGTTTATTTTTATTATGCATGACCATATATTATGTATTAATTTTAAATTTTAATTTTTTAACCTTAAAGAAATCAAATCAAATGAATGAAGATAGCGGTTGTGGAAAAAATCAACCACAAAAAAAGAATGACAATACATGTTGCAATGGCCTTTTTAAAACGGGTAAGGAAATGTGACTGTTTGTTTTTTATTGAAGTGGATTATGTGTTATCAAATGCTTATTTCTAACAACATAGTGTTTGTTTTTGTAACATAAACATAGATTAACGATGAAAAAATTGAAGAAGAAAAAGCATTTGTTGATCAAACAAAAGAGAATTCAGATTTTGAAAAGGAAAAGGGTAACGATAGTCATGTTGAAGAAGAATTTGACATGGAACTAAACATAGATGACAATAGTGATCAAAATGACGAATATTATGAAGTAGAGGAGGATGATGAAGATGAAGATTGGGTGCCTAGTCTGAGCCATAAAGCATCCAATGAGTGCAAACATCAAAGATCAGTAAGTAGTGTTATTTAGAATTTTTTTTTTGCATGAATAAAACACTTTTATTCAAGTATTCAACTTATGTTAGTATGTCTTAGATTTATTAGGATTTTCCAATTTATTGTTATTTTAGTGTCCATATATTTTTACATTTGCATAATAGTTTCAACTAAAGAGTTATAGGATTTTCCTACACATAAATTTTTACTCATAAACTATTTAATTATTGGATGTAAATTGTAGTATTTGCAGCAGTGTAAAATTATAAAATAAATTGGAAAGAGGGACAAATTTAAGTGCATGGTCTTTCCTTGCTAAAACTATGAAATGAAAGGAATAAAATGGCATTTCAATGACACCAACTATCACCACCTCCATGATCACAATGGTCTCCCTCCATTACATAGGCGTAAGATGGGTAAACGTGGGACCGGGAAGTATAAAAGGAAAAAAAAAAAAATAGTACAAAATATGGTTGCAAAGAAAAGTGTTGACTGGCACTTGAATAAGTCTAAATATATGTACAAATCTAGGTTAATTGAGCGTTATTGTCGAGAAGAAAAGGTGAAATATTTTTCATCCCTTAGCCAACAAGCTAAAGATCTGATTTCCAAGCTTGTAGAGGAGTATGATAGTGTAGAAAAGAGGGAGGATAGAAGGAAAAAAACCCTTTCAACGCTGCAATATAAAAAGGATTTGATGAAAAATGATTGTACATATTCTCAACTAAATGGACAAAAGGATAAGGTATTTACCATTTTTATTATAATTTAAATTTAAATTTATTTTAATTTTGTTTATTCACATTTTTTTAATGTTATTTTAAATTAATGTTTCATTTGTACAGGATATTATCCAAGAAGAATCCATTAATGTTGATCATGTAAGGAAACATGCTTTCATTAAAAACATTAGTAGCATTGTTGGAATAATAAAGTGCCATTTTTCATCCATTAACATGTTGAAATCTTGTGTAAATGTGATTCTAACACGTTTCATGACTTGAATGCATGAATAGGACCCAATTGATGTTGATGGGGAAAATCTGATACGAAAAAAGAATGTAAACAACAATCCAATGGAAAACAAGGTACGGTTGTAAATTACTACTATAAATATTCGTGTTTTCTATATATTTTAAGTGCTTAAAAATTAATCATATTGCTAATTTGGAATTTATACCTACATCTTTTATATACAATTAATTATTATGTTTTTGCATTTGAAAAATTGGGTTTTACCGCTTCAGGGTGATGAGGAAGAGAATAATGTTGAAGCATATACTTCAAGTGCATGGGTACATGAACCACTGATACAAATAACACATATTTCCATTAGAACAAAGGAAAGTGAGGGAAATGATATGAATGATAAAGAAAAAATCAACAAAGAGGATCATAAGGGAAAAAATAAGGCCGATCCATTGATTGAGGTGACTGATTTTCCAAAATTTGTTGAGGTGGAACCAGGAAAACCAAAGAATGAGGTGAAGGACATGGCTGCCTATGAATTCACAATAGGAGAAGAAGTTTTTATGTTCCTAGAGCCTGACCATGTAAAAAAGGTTGGCATTGCTAAAATTCATGCAACTAAACCAGGAACAAAATGCCATGGACGATCTTTAGAAAGGGATTGCATTGTCATATGCATAGAAGAATCATATGTAGATGACGCTCCATTGCATTTTCCACATATTGGAGCAAATATTGTTGGTGAATCGAAGAAGACATATTGCATCTGGTTTAAAGATTGCTTGAAGGCAATTAACTAGAAAGAGGATGGAAAAGAGACAAAGGTGTGTTAATTTGTATTTTTATTGATATTATTGTGTTTTTAGCACATTTGATTGATTTTATATCCAGTATAAGTATACTTATCCATTATGTCATGTTTGCAGTGAATTAATGAATATTCAGATGACAATGTTGCAATTGAGATAAAACTATGTTTTGATGTACATTATTTTTTTCCAATTGATTGACTATCTCAATGATGCATTATTTATTTCAGTATTCAATAGAATTGTGAGAGCTCATATTCAGATTTTACCGTGCATAGGTGACACAAGGAAAAGAAGAAAACTGTAGGATTTTCCTTTCTAGTCTAATGTTTAAATTTCTTCCTACTTCCCTATACATTTCCTTCCATTACATTCTTATGCAGTATTCCTCTATGTATTTATATTTCAAAAATGGTTTACATTTTCCCTATAATATTTTATATGATGGAAACATATTATTCACGATGAAACTATTACTTTTCATACCAACTTGGCTTCCCTTACTTGACTGTTGCAGCTGTTATAGGAGCTTCCCTTACCCCAATATCATTTTACTTATAATTTTCTTTCTTTCTAACAATCATGTTCTTTAATTGTATTATATAGTATTTATATGAATTGATTGTTTGTAGAATGAAGAGGAACAACCAAATAAGCTTGTGGTAAGAAACATAAAAATGTTATCCAATATTCTTGATTCCATACAAATTATACATAATACGGATCATGCTTCATCTGATTTGGTAAGTAACGTAAACTAAGATTTACATTTTTAATTTCTTCTAGGAGTCAAATATAAAAACATTTAAAATATTTGTGTTTTTTTCTTCGAGTTAATGTAGGAAATAATTTGCATCAATAATCCATCATTTTTGTAGCAACATAATAGTGAAGGTGATACTGAGATGCAACTTTCAAAAAGGATCCATTCTTCCCAACAATAGGTGACCACGCAATATCTTATTTATAACTTTGATAAACTTATTTTATCATTTACATTTGCATAGTTTTATCTATTGATATGCCCATTATTTGTAAACATATCAGGGAAAAAGATTAAAGGGCATCAAGAGTGCTGCATCAGTTCACACACACCTTACGGCTGATGAGATTAAAGGAAATAAAAGAAAAATTTGAGGATGGATCGAAGCACAAAACTCCATTGTTATTAACAAGCAACAGAGAAATATGAAGAGCTCTCAGATTTAATTTGTTGAGGTTTTGATATTACAATCAATTGTATCATTATTTGTAAAACAATTTCCAAGATACTCAGTTATGTCAAAGAAAAATTCAAGTTTAATGTTATGGTTTTTCTCCTTGAATGAGAAAATAATGTAAGATGCATATGTAGTGCTAATTATATGCCAAAATCCTCTTTTGGCTCTTCTTCTGACATGACTTGTAAAATGTAATGAGTTTTTCCTGTCAAATTTACTGGTAGCATTTATTATTGATGTTGATACTATTTAGTATTGCTGCCGAGAATCTTTTGTAAGTCGTAATGGTTCACCAAATGCACCCAACAGGTGTCCATTTTAATTGGTTTTGCTGGCATACTTCCAGTTTTTGCTAAAATAGGAGTTTCAAACATGATATGGATGTCCGCAAAAATAGAACAATAAAAATTCTTCATATTTAGGACTCTTTCTGGCATATTTTCCAATATGCC
Organism: Taxus chinensis; assembly: GCA_019776745.2. Classification (NCBI taxonomy): domain Eukaryota; kingdom Viridiplantae; phylum Streptophyta; class Pinopsida; order Cupressales; family Taxaceae; genus Taxus; species Taxus chinensis. The sequence continues at coordinate 237,720,970 of CM034146.1, forward strand.
ACATCATAAGCATGCATCTCTCCCTCTTTATAGCCATATTTGTTGTTCTTGTTTACAGATTTTTTAATTTCTAATTTTTATTTCTATCAGCAACAACAGATATTTTAGTTTTGGGGATTTATCTTTTGGTATGTCTTCCCATACTGCATTTATTTCAAATTTTACATCCTCTTCACCTACTGCTTATAGTACTCACTGCCTCTGCATAAAGTTAAAACAAATACTAGCATTCAATGCATTGGAATATATACACTGTTATTGTTTTCCTATATAACTAGATGTAATACCTTAACAAACAACACACACTTTGAAAACAACTTACAGTAACTGATGAAGGTATTACCAATTCATTTAGTCAGAGCAGCCTACCACAACCATCATCCCTTGTCTATTGCACACATTTCTTGTGTCAGTTGTTTCCTGCAGCGTTAGTGATATTTGATGAAAAATATTTATAGAGATTTAGATAGATAAATTCAGAGAATGAATCAAACTTTGGTGAAGAAATTACTTGTTGAATGCGTAAATGCTCCTCTACTCACATTGGTATTGCTGATTGGACACAGAAGAAGTAGACTTTGTGAAAACTATAGCTGAATGGTGGGGTCCACATCACGTGTTTCATAAAAGCTATGCAATATTCTTGCAAATGAAGAGAAGCGAGAGAAACCCAACGTGTGCTCGCCTATAGTTGTACATATTTTTGGCTTGCATGACTGATAACTCAAAATGTTCACTTCAACCTACTCTGTTATGTTTATGATATTATTGAGATGCAAACCTTGTGCCTATTCGGAACAATTGTCATCATTATGTATGAGAGGTGAGGTAGCACAAACATGAAATTCAATGAGGATAATTGTGTAAGCTGTAGCGTTGTGAAATTGGAATAATCATATTAAATTTAGTCACCTATTATAGATGAATTTGGTACATAGCAGAACACTGTAGATTGTCAATCTCCATTCTCCTTAGTTTTAATAGCTATAGAAATTGTGTGCAGAAGAGGAATGTTAGGTTATAGGTGATTGGATGTTGTTGACTGAGACTATACTTGTGTGTTGTGTGTATGACTGTACTTGTGTGTTGTGTGTTGTGTGTATGACTCTGCTTGTGTATTGTGTCCATATTAGATGAATGGGATTATGCATACCTTCTCTATACACATGTATCTTATTAATAGTATTTAATTTTATTGAGTTTGCTATGACCTTTGCAATATGTTGAAATTTATTCTTAATATACAACACTTTTTTTTGCTCTTTAAGTATTTTCTATTTTTATTGTGTTTATAGTTGTCATTTGTGTAATGAAAAGGAGGGCAACAAATAACAGAGAAAATCTCTAGAAGAGAGACTCAGATTAAAAACCAGAATGTTGGAGTCATGGGAAACTTTCCCTTCAATTTCAACTAATGGACATCCTCACAAAGTGTTGACATTTTTTTCCCAAATGCATTCAATAGGTCTCCAATTTGAATAGTTCACCTTTGCTAGCATACTCCCGGCTTGTGCCAAAATAGGATCGTTGAAACAGAGTGTGGACATCTGCCAAAGTATATTATAGAGAAGGGATGTTTTTTAGATTGCCACCTTATCTTTTTGTCCACTGGCATAGTAAACACCTAGCTATTGCAAGAGCTGTAAAATAAGCTGTTTGAAAGCTCTTTTTTTCACACACGGTGGTGTATCATGGAATACCATATTTGTAGCTAACAGAAGACAAGGACATCTTGACACAACATTGACGTTGCTTCACCAAATGCAGCCAACAAGTGTCCACACTGATCAGTTCACCTTTTCTAGCATACTCCTAACATCTACCAAAACATGACCATTGAAATAGTGTGTGGACATCCACTAAAGCATTATGGAGAGGGAATTTGGTTAGATGTTTTAGTTTCAAGTGCCCGGACATATATGTATGCAAAATGTGCAAGCATGTGAATTGTTAGACAAAATGCCTAAAATGTATGTGGTCTAATGAACTGTAATGATTGTTGGATGTGTAAAAAAATGGATTAGTTGAAAATAACTTCGAAACTTTCAATCAAATGTAATTGGCAGTTACAAAGCCAATCTCCACAAACTTTGCCAACATCCTCCCAACATCTTGACAAAGGTAGTAATCATTGATAATGTAGTAATCAATTGATAATATGTTTTCTATTTTATTTTATGCCTTCAATCTCTAAACATGATCTCTTTCTCACGTATTCACATTCATGTATTGCACTTAGAATGTTGAAAATGAAGTTCTCATTAAAAAAATTATGTTAGTGTTTACGGATGTGGAAAATATTGTTGTTACGCTCATATTTTTGGCTCAATACCCAAAGATAGTTACTAACGATGGTTTTGAGATTGATGAAAAATGATACCAAGAAAGGGATGTACCAATAGGAAACTATCTAAGTGTGGGGTAATGTTCTTGCATTTGCAAAAAAAAACATATAGCGAACCCTTCAAAAGCTTGTTGTTTATTGTTCGTCACTTAAAGGAGTATTTGAGAAATTGTGAGAGGTCCTTCCTTCAAATCTCCAAAACATATAGCTTTCCTTCACTACCACATTTTAAAATGACTATTTTAGGCATTCATCTAATCCAATTCTCTTGCACCAACAGACAACACTACTACCTCAGATGTTTAGTGTCGCCGACTACATGATAGAACAAATCCATAAGAACATTGTATAGACATGATTAGGGTAATTGTGATAAAGAGATAAACGGATAATCCTCTGTTAAAAAAGTGAAAAATTTGTATAAAGATTGAAACTTGCATCATTTATTACGGATGACAACACAATATGTTGTTGAACTATTTTAATTAAAGTAGAAGGGCATAAGTGGGAAATTATTAAAAATTTATTGAATGAAACAACCTTGAATAGATACATAACATTATAAAATGCAAAAAAAAAAATTAAAAATCCATTTCGTTGAGGTAACAACGTATTACGTTGAGAAACAACCTACTTTGGTATAGACCATGTAGGAGCATAAAAAGATGGTATCACAGTTTTAGATATTATAATTAGCATATCATGTAAAATAATAATGTGTTTTTTCATCATTTATCAAGGGTAACAACATAATATTTTGTTGAATTTCTGCAATCAAAGTAGTAGGGAATGAATATAATTTCTGCAACAAAAACCTAATATAATTTTTACAACACATAAAATTTTATTTCTGCAACAAAAACAAAATATAATATCTACAATCTTTTTTTGAAAAGGATAAAATATTGATATTGATATGAGGGAAGAATGATTAGAAGATAGAATTCTATGATTTAAGGATATATATTTGCAAAATGCACTCATAGATTTGCATATCAAACACAATTATATAGACATTGCACACTGTGGTTGAAAAAAGACCAAAAGGAATATGACCTATGGACTATGGACTATGGAATATCAAAATGGGAAAAATATACAAAGACTATATAACAATAGTTGTTCCATAAAATTACACTTAAATTCCATTTATGCTGGTCTCATCTTCAGGTTCTTCAACAAGCCCCCTTTACCTATCTTGTTCTACAGTTATTTTTAATTCATCCTCCCATGTTAGTCGACGTGATACACGACTTATTTTTACAATAGGAAAACTAGCTTTCCTATTTGTTGGACATGGGCACCTTTGATTCAACATCTTGTCTATAAAATATCTCTCTCGATGAAGTGTATTATTGAATCCATCATCCACAGGTCTAAACGGTTGTGCCTCAGGGTGTTGCACACCTAATATACAAGATATTTGGCTTCACCTCAATCAGTTTGTTGTTTCCACAAGTGTATTCTCTAATAAAGTAAGAAATGACTTGTTTAGAGGACCAACAAGACTGTTATCTACTACTTTTTTGATCCTTCTCACTTCTAGGCTCAAGTGTTCATCTTCTTCATTTATAACATGTATATCTTGTTGCAAAACATGCATAGAGTCTTCACATGTGTTTGGAGGATTCCATGCATGACAAAAAGGATCGTCAACCACATGTTCATCTCCACATGAGATATTTGGAGCACAAAATAAACCCTAGAGAACATTACAAATTAGTACAATAAATCAAAGATTTGAATAAAAAACAAAATTTATAGAATTTAGATACAATAAATTACTATGTTGGAAAATCTTGAAAAACATTTTTCCCATAATACCTTAACATTAAATTTTTCTCTCACTAAATTCTTTTTCATCATATTCACTTTAATTACGTGCTTACGTAAGTACCCATTCCTTGACACTCCATATTCACACATTGCCAAATGTGGGTTTGATACCATACTTCATAGTGACAAGTATCATCCATCTGGATATGAACCCATGCTAACCATGGCTTAGAGGTATGGAAGGTGACATAATAATCAGGAATGGATTGTGCATGCAGCCATTGGTTATTTTCTAGTTTCTCCACTTTAAAGTTACGATAGAAACCACTTTCCTTACAACATTGACTCCACCAATAATATATAAAAACAACTATGATTAATTGAAGTATCTGCTAGTCAACCCTGCAATAAAATGCTTTTCAAATGGAGGATAACCACTCACTCTTAAGTATAGAGTGATATGCCTCTATTGCAGCATTTTTTTCTTGCCCAACATGCTTTAAAGTCTGTAGATGTCTCACCCACATTCCAATTCTTAGAAGCCAGTGTTCCTGCTAATATTTAATAAATATTATCTCGTCAACAAATTCTGTAGCAAAATCTTGTGCCATTTGAATAGCACTCTCCTCATTATCTAAATGGTGCATTATTTCCCCCAGCCTATTAAACATTACACGTCTTTTTTGATCTTCCTTAACCTTGGCAACAAGATTCTTCAACCATGCCCTCCTTACATGCCTGCTACATAAGTATATTTTGAACCCAAAAACATCTCTGTATTTGAAAATGAATTGTATTAGAATTTTAAAATTTTGATAGCAAACTTAATATCTATAATTTAAATTTATATATTCTAACAATATACACAAAGAGTAATTTACAACCTAATAGCATTGATTTCAGCTGTAGCATCATCTACCATTAAAGAATTTAGTTTCCACTCAAGGATATGAGCATGTTCTCTATTCGCTAGCTTTTTCATCCATTGGGTTAAGTTGCTAGTTGTAGCTCTTGACATTATGACCCATGCAACCGGTAGGCCCATGTGTTTGGAATCGAATGCGAGGATGGCATAGAGTTTGAACTATGGAGAGTTGACAATGCAATAACGATGTGAATTAGTAGATTATTGGTAAGAAAATGTAACATATTGTTTGCATAATTTTTTTATTGATAAGATTATGTAAAAGAGAATACCTTCATTCCATTGGTCCCAAAAGTGACGTCCATTGCAAGTATGTTGTTATGGTCATATTTTAACATCCACTCAAGTTTTTGCGGCATTTGAATGCCCATGATAAATGGCACATGACCATCTTCCATAACATTTCCTTCATACTCTTGGTATTCAAAACATATATTTGGATTTTGATCTTTCCATACTCTCACACTTTGGGCATCATTTCTATCATACATGTACTTTGTTGCTTTTATTTTTGTATCAATATTTTGAACATCATGTGAAGACAAGAAATCATCACATTTAGTTTTCCCATCAAACAAGGTTAGCTTCTCATGGACCATTTCACGGTGCTTTTACAACACAATATCAGCTGGCATTCCTAATAACAATAACTTTTCTACCCATTCTTGCAATTCCTTACTAATATGTGGCACATAATAAGCTCGTGTCCCTTGAATTTTTTGATTTTTTTGGCCATGACATATATGATTGTTGTTATCCACATGATGCATCTAAGGATATGTGATAAGTGCATATTCGCTTCTTTTCATAAGAATGTGCACATTAAAATTGCATTGGTATGTTTACGTCCAGGTTTACTCCCCGTCCCTCTACTTGGAACCTTGGACTTATCGTATGGAAAATCATCCTCTTCTTTACAGTCTTCAGGCCCATAGCTACACCAATATCTGTAAAATGTCACTAAAAGTGAGTCATAATAAAATAAACAACTTTAAAACTGCATTAAAAACATCACCTAACATTGCCACATCGTACATTATATAACTGATGGTGCTATCAATTCGAACCCGGTGTGTACTTTCTCTTATGGGTGATGAATGACTCCAACGTTTGTAATAACTTGTTGGAAATGATGTGTGCTGACATTCCCCTTTAATAAAATCATCGACTCATCAGACTTCTACCCATGCAACAAAATCCCTTTCCACTCCACAGTTATCTTTAACTTTGCTCCAAACTACATCTGATGCAGAGAAGAATCCTTCCGGAGGACATTGGATAGGAATTTTTAACAAGTGCTTCCACTTTGAGTCTCTTTGATTATACATTGATGTTAATAACACTACAAATTATTAAAATTTGGAAAAAAAATGCTCAAGCTAACACACTATACAATTAGACAATAACACTAAACATTTGATATTTATATTATAGATTACACTAAAATGATAAGACCTACATTCAAAATGTTCAATATGTTCAAGAAATTGAGGATCATTATTAAAAAAAAATAGGTCAAAAAAAAAAAAGTAAAAACGACATCAATAATCTAATAAAATTGAGCTAGCCATATTAATTTCACTCTCATATCACTAAAAAAAACTAGAATTATTTGAATATTGTTTATTGTAAAACCAATCATTCTCCCTCACATGATATCTCATTGCCTCTTTCTTTTCAACAAAGATTTCCACTCATGTTTTCAATAGGAAAATGTATGAATGCAACAATAGGAAATCTGAAAAAGAAGCATGAAGTATGTAGATCATGATCTATCCTTTTTCTCATGAAAGCCAAAAATATAGATGCACAAAGAAGTTGTTGAATATAAATTAATAGCCAAAGGTTGCGAAGAACACAAACATTAGATTAGATAATAGAGTATCTTTACTAAGTTATTCAAGGTTGAGAAATGTTTAAAATCAGTTGTTGCCTTATAGAAGAGAATCAACCCTAAAATAGCTCTGAAGGGTATCACAAATCATCACTAGCATCAATATGAAAGTATGGAAATAATTTTAGGTCTCAAACATGCCACCACTCTAAAAAACATAGGCTAGAAAAAATTCATTATCAACTTGATTGGAGGAATAATTCATAATATATAATGAATATAGCTTGTAAAAATAACGTGTTCTATCATTTAGTTCGGGTGACAACATAATATGTTTTCATCATGTCAAAATTAAAGTGTGAGAGAATGAATTGGAAATTATTCCAATTTAATTAAATGAAACAACTTTGAATAGATTATTCAGTGCAAGAAAACTGTAAAAATGCAGGTAGTAAAAGAAACAATGTATTATGTTGAGAAACCACATACTTTGATATTGCTCTTGTAGGCACACAAAGATCTTAAATTATGGTTTTATATAGCACAACATGTATCTTATGTAGCCTAGTAACAAGTCAGATCATCGTTATTAGGGGTAAAAAGGTAATATGTTGTTAAATTGTTGTACTCATAGTAGGAGGGAATGGATTTAGATCTTGTTGGCACACTAAGAATTGTGCATTGCATTTTTATACACTATAATGACTCTTTCTTGTAAAAATAGTGTGTTCCATCATTTAGTATGGGTGAAAACGTAATACTAGGATTTGATACTTTGATGATCCTACATTGTACACATGTGGGATAAAACCTATGAAGGGAAGAATTGATCATTGAATGCTATCATTTGAAGACCTTGTTTGACGATAAATTGGGTCCATAGTAGTCTCATAAAGGATTATCTCTGCAAGGGAGAAAAAAGATGAATTTTTATATATGCATTCAAGGATATTTAAGGTTCATAAAAGAATGTTTTTGAGTTAAGATAGTTTGCATGGAGACAAAGAGAGAGTGTTTTTTAGAACTCAAGAAGAAATGGAGTGTTGAGGTTGGATAAATGGACTACTAGCTAATAATTAAAAGATAAATGTGGAAAGTGAGGGTAGTCAAGAACCTTACTCAGAGTACTTGTCATTGGATATATGCTTGGAAGTGAGACCTCAACGTTTATTGTTAAAAAAAATAGGTGTATGCATACAAAGAAAGATTGAGGGAAAGATTGTAGAGAAGAAAAAGAACATGAATATGAGAACATGGCATGCTCCTTGAGGAGGATTTACCGAGCTAAGAGGTACACCAAATATAATAAAAATAGATTGTAAAAATAACATGTTCCATCATTTAGATTGGGTGACAACGTAATACGTTTTCGTCGTGTCGAAATTAAAGTGTGAGATAATGAATTAGAAAGCATTCCAATTTAATTGAATGAAACAAATTTGAATAGATTATTCGATGCAAAAAAAACTTTTAAAATGTAGGTCGTCAAAGAAACAATGTCTTACATTGAGAAACCACCTTCCTTCATATAGATCCTGCAGGCACATTAAGATCTTAAATTATAGTTTTATATAGTACACCATGTATCTTATGTAGCCTAGTAACGAGTCAGATCATCATTATCAGGGGTAACAATGTAATATGTTGTTAAATTGTTGTACTCGTAGTAGGAGGGAATGGATTTAGATCCTGTAGGCACATAAGAATGGCGCATTGCAGTTTTATACACTATAATGACTATATCCTATAAAAATAGTGTGTTCCATCATTTAGTATGGGTGACAACGTAATAATAGGATTTGATACTTTGATGATCCTACATTGTACACATGTGGAATAAAACCTATGAAGGGCAGAATTGATTATTGAATGGTATCATTTGAAGACCTTTTTTGATGATAAATCGGGTGCATAGCAGTCTCATAAAGGGATTATCTTTGCAAGGGAGAACAAAGATGAAGTTTTATATATGCATTCAAGGATATTTAAGGTTCACAAAAGAGTGTTTTTGAGTTAAAGACAGTTTGCATGGAGACAAAGAGAGAGGGGTTTTTTAGAACACAAGAAGAAATCGAGTGTTGAGGTTGGATAAATGGACTACTAGCTAGGAATTAAAAGGTAAATGTGGACAGTTAGGGTAGTCAAGAACCTGACTCAAAGTACTTGTCATTGGTTATATGCTTGGAAGTTAGACTTCAACGTTGATTGTTCAAAAAGATAGGTGTATGCATACAAATAAAGATTGAGGGCAAGATTGTAGAGAAGAACTGTTAGGAATAATATTAGATATTGTGAACATTATTATGAGTGTGGAAATAAATAATATAGTATAATGTAATACAAGCTATTTATGAGTTGTTAACTCATGTAAATAGTTGTAACTAGAGAATGTTTGTTGTGAGAAAATAATGGGATTGAGAGTTTGAGTGAGATATTGTGGGGATTAGGAGAGATATGTGGGATAAGTTGAGAGATTTGTGGAGAGATAAGTGGATTCAAGATGAGATTTGACTCCACCATAATAGGAAGGTCAATCTCTATATAATGTAATCTCTCATATGAATAAAATATCCCAGATGAATAAAATTGGAGTCTCAGATGAATAAAATTGGAGTCTTGTATTATTTCCGGTGTTATGTGATTAGTTTTTTGTGCAGGAAAACTGAACCAACTTCTAGATTTGGTATCAGAGCGATGTTTATAATCTTGTGGATGTGCATTTGTGGCTTTGGATTCAATAATTCCCGTGTAAAGATAAGGTCATAAGTTTGTTTTTACGATCTGGGTCTCTGCGATTTTTAATGGGTTTTAAGATTCATATTGGATTAGACTATATTATTTATTTCCACACTCATAATAATGTTCACAATATCTAATATTATTCCTAACATTCACTCCCCTATTGTTAACATTATTATTTCCACACATATGAACAAGAATTTCCTTCTGTTCTTATTATAAAACACACAATAATGGAATCAAACACACAAACTGAAATACTTGGCCACCAAATCAATACTGCGGCCTCATCGATGGTCCCTGAGTAGAGATCGTAAAGCAACATAAATCATTGGACTTGGGTTGTCTGATGCATATTTGCATCATATAGACCTTTCAAAAAGTTCAAATTTCATTTGGACAACATTGAACAAGTTGTTTTGGACAACATTGAACAAGTTGTTTGGATCCCAAACCGGAAGTGCAGCAGTGACCTTGAAGTAGAAGCTATTTGGACTCAAGATGGATGAAGGAGAAAACATGGTTCAACATATAAGTAAGTTTTGGGTCTATTTTGAATCAATTGTCAGGGATAAAAATTAAAGTAAAGGATGGTGATGCAAAAGTTGTTTTGTTGAATAGTATGCCATCTCGCTATTCAAACATTGTTTTTACTTTGAGCAAGATCAATCCCAGCCTAGAAGATCTAATTTCTTCACTGATAGATGAAGAAAATAAGAATGTTACACCAGAAGAAACTACAATGTATTATAAAAACAAGTCATATGATAAAGGGAGATTTAAATATTCTTTTAAACCAAAGATAATAATTTCAGAGATACAAAGAAACATATCACTTGTTTACTATTGTAAACAAGATGGACATCTATCTATAAACTGCAAGAAAAGAGCACGAGATTTACTTGATGGAAAAATAGAAGAAAGTGCCATGGTTGCTAATGAAGAAGAAGACAGTGATAAAGAAGAACCTTTGGGTGATGGTTATAATTGTGACGATTTTCTATTATAAATAAGTAGCAGCAGATGGAGGCAGGAGGCAACGGAGGAAGGAGGACAACCAGCATCCTCTCACCAGCCGCAAGTGACGGGGCCACATAATGAGTTTGTGGCATATTTTTAGTTGTGTGTTTCATTGTTTGTAATAAGAACAGATGTCACATTCCTGTTCAGAGTTGTATTTCCTTTTATAACCTCCTGATGTAAATATGTTGTAGTAGAAAGATAAAATCACAAGAAAAAGCAGCATCATGTTTTTTCTTGAAGAGGATGAACAGAGGTTCATGAGCAGGGGCTCGTACCTAAGACAGAGGTCCGTTATTGTCGAACAGGGGTTCGTATTGATGAACATAGGTTCATGAACAGGGGTTCTTACCTTGGACTGAGGTCCATATGTGTACCAAGATCATGAGAAAACAGGGGTGTGCAAGTTGCAGAGAAAGTGTAACTATTCTTTTTCTACAAGTTGTTCACATTAGGGGAGTGTATGTGTGGAAATAATAATGTTAACAATAGGGGAGTAAATGTTAGGAATAATATTAGATATTGTGAACATTATTACGAGTGTGGAAATAAATAATATAGTCTAATGTAATAAAACTATTTATGAGTTATTAACTCATCTAAATAGTTGTAACTTAGATAATGTTTGTTGTGAGAAAATAACGGGATTGAGAGTTTGAGTGAGATATTGTGGGGATTAGGAGAGATATGTGGGATAAGTTGAGAGATTTGTGGAGAGATAAGTGGATTCAAGATGAGATTTGACTCCACCATAATAGGAAGGTCAATCTCTATATAATGTAATCTCTCGTATGAATAAAATATCCCGAATGAATAAAATTGGAGTCTTGTATTATTTCCGGTGTTATGTGATTAGTTTCTTGTACATGCAAACTGAACCAACTTCTAGAAGAACAGGAACATGAATATGAGAACATGACATGCTATTTGAGGAGGATTTAATGAGCTAAGAGGAATTACACCCAACTATAATGAATATAGCTAGTAAAAATAATATGTTCCATCATTTAGTTCGGGTGACAACGTAATATGTTGTCATCATGTAGAAATTAAAGTGTGAGAGAATGAATTGGAAAGTATTCCAATTTAATTCAATGAAAAAAATTTGAATAGAGTATTCAATGTAAAACAAACTTTAAAAAAGCAGGTCATCAAAGAAATAACATATTATGTTGAGAAACAACCTTCTTTGATATAGATCCTGTAGGCACACTATGATCTTAAATTATAGTTTTATATAGTACAACATGTATCTTATGTAGCCTAGTATCGAGTCAGGTCATCATTATCAGGGGTAACAACGTAATATGTTGTTAAATTGCTGTACTCATAGTAGGAGGGAATGGATTTAGATCCTGTAGGCACTTTAGAATGGTGCATTGAAGTTTTATTACACTATAATGACTATATCTTGTAAAAAATAGTGTGGTTCCATCATTTAGTATGGGTGATAACGTAATAATAGGATTTGATACTTTGATGATCCTACATTGTACACATATGGGATTAAATCTATGAAGGGTAGAATTGATCATTGAATGGTATCATTTGAAGAAATTGTTTTATGATAAATCGGAGTGCATAACAGTCTCATAAAGGATTATCTCCACAAGGGAGAACAAAGATGAAGTTTTATATATGCAATCGAGGATATTTAAGGTTCATAAAAGAGTGTTGTTGAGTTAAGGACAGTTTGCATGGAGACAAAGAGAGAGTGTTTTTTTAGACCTCAAGAAGAACTGAAGTGTTGAGGTTGAATAAATGGACTACTAGCTAGGAATTAAAAGGTAAATGTGGACAGTGAGGGAAGTCAAGAACCTTACTCAAAGTACTTGTCATTGTTTATATGCATGGAATTCAAACTTCAACGTTGATTGTTCAAAAAGGATAGGTGTATGCATACTAAGAAATATTGAGGGAAAGATTGTAGAGGAAGAACAAGAACATGAATATGAGAACATGACATGCTCCTTGATTAGAATTTATCGAGCTAAGAGGTACACCAACTATAATGAATATAGCTTGTAAAAATAATGTGTTCCACCATTTAGTTCAGGTGACAACGTAATACGTTGTCATCTTGTCGAAATTAAGGTGTGAGAGAATGAATTGGAAAGTTTTCTAATTTAATTGAATGAAACAAATTTGAATAGATTATTTAGTGCAAAACAAACTTAAAAAATGCAGGTCCTCAAATAAACAACGTATTACGTTGAGAAACCACCTTCTTAGATATAGATCCTGTAGGCACAATAAGATCTTACATTATAGTTTTATATAGTACACCATGTATCTTATGTAGCCTAGTAACGAGTCAGATCATCATTATCAGGGGTAACAATGTAATATGTTGTTAAATTATTGTACTCATAGTAGAAGGGAATGAATTTAGATCCTATAGGCACAAAATAATGGTGCTTTGCAGTTTTAAACACTATAATGACTATATCTTTTAAAAATAGTGTGCTCCATCATTTAGTATGAGTGACAATGTAATAATAGGATTTCATACTTTGATGATCCTATATTGTGCACATGTGGGCTAAAACCTGTGAAGGGCAGAATTGATCATTGAATTGTATCCTTTGAAGACATTGTTTGATGATAAATCGGGTGCATAACAGTCTCATAAAGGATTATCTCCGCAAGGGAGAACAAAGATAACTATTTATATATGCATTCAAGGATATTTAAGGTTCGTAAAAGAGTGTTGTTGAGTTAAGATAGATTGCATGGAGACAAGGAGAGAGTGTTTTTTTAGAACTCAGGAAGAAATGGAGTGTTGAGGTTGCATAAATGGACTACTAGCTAGGAATTAAAATAACGCTTGTAAAAACATAGCTTGTAAAACTAACGTGTTCTACCATTTAGTTCGGGTGAAAACGTAATACATCGTCGTTGTGTCGAAATTAAAGTGTGAGAGGATGAATTGGAAAGTATTCTAACTTAATTGAATGAAACACCTTTGATTAGATTATTAAGTGCAAAAAAAACTTAAAAAATGCAGTTCATCAAAGAAACAACGTATTACGTTGAGAAACCGCCTTCTTTGATATAGATCCTGTAGGCACAATAAGATCTTAAATTATAGTTTTATGTAGTGCACCATGTATCTTATGTAGCCTAGTAACGAGTCAGATCATCCTTATCAGGGGTAACAACGTAATATGTTGTTAAATTGTTGTACTCATAGTAGGAGGGAATGAATTTAGATCCTTTAGGCACATAAGAATGGTGCATTGTAGTTTTATATACTATAATGACTATATCTTGTAAAAATCGTGTGCTCCATCATTTAGTATGGGTGACAACGTAACAATAGGATTTGATACTTTGATGATCCAACATTGTACACATGTGGGCTAAAACCTGTGAAGGGTAGAATTGATCATTGAATGGTATCAGTTGAAGACCTTGTTTGATGATAAATCGGGTGCATAACAGTCTCATAAAGGATTATCTCCGCAAGGGAGAACAAATATGACCTTTTATATATACATTCAAGGATATTTAAGGTTCGTAAAAGAGTGTTGTTGAGTTAAGATAGATTGCGAGGAGATAAGGAGAGAGTGTTTTTTTAGAACTCGGGAAGAAATGGAGTGTTGAGGTTGGATAAATGGACTACTAGCTAGGAATTAAAATAATGCTTGTAAAAACATAGCTTGTAAAAATAACGTTTTCCACCATTTAGTTCGGGTGACAACGTAATACGTTGTCATCATGTCGAAATTAAAGTGTGAGAGGATGAACTGGAAATTATTCCAATTTAATTGAATGAACAACTTTGAATAGATTATTCAGTGCAAAACAAACTTAAAAAATGCAGTCGTAAAAGAAAAAAACGTATTACATTGAGAAACCGCCTTCTTTTATATAGATCCTGTAGGCACACTAAGATCTTAAATTATAGTTTTATGTAGTACACCATGTATCTTATGTAGCCTAGTAACGAGTCAGATCATTGTTATCCAGGTGTAATAACGTAATATGGTGTTAATATGTTGTACTCATAGTAGGAGGGAATGGATTTAGATCGTGTAGGCACATAAGAATGGTGCATTGCAGTTTTATACACTACAAGTGACTAGATCTTGTAATATAGTGTGCTCCATCGTTTAGTATGAGTCACAACGTATAATAGGAGTTAATATTTGATGATCCTACATTATACACATGTGGGCTAAAACATGTGAAAGGAAGAATTGATCATTGAAGTGGTATCATTTGAAGACCTTGTTTGATGATAAATTGGTTGCATAACAGTCTCTTAAAGGATTATCTCCACAAGGGAGAACAAGATGAAGTTTTATATATGCATTCAAGGATATTTAAGGTTCGATAAAAGACTGTTGTTGAGTTAAGATGGTTTGCATGGAGACAAAGATAGAGTGTTTTTTTAGAACTCAAGAAGAAATGGAGTGTTGAGGTTGATAAATGGACTACTAGATAGGAATTAAAATAACTCTTATAAAAATATAGCTTGTAAAAATAACGTGTTCCACCATTTAGCTTCGGGTGAAACGTAATACAGTTGTCGTTGTGTCGAAATTAAAGTGTGAGAGCATGAATTGGAAAGTAGTTCTCAATTTAATTGAATGAAACACCTTTGATTTAGATTATTCAGTGCAAAAAAACTTTAAAATGCATGTCACTCAAAGAAACAACGTATTACGTGTGAGAAACCTGCCTTCTTTGATATAGATCCTGTAGGCACACTAAGATCTTAATTATCGTTTTATAGTAGTAGCACCATGTATCTTATGTAGCCTAGTAACGAGTTAGATCATCCGTTATCAGGGGTAACAATGTAATATGTTGTTAAATTGTTGTACTCATAGTAGGAGGGAATGAATTTAGATCCTTTAGGCACATAAGAATGGTGCATTGTAGTTTTATATACTATAATGACTATATCTTGTAAAAATCGTGTGCTCCATCATTTAGTATGGGTGACAACGTAACAATAGGATTTGATACTTTGATGATCCAACATTGTACACATGTGGGCTAAAACCTGTGAAGGGTAGAATTGATCATTGAATGGTATCAGTTGAAGACCTTGTTTGATGATAAATCGGGTTGTATAACAGTCCTCATAAGGATTATCTCCGCAAGGGAGAACAAATATGACCTTTTTATATATACATTCAAGGATATTTAAGGTTCGTAAAGAGTGTTGTTGAGTTAAGATAGATTGCGAGGAGATCAAGGAGAGAGTGTTTTTTTAGAACTCGGGAAGAAATGGAGTGTTGAGGTTGGATAAATGGAATACTAGCTAGGAATTAAAATAATGCTTGTAAAAACATAGCTTGTAAAACTAACGTTTTTCCACCATTTAGTTGGGGTGACAACGTAATACGTTGTCATCATGTCGAAATTAAAGTGTGAGAGGATGAACTGGAAATTATTCCAATTTAATTGAATGAACAACTTTGAATAGATTATTCAGTGCAAAACAAACTTAAAAAATGCAGGTCGTAAAAGAAAAAACGTATTACATTGAGAAACCGCCTTCTTTTATATAGATCCTGTAGGCACACTAAGATCTTAAATTATAGTTTTATGTAGTACACCATGTATCTTATGTAGCCTAGTAACGAGTCAGATCATTGTTATCAGGTGTAATAACGTAATATGGTGTTAATATGTTGTACTCATAGTAGGAGGGAATGGATTTAGATCTTGTAGGCACATAAGAATGGTGCATTGCAGTTTTATACACTACAATGACTATATCTTGTAAATATAGTGTGCTCCATCGTTTAGTATGAGTCACAACGTAATAATAGGATTTAATAATTTGATGATCCTACATTATACACATGTGGGCTAAAACATGTGAAAGGAAGAATTGATCATTGAATGGTATCATTTGAAGACCTTGTTTGATGATAAATTGGGTGCATAACAGTCTCTTAAAGGATTATCTCCACAAGGGAGAACAAAGATGAAGTTTTATATATGCATTCAAGGATATTTAAGGTTCATAAAAGACTGTTGTT
This sequence comes from Taxus chinensis, assembly GCA_019776745.2. Classification (NCBI taxonomy): domain Eukaryota; kingdom Viridiplantae; phylum Streptophyta; class Pinopsida; order Cupressales; family Taxaceae; genus Taxus; species Taxus chinensis. The sequence goes on from CM034146.1 coordinate 237,737,610, forward strand.
GAGTTAAGATGGTTTGCATGGAGACAAAGAGAGAGTGTTTTTTTAGAACTCAAGAAGAAATGGAGTGTTGAGGTTGGATAAATGGACTACTAGATAGGAATTAAAATAACTCTTATAAAAATATAGCTTGTAAAAATAACGTGTTCCACCATTTACTTCGGGTGACAACGGAATACGTTGTCATTGTGTCAAATTTAAAGTGTGAGAGCATGAATTGGAAAGTAGTCCAATTTAATTGAATGAAACACCTTTGTTTAGATTATTCAGTGCAAAACAAACTTTAAAATGCATGTCGTCAAAGAAACAACGTATTGTGTTGAGAAACTGCCTTATTTGATATAGATCCTGTAGGCACACTAAGATCTTAAATTATAGTTTTATAGAGTACACCATGTTTCTTATGTAGCCTAGTAACGAGTTAGATCATCGTTATCAGGGGTAACAATGTAATATATTATTAAATTGTTGTACTCATAGTAGGAGGGAATGAATTTAGATCCTTTAGGCACAAAAGAATGGTGCATTGTAGTTTTTAAAACTATAATGACTATATCTTGTAAAAATAGTGTGCTCCATCAATTAGTATGGGTGACAATGTAATAATAGGATTTGATACTTTGATGATCCTACATTGTACACATGTGGGCTAAAACCTGTGAAGGGCAGAATTGATCATTGATTCGAGTATCATTTGAAGACCTTGTTTGATGATAAATCGGTTGTATAACAGTCTCATAAAGGATTATCTCCGCAAGGGAGAACAAAGATGATGTTTTATATATGCATTCAAGGATATTTAAGGTTCGTAAAGGAGTGTTGTTGAGTTAAGAAAGATTGCATGGAGACAAACAGAGAGTGTTTTTTTAGAACTCCGGAAGAAATGGAGTGTTGAGGTTGGATAAATGGAATACTAGCTAGGAATTAAAATAACGCTTGTAAAAACATAGCTTGTAAAACTAACGTGTTCCACCATTTAGTTTGGGTGAAAACGTAATACGTTGTCGTCATGTTGAAATTAAAGTGTGTGAGGATGAATTGGAAAGTATTCAAATTTAATTGAATGAAACAACTTTGAATAGATTATTCAGTGCAAAACAAACTTAAAAAATGCAAGTTGTCAAAGAAACAACGTATTAGGTTGAGAAACCGCCTTCTTTTATATAGATCCTATAGGCACACTAAGATCTTAAATTATAGTTTTATATAGTACACCATGTATCTTATGTAGCCTAGTAACGAGTCAGATCATCGTTATCAGGGGTAACAACGTAATATGTTCTTAAATTGTTGTACTCGTAGTAGGAGGGAATGGATTTAGATGTTTTAGGCACATAAGAATGGTGCATTGCAGTTTTATACACTATAATGACTATATTTTGTAAAAATAGTGTCCTCCATCATTTAGTATGAGTGACAACGTATTAATAGGATTTGATACTTTGATGATCCTACATTTTATACATGTGGGCTAAAACCTATGAACAACAGAATTGATCATTGTATGGTATCATTTGAAGACCTTGTTTGATGATAAATCGGGTGCGTAACAGTCTCAAAAGGTAAATGTGGACAGTTGGGGCAGTTAAGAACCTTAGTCAAAGTACTTGTCATTGGTTATATGACTGGAAGTCAGACTTCAATGCTTATTGTTCAAAAATATAGTTGTATGCATACAAAGAAAGATTGAGGGCAAGATTACAGAGAAGAACAAGAACATGAATATGAGAACGTGACATGCTCCTTGAGGAGGATTTACCAAGCTAAGAGGTACACCAAATACAATGAATATAGCTTGTAAAAATAATGTGTTCCATCATTTAGTTCAGGTGACAACTTAATTGGTAAAAAATAATGAGAGAATGAATTGGAAAGTATTCCAATTTAATTGAATGAAATAACTTTGAATAGATTTTTGAGTTCAAAACAAACTTAAAAAGAATGCAAGGTCGTCAAAGAAGCAATGTATTACATTGAGAAACCACCTTCTTTGATATAGATCCTTTAGGCACACTAAGATCATAAATTATAGTTTCTATGTAGTACACCATGTATCTTATGTAGCCTAGTAACCAGTCAGGTCATCGTTATCAGGGGGTAAAAATTTAATATGTTGGTAAATTTTCTGTACTTATAGTAGAAGGGGATGAATTTGGATCCTTTAGGCACATAAGAATGTTGCATTGTAGTTTTATAGACTATAGTGAGTATATCTTGTAAAATTAGTGTGCTCCATCATTTAGTATGGGTGACAATGCAATAAAAGGATTTGATACTTTGATGATCCTACATTATACATGTGTGGGATTAAATCTGTAAAGGGAAGAACTGATCATTGAATGGTATCATTTAAAGATCTTGTTTGATGATAAATCATGTGCATACCAGTCTCATAAAGGATTATATCCACAAGGGAGAACAAAGGTGAAGTTTTTATGTATGCATTCGAGGATATTAAAGGTTCATAAAAGAGTGTTGTTGAGTTAAGACAGTTTGCATGGAGACAAAGAGAGAGTGTTCTTTTTAGAAATCAAGACGATATCGAGTGTTGAGGTTGGATAAATGGACTACTAGCTAGGAATTAAAAAGGTAAATGTGGACACTAAGGGCAGTGAAGAACCTTACTCGAAGTACTTTTCATTGGTTATATGCTTGGAAGTCAGACTTCAATGCTGATTGTTCAAAAATATAGGTGCATGCATACAAAGAAATATTGAGGGCAATATTGTAGAGATGAACAGGAACATTAATATGAGAACACGAAATGCTCCTTGAGGAGGATTTACCGAGCTAAGAGGCACACCAACAATAATGAATATATCTTGTAAAAATAATGCGTTCAAGCGTTTAGTTCGGGTGATAACATAATACGTTTTCCTCGTGATCGAAATTAAAGTGTGATAGGATGACTATGGAAAGTATTCCAATTTAATTGAATGAAACACCTTCGAATAGATTATTCAGTGCAAAACAAATTTTAAAAAATGCAGGTTGTCAAAGAAACAACGCATTATGTTGAGAAACCACCTTCTTTGATATAGATCCTGTAGGCACACAAAGATCTTAAATTATAGTTTTTATATAGTAAACCATATATCTTATGTAGCCTAGTAATGACTAAGATCATCGCTATTAGTGGGTATCAACATAATATGTTATTAAATTTCTGTACTCATAGTAAGAGGGAACGTATGTATATCATTTGGGCACATAAGAGTGGTGCATTGCAGTTTTATACACTATAATGAAGATATCTTGTAAAAAATAGTTTGTTCCATTATTTAGTATGGGTGACAACATAATAATAAGATTTAATAATTTGATAATCCTACATTTGGACACATGTTGGATAAAACCCATGAAGGGAAGAATCGATCATTGAATGGCTATCATTTGAGGGCCTTCTTTGATGATAAAGCTCATGCATAATAGTCTCATAAAGGATTATCTCCGCAAGGGAGAATAAATATGAAGATTTTTATATATGCATTCGAGGATATTCAAGGTTCATAAAAGAGTGTTGTTGAGTTAAGATAGATTGCATGGAGACAAGGAGAGAGTGTTTTTTTAGAACTCAGGAAGAAATGGAGTGTTGAGGTTGCTAAAATGGACTACTAGCTAGGAATTAAATTAACGCTTGTAAAAATAACGTATTCCACCATTTAGTTCGAGTGACAATGTACTACATCGTCGTTGTGTCGAAATTAAAGTGTGAGAGGATGAATTGGAAAGTATTCTAATTTAATTGAATGAAACACCTTTGATTAGATTATTCAGTGTAAAACAAACTTAAAAAATGCAGATCATCAAAGAAATAATGTATTACGTTGAGAAACCGCCTTCTTTGATATAGATCCTATAGGCACAATAAGATCTTAAATTATAGTTTTTTATACTACACCATGTATCTTATGTAGCCTAGTAATGAGTCAGATCATCCTTATCAGGGGTAACAATGTAATATGTTGTTAAATTGTTGTACTTATAGTAGGAGGGAATGAATTTAGATCCTTTAGGCACATCAGAATGGTGCATTGTAGTTTTATACACTATAATGACTATATCTTGTAAAAATCGTGTGCTCCATCATTTAGTATGGGTGACAACGTAACAATAGGATTTGATACTTTGATGATCCAACATTGTACACATGTGGGATAAAACCTATGAAGGGCAGAATTGATCATTGAATGGTATCAGTTGAAGACCTTGTTTGATGATAAATCGGGTGCATAACAGTCTCATAAAGGATTATCTCTGCAAGGGAGAACAAAGATGACGTTTTATATATGCATTCAAGGATATTTAAGGTTCGTAAAAGAGTGTTGTTGAGTTAAGATAGATTGCATGGAGATAAGAAGATAGTGTTTTTTTAGAACTCGGGAAGAAATGGAGTGTTTAGGTTGGATAAATGGACTACTAGCTAGGAATTAAAATAACGGTTGTAAAAACATAGCTTGTAAAAATAACGTTTTCCACCATTTAGTTCGAGTGACAACGTAATTCGTTGTTGTCATGTCAAAATTAAAGTGTGAGAGGATGAATTGGAAAGTATTCCAATTTAATTGAATGAAACAACTTTGAATAGATTATTCAGTGTAAAACAAACTTAAAAAATGTAGGTCGTCAAAGAAACAACATATTACGTTGAGAAACCGCCTTCTTTGATATAGACCCTCTAGGCACACTAAGATCTTAAATTATAGTTTTATGTAGTACACCATGTATCGTATGTATCCTAGTAATGAGTCAGATCATCGTTATCAGGTGTAACAACGTAATATGGTGTTAATATGTTGTACTCATAGTAGGAGGGAATGGATTTAGATCTTGTAGGCACATAAGAATGGTGCATTGCAGTTTTATACACTACAATGACTATATCTTGTAAATATAGTGTGCTCCATTGTTTATTATGAGTGACAACGTAATAATAGGATTTGATATTTTGATGATCCTACATTGTACACATGTGGGCTAAAACATGTGAAGGGAAGAATTGATCATTGAATGGTATCATTTGAAGACCTTGTTTGATGATAAATCGGGTGCATAACAGTCTCATAAAGGATTATTTCCGCAAGGCAGAACAAAGATGAAGTTTTATATATGCATTCGAGGATATTTAAGGTTCATAAAAGAGTGTTGTTGAGTTAAGATGGTTTGCATGGAGAGAAAGAGAGAGTGTTTTTTTAGAACTCAAGAAGAAATGGAGTGTTGAGGTTGAATAAATGGACTACAAGATAGGAATTAAAACAACTCTTATAAAAATATAGCTTGTAAAAATAACGTGTTCCACCATTTAGTTCGGGTGACAACGTAATACGTTGTCGTCCTGTCAAATTTAAAGTGTGAGAGGATGAATTGGAAAGTATTCCAATTTAATTGAATGAAACACCTTTGACTAGATTATTCAGTGCATAAAAAACTTTAAAATTCATGTCGTCAAAGAAACAACGTATTGCATTGAAAAATTGCCTTATTTGATATAGATCCTTTAGGCACACTAAGATCTTAAATTATAGTTTTATAGAGTACACCATGTATCTTATGTATCCTAGTAACGATTCAGATCATCGTTATCAGGGGTAACAACGTAATATGTTGTTAAATTGTTGTACTCATAGTAGGAGGGAATGAAATTAGATCCTTTAGGCACATAAGAATGGTGCATTGTAGTTTAAAAAACTATAATGACTATATCTTGTGAAAATAGTGTGCTCCATCAATTAGTATGGGTGACAATGTAATAATAGGATTTGATACTTTGATGATCCTACATTGTACACATGTGGGATAAAACATGTGAAGGGCAGAATTGATCATTGAATGGTATCATTTGAAGACCTTGTTTGATGATAAATTGGGTGCATAACAGTCTCATAAAGGATTATCTCCACAAGGGAGAACAAAGATGACGTTTAATATATGCATTCAAGGATATTTAGGGTTCATAAAAGAGTGTTGTTGAGTTAAGACAGATTGCATGGAGACAAAGAGAGAGTGTTTTTTTAGAACTCCGGAAGAAATGGAGTGTTGAGGTTGGATAAATGCACTACTGGCTAGGAATTAAAATAAAGCTTGGAAAAATATAGCTTGTAAAAATAACGTTTTCGACCATTTAGTTCGGGTGACAATGTAATACGTTGTCTTCGTTCTGAAATTAAAGTGTGAGAGGATGAATTGGAAAGTATTCCAATTTAATTGAATTAAACAACTTTGAATAGATTATTCAATGCAAAACAAACTTAAAAAATGCAAGTTGTCAAAGAAAACAACGTATTAGGTTGAGAAACCGCCTTCTTTGATATAGATCCTGTAGGCACACTAAGATATTAAATTATAGTTTTATATTGTACACCATGTATCTTATGTAGCCTAGTAACGAGTCAGATCATTGTTATCAGGGGTAACAATGTAATATGTTCTTAAATTGTTGTACTCGTAGTAGGAGGGAATGGATTTAGATCTTGTAGGCACATAAGAATGGTGCATTGCAGTTTTATACACTATAATGACTATATCTTGTATAAATAGTGTGCTCCATCATTTAGTATGAGTGACAACGTAATAAAAGGATTTGATACTTTGATGATCCTACATTGTACACATGTGGGCTAAAACCTGTGAACGGCAGAATTGATCATTGTATGGTATCATTTGAAGACCTTATTTGATGATAAATCGGGTGCGTAAAAGTCTCATAAAGGATTATCTCCGCAAGGGAGAACAAAGATGAAGTTTTATATATGCATTCCAGGATATTTAAGGATCATAAAAGAGTGTTGTTGAGTAAAGACAGATTGATGGGAGACAAAGAGAGAGTGTTTTTTTATAACTTGAGAAGAAATGGAGTGTTGAGGTTGGATAAATGGACTACTGGTTAGGAATTAAAATAACACTTGTAAAAATATAGCTTATAAAAATAATTTGTTCCACCATTTAGTTCTGGTGACAACGGAATACGTTGTCATCGTGTCCAAATTAAATTGTGAGAGGATGAATTGGAAAGTATTCCAATTTAATTGAATGAAACAACTTTGAATAGATTATTCAGTGCAAATTAAACTTTAAAAATGCAGGTCCTAAAAAACAACAACGTATTACGTTGAGAAACCACCTTCTTAGAAATAGATCCTGGAGGCACAATAAGATCTTAAATTATAGTTTTATATAGTACACCATGTATCTTATGTAGCCTAGTAATGAGTCAGATCATCGTTATCAAGGGAAACAACGTAATATGTTGTTAAATTGATGTACTCATAGTAGGAGGGAATGGATTTGGATCCTGTAGGCACATAAGAATGGTGCATTGCAGTTTTATACACTATAATGACTATATCTTGTAAAAATAGTATGCTCCATCATTTAGTATGGGTGACAACGTAATAATAGGATTTGATACTTTGATGATCCTACATTGTACACATGTGGGATAAAACCTATGAAGGGAAGAATTGATCATTGAATTGTATCATTTGAAGACCTTGTTTGATGATAAATCGGGTGCATAAAAGTCTCATAAAGGATTATCTCCGCAAGGGAGAACAAAGATGATGTTTTATATATGCATTCAAGGATATTTAAGGTTCGTAAAAGAGTGTTGTTGAGTTAAGACAGATTGCATGGAGACAAAGAGAGAGTGTTTTTTTAGAACTCAAGAAGAAATGGAATGTTGAGGTTGGATAAATGGACTACAAGCTAGGATTAAAAGGTAAATGTGGACAGTGAGGGCAGTCAGGAACCTTACTCAAAGTACTTGTCATTGGTTATATGCTTGGAAGTTAGACTTCAATGCTGATTGTTCAAAAAGATAGGTGTATGTATATACAAACAAAGATTGAGGGCACGATTGTAGAGAAGAACAAGAACATGAATATGAGAACATGACATGCTCCTTGAGGAGGATCTACCGAGCTAAAGAGGTACAACACAACTATAATGAATATAGCTTGTAAAAATAACGTGTTCCACAATTTAGTTTAGGTGACAACGTAAGACGTTGTCGTCGTGTTGAAATTAAAGTGTGAGAGAATGAATAGGAAAGTATTCCAATTTAATTGAATGAAACAACTTTGAATAGATTATTTAGTGCAAAACAAACTTTAAAAATGCAGGTCCTCAAAGAAACAATGTATTACGTTGAGAAACCACCTTCTTAGATATAGATCCTGGTGGCACAATAAGATCTTAAATTATAGTTTTTTATAGTACACCATGTATCTTATGTAGCCTAGTAACATGTCAGATGATCGTTATCAGGGGAAACAACGTAATATGTTGTTAAATTGATGTACTCATAGTAGGAGGGAATGGATTTGGATCCTGTAGGCACATAAGAATGGTGCATTGCAGATTTATACACTATAATGACTATATCTTGTAAAAATAGTGTGCTCCATCATTTAGTATGGGTGACAACGTAATAATAGGATTTGATACTTTGATGATCCTACATTGTAAACATGTGGGCTAAAACCTATGAAGGGAAGAATTGATCATTGAATTGTATCATTTGAAGACCTTGTTTGATGATAAATCGGGTGCATAAAAGTCTCATAAAGGATTATCTCCGCAAGGGAGAACAAAGATGATGTTTTATATATGCATTCAAGGATATTTAAGGTTCGTAAAAGAGTGTTGTTGAGTTAAGACAGATTGCATGGAGACAAAGAGAGAGTGTTTTTTTAGAACTCAAGAAGAAATGGAATGTTGAGGTTGGATAAATGGACTACAAGCTAGGAATTAAAAGGTAAATGTGGACAGTGAGGGCAGTCAGGAACCTTACTCAAAGTACTTGTCATTGGTTATATGCTTGGAAGTTAGACTTCAATGCTGATTGTTCAAAAAGATAGGTGTATGTATATACAAACAAAGATTGAGGGCACGATTGTAGAGAAGAACAAGAACATGAATATGAGAACATGACATGCTCCTTGAGGAGGATCTACCGAGCTAAGAGGTACACCAACTATAATGAATATAGCTTGTAAAAATAACGTGTTCCACAATTTAGTTTAGGTGACAACGTAAGACGTTGTCGTCGTGTTGAAATTAAAGTGTGAGAGAATGAATAGGAAAGTATTCCAATTTAATTGAATGAAACAACTTTGAATAGATTATTTAGTGCAAAACAAACTTTAAAAATGCAGGTCCTCAAAGAAACAATGTATTACGTTGAGAAACCACCTTCTTAGATATAGATCCTGGTGGCACAATAAGATCTTAAATTATAGTTTTTTATAGTACACCATGTATCTTATGTAGCCTAGTAACATGTCAGATGATCGTTATCAGGGGGAAACAACGTAATATGTTGTTAAATTGATGTACTCATAGTAGGAGGGAATGGATTTGGATCCTGTAGGCACATAAGAATGGTGCATTGCAGATTTATACACTATAATGACTATATCTTGTAAAAATAGTGTGCTCCATCATTTAGTATGGGTGACAACGTAATAATAGGATTTGATACTTTGATGATCCTACATTGTAAACATGTGGGCTAAAACCTGTGAAGGGAAGAATTGATCATTGAATTGTATCATTTGAAGACCTTGTTTGATGATAAATCGGGTGCATAAAAGTCTCATAAAGGATTATCTCCGCAAGGGAGAACAAAGATGATGTTTTATATATGCATTCAAGGATATTTAAGGTTCGTAAAAGAGTGTTGTTGAGTTAAGACATATTGCATGGAGACAAAGAGAGAGTGTTTTTTTAGAACTCAAGAAGAAATGGAATGTTGAGGTTGGATAAATGGACTACAAGCTAGGAATTAAAAGGTAAATGTGGACAGTGAGGGCAGTCAAGAACCTTACTCAAAAAACTTGTCATTGATTATATGCTTGGAAGTTAGACTTCAATGCTGATTGTTCAAAAAGATAGGTGTATGTATATACAAAGAAAGATTGAGGGCAAGATTGTAGAGAAGAACAAGAACATGAATATGAGAACATGACATGCTCCTTGAGGAGGATCTACCGAGCTAAGAGGTACACCAACTATAATGAATATAGCTTGTAAAAATAACGTGTTCCACAATTTAGTTTAGCTGACAACGTAATACGTTTTTGTCGTGTGGAAATTAAAGTGTGAGAGAATGAATTGCAAAGTATTCCAATTTAATTGAATGAAACAACTTTGAATAGATTATTTAGTGCAAAACAAACTTTAAAAATGCAGGTCCTCAAAGAAACAATGTATTACATTGAGAAACCACCTTCTTAGATATAGATCCTGGTGGCACAATAAGATCTTAAATTATAGTTTTTTATAGTACACCATGTATCTTATGTAGCCTAGTAACGTGTCAGATGATCGTTATTAGGGGTAACAACGTAATATGTTGTTAAATTGATGTACTCATAGTAGGAGGGAATGGATTTGGATCCTGTAGGCACATAAGAATGGTGCATTGTAGTTTTGTACACTATAATGACTATATCTTGTAAAAATAGTGTGCTCCATCATTTAGTATGGGTGACTACGTAATAATAGGATTTGATACTTTGATGATCCTACATTGTACACATGTGGGCTAAAACCTGTGAAGGGAAGAATTGATCATTGAATGGTATCATTTGAAGACCTTGTTTGATGATAAGTCGGGTGCATAACAATCTCATAAAGGATTATCTCCGCAAGGTAGAACAAAGATGAAGTTTTATATATGAATTCAAGGATATTTAAGGTTCATAAAATAGTGTTGTTGAGTTAAGACAGTTTGCATGGAGACAAAGAGAGAGTGTTTTTTAGAACTTAAGAAGAAATGGAGTGTTGAGGTTGGATAAATGGACTACTAGCTAGGAATTAAAAGGTAAATGTGGACAGTGAGGGCAGTCAGGAACCTTACTCAAAGTACTTTTCATTGGTTATATGCTTGGAAGTCAGACTTCAATGTTGATTGTTCAAAAGGATAGGTGTATGCATACAAAGAAAGATTGAGGGCAAGATTGTAGAGAAGAACAAGAACATGAATATGAGAACATGACATGCTCCTTGAGGAGGATCTACCGAGCTAAGAGGTACACCAACTATAATGAATATAGCTTGTAAAAATAACGTGTTCCACCATTTGGTTCGGGTGACAATGTAATACGTTTTCGTCGTGTCGAAATTAAAGTGTGAGATAATGAATTGGAAAGTATTCAAATTTAATTGAATGAAACAACTTTGAATAAATTATTCAGTGCAAAACAAACTTTAAAAATGCATGTCCTCAAAGAAACAATGTATTACTTTGAGAAACCACCTTCTTTGATATAGATCCTGTAGGCACACTAAGATCTTAAATTATAGTTTTATATAGTAAACCATGTATCTTATGTAGCCTAGTAATGAGTCAAATCATCATTATCACGGGTAACAACGTAATATGTTGTTAAATTGTTGTACTCATAGTAGGAGGGAATGGATTTGAAATTATTTTAAAGTAATTAAATGAAATAAATTTGAATAGTTTCATAACACTATGATGTGCAAAACAATGTTTAGAAATGCATGTCATTGACGAAACAACGTATTACATGGGAAAGCAACCTACTTTGATATAGATCCCGTAGGCACACAAGAATGTGACATCATAGTTTTATACACTATAATTACCATAGCCTGTAAATATAACGTATTCCATCATTTAGATTGGGCGACAATGTAATATGTTGTTGTACTGTTGTACAAAAAACTCTCTCAGGAAAAATCTTACCTTGAATATTAGATATAAGTATCTGAATCACCATTGAACTTGTAATTTCTTTGTTTTCAATTAGCCTTGTTTCAAATAAATCTTGCAAACACTAACCAGAATTGTTATTCCTTTCAACTTTGATAGATGACTATAAAATGATGTTGTGGTAAATGACTGGCAAAGTAGTTCAAAAACTTAATAAATTAATAAACAAGATGAGTTGAACTTATCACTGATTTTTAAAAATGTAATGTTCTTACCTGATTTGTAATGTACATATTGTTTCCAAATTTTTCCTGTCATGAGCAATGTTCTTTTCTCATAGCCAACCTTCAGAAATCTCCTTCAACTTCCATAAAACTGAATGAAATATGAATACTGTTCTTTTTTGCTATACTTAAATAAATCATTTATGTAAAAATAAAAAAAAACAGAACAGTGGTGCCAAAAAGTGGAGTAAATAGTTTAATGAATATAATTTAGGTAGCAATTAATGGTAACATTCAATAAATATTTGAAATGATACTTTGAAATGGTGCAACATATTCATAACAATAAATGTGAATAGATAGGTATAGTTGAGCAGTCACAGGAGGCGCTGAAATGACTTGGGTTCCGTTAACTTTTTTTAACTCCATGAAAACACTGGACAATGCCCAGTCAGCAGCCAACTCACTACCCCCTGCGAACTTACGTGAGGGATAGGGCCAGCCGGCAGGTGGCAGGGTGATATTATACCACAATCCATTTAATTTGTTTTTGCCAATTTTGTGTGTGTTACCTTCATAAAAGATCCTTGTATATTTTTTGTAGCTGAAAAGTATGGACCTTTTTTGCAAAACCCATTACATAGATTATTACTATGGGTGGCGGTTGCCTATTAAATAATAAAATCACGAAGTTTCTACACATCTGGGGTAAAGATGTCCTCTTTACGCACATCCAAAATGTACGCAGATGCAGAAAATCCTCTTTGGGCCATTTTTTGTTGAGCTAATGTAACCATTCAATTTATTGGGTGTGAAGCTAAAGGAAACTGTTTTTCAGACGAATTCCATATTCCTAAAATTGTGAATGCATGAATATTTTGTTAGTATATTTGAAAGTTGTGAATGTAAAAATGTATTGTTAATATCTTTGAAAGGGTAATCCTATAGAATAGATTTTTTGTTTTCTATATCTGATGGCATTAATATAGTTATGTCAACTACGAAAAATACGGATTTGTTAGGTTTTCAAATGTTGCATGCTGGACCAGGAATTTTTTTTATAAAGAATTGTTGGTATTTTAGACTTTAAGTTATTTCATTTCTATTTCATTGATTGTATTTGTTATGTTAATAAAGAAATCAATAGATACTCGTTATAAGAAAATGAGGGACAATGTTGTGGTAAATATGTTTATATACAGTTGATAATCATGTAGAAACAGACAGAGGGGGCGACAGCTAGATCCAAAACCAGGCACCATTTGGACATACCAGGACACGTGGCCACACAAAGACAGGCATGTGAATAATGACAAACACCTTAACCTCCACACCATCATCGTAGAGACCCAACTGCATAGTAGCCACGCCTTCAGGGTAATTAATTTTTTTGTATGTTTAAATTTAAAAATAAATATGTGAACTAGTGTACTCTGGATAGTATAATGGAAAACCACAAATTTGAATGTTATGTTAATAATAAAAAAAAAATTGAATTGATAAGAATCCATTACTTGGAATAAATGGAAAAATAATAAACACATTATTTACTTTATTCAATAGAGGTTTACACAACTTCTATCTTTTCACATGTTTAATCTCCTTGTCACCAACTAATCATGTGTTTTACGTTTTTCAATGATGTACACATTTTATTTTGTTATTTTACATGTTTCAACCATTAAAATAAATCAATATAAATCACTTTATCAGGTGCATATGCTCTATAAAATGTCGAGCATGTTTATTTTTCTAGAGAAATTTATTATTTCACAACATAAGTCATTTATAATATTTAATCTATGACCACAATTGTTTTTCCACCTTGTTCATATCTAGTATTTTCTAGCTTGGAATTTTACTAATATTACATTGTCCCCTCCCGCAAATGAATGTGAAGTGAAAATTTCATGACCAGGTAATGTTTATTAAAAAATTATACTACAAAAGTCTTGAATACAACTATGTTGACCACAAAGAAATGTAAAAATGTTCTGTTGTAAGTGTATTTGTAATTTGAGTGAGTTGAATCTAATTTTTTTTTAGGTACACTCGAAATAGACATCCGTCAACTCCATAATGCATTAATTTCATATGCTTTTAAATTATATTTATAAATTATTTAACAATAATAAAACATGCAATCAATATAAATTTTAAACTAAAAATGTTGCACAAATGAACCCTTTAATTAAAGCATAATGTTTTACATCTACAAATACCATACCATGATAATATATTTAATATTTTTATTCTTTCATTAGAAGTGAAAATATATTTAATGTTGGAATTCACATGAAATCTCAATTAGTAAACATAAATCCTATAATGCCATGTTTGAGGAAGGAAAAAACAATCTCAACTTATCTTGGCTTCTAAAAGTTGAACAATTTGTGTAATATATGAGTTGATAGAGACTATTATTTCTAAGTTGGTGTAAAAAACTTGCATTAACCACACATATGTGGAAAAATAAGAATCATTACATATTTCCCTAAAATAAAATTTTCCTCAGGTTTACCTATATGTGCTATAGTTACAACTATTGTGTCTATGTTGAAAGTAAAATGAACTGAGAAGGGGGGGAAAATCAGTATTAAAAATTTAACTTATTTTTCCGTGCCAAGCATTCAACATTCAATTAACCATTCATCATACATAGCCACACATGATCTTATTATATGTGCATTATCCATTCACAAGATCATCAAAAAAGAGAGAGAGAGAGAGAGAGAGAGAGAGAGAGAGAGAGAGAGAGAGAGAGAGAGAGAGAGAACACAAGACACCAAATATAAGTGGGAAACCCTTAAAGGGAAGAAAAACAACTAAAACCTTAGGTTATATTAAACAAAGAAAACACTTGCAAGAATATTACAAATCCTGTAAATTTTGTTTAGTCAGACACCCACCCCACAAGAAACACAAACCCCTAAACCTTTGTTGATATGACTCACAAAAAAGGACTCCTATAAATATTACACATCATAACATATTTTGAAAATGAATGACCATATATGATATGATGATCACATTACAAATTATGATCCATGTTCAGCTCCAAACACATCAAACCTTCTTCAAACTACCCTCTTCTCTAACTCACTCATTTCTTCTTCTTCATGGGATTAATATATCAATTTACCTTATACATATGATTATTAAATCTTCTCAACTCTTCATCACTCTTCTAAGATCTGTCTATAACCCCTTGACACTCTTATTTAATCTCCTTTAGGTCGCACTTATCCTCTCTTCCTCAACTAGTCAAAAATGACTCATTACACTAACTTATATATGCAACACTTGATCAAATCACCCCTAGGTTGGCCATGAACAAGTAGGTATGTCATACCAACTCAAAAATAGATCAACAACATCATATAAAACAACAAAAAATACCCAAGTAGGTTGGCAGGGGCCAAGACATCACATTAACAAGCACAAGGTTTCTCAAACAAGACCAAAATACGCACTCCAAGCTCTAGTGAATGCTCTAACAACTCTAAGGTATTATAAAAAAAATTGCAAGGAAAAAGAAGATATAAAAATATCATTTAGAAATCCTTAGAATCAAAAAAAAATCTTAGGAATCACTAAAAAGTCCATTTCCACCATGAAACACACCAAGAAGCATGCAAGAACAACTTGGTCTTCAAGTACCTAGAATTCAATCATAAAACACAACCAACTTCTCATAGGAAAACTTGTCATCATGATTTAATTTATATAACAATGTAAAGGTAGCTTAATATTATTTCCATAACAACTCACTTTATCATCCAACCCATAGTTGAAGGCATCCAAAGAGATTAATCTCTGAAACTGATCATTGAGGCTTCAAGACCCCAAAACTTGGTCTTTAAAACAGAGATAGTTTATATCTCTAGAATATTTATCAAGACACAAAAAAATATCAATGGAAATATCATGATTTATAATATCTCATGTAACTAATTAGAATATTCAAATCAAGGTATAAGGATTCTAAATAGACCAATCTCCAGAACTTCTTATTCAGGCTCAAAGGACTGAAGAACAAGTCTATAGAGAAACATGCTAAAACACATACAAAGTCACTTCCAAGCCCAACCAAAGCATGGAACACATCAATAACACTTTTACTAACTTTTTCTAGTACTAAGAAGAATATGTCATTTGGATAAATTTGATCCAACACACTTGTTCCAGTTACCTTCTTGAGTAAGTTAACTAGGGATTTCTAGGCCATTAGGTATTATGCAAGAAAATACCTTTCCATATCAAACCAAATATTTAAACACATCATACCATGTACAAAATTCTATCCATGATAAAAAAAAACTATAGCTATGACATGAAAAACGATAAAACTCGCTTCAAACTAAGAGACTAACATTTTATCAGTTAACGAAAAATTTAGTAGTGCAATTTTGGAGACCTATATCTTTCATTTTCTTGTTTTAATGAACCTATAGCTTTTCATTATAATTTAGAGCACCTCCCAAGGATTTTGAAATAGCTTTTTTTTCATCCTGACACCTCAATCTCATCCCTAAAAATTTAATTTTCTATCAAACTAGGGTTTTTCTATCTCTTTCTGAAATAGATGGAACATGAACATATATCAAAATGATCTCTAAGGAATCCTCTACAGCCCTGATGCATCAATATTTCTTTCCAAATTCATTTTAAGATCAAACAATTCAAATATCTCAAGTCACTCTAGAAGGAGAGTTGCACAATGGTTTCAAACCAACTTATCTTCTTAACATTTTTTCATAAAAATTTTACAATCAAACCACCTAATTCTATTTTCAAAAAAATATTAGAAAATTTTTAAATCATCCTCAAAAACCACTTACTCCCATTTAAAGTGTGTGTGAGTGGGTGAGAAAAACAAGTTCTCAATTCGAGCTCGATTGTCCTTCTTCAAAATTTGGTTTTAGCAAAAACTTCTTAAATTAAGAAAATATCTTCATAATAACTTGAAATTGGACCTGAAGCGCCATAACAACATAATCTAACTTAGAAATTTCTCATCCATGCTCAAATATTCCTATAACTCTCAAGCCATAGTGACTTACCTGTCTTATCATGTCTTGTCTTCACCTTCTTTCTTCCCATAGACCATGAAGCATCATCAAACCCCTAATAACTGATATGAAAATCCTCATATACCTCATATGAAACATCACCATACTATGACCATGATTCAACAAGACTAATTTTCTCCAAAACTCATACTTCCAACTCATTATGCTTGTGTTAAGACTAGGAATAGGCCTAGAATGACTTGACTCAACAATGACATCCCATAAAATGATCATGATTACAATACGTGGACACTTAGACACATTTAACACATCATATTGATGTTTACTGACCTCATAATAGATTTTGGAACTCATTTAATGACCATATGTTCTTGTAACATACTAGAGACTCTGCTTAGACACCATAACAACTTAACCAAATCATAACACTACCAATCAACCTTCATGTTTGACCTTGATTTAGAATTCATGGAGAATCTCATGATACAATTTTCCATGAATGGGATTTTACATCAATGACAACACTAAGATGCAATGGCAAACAATCTCCCCTTTTGTCATTAAAAGCAAACACCTTCAGAAACATTGATGGAAAAAATCAAGAACAAACACCTACATGATCTATTTTTCATGTTTTTGATTCTACTATTCCCCTTTGACATCTATGAAAAAGGCTACAATGATGACTCAACATGAAAATTTATAATAAGAGACAAGACACAATGGAAAGAATGTAAAAAACACACTTACTTACTAAAATGACACCCCTTGGACTGTACTTTCTCTTTCTTGTCTTCAACGACAACTATAAGGATCCATGGACCTGAATAATCATCCAACTAGGTCCCCTTGAGAATATATCCACCATAATTTATATTCATGAAAGTTATCCATCACCTTTTATGTATATATCATGTAAAAAACAAATTTTATCCTCAAATACTAGATTGTCACCATTTAGGACTAAGATCCCTACAACCCACTTTCAGTCAAAATTTGAAAACATTATCTATGAAATATAATAGCATACGTCTCATGAAACTCCAATTTATGACCCCCCTTGACTAGATGACATCATATTCTAACTTCCAAAATAGACTATGGATATCATACCTCCATTAACTATCATGGAGATAGATAAAGAGAAATGCACAATCCTAAAATGATTCTTCAGTATTCTCATCTTTCTTTGTTTAGAATAAAACTTGCTATAACTTTGAAATGTTCCCCATTCTCCAATATTCTTGAAACCATTTATACAAAAAATAACTTCTTGGTACCTTATAATCCTACTTTAAGATTGTATTCATATTTTCATGACATATGAGATCATCATACAACTGTAGCACACCATAACAACACAGTGTACCTACTATAACAATGTCATTTTTATTTTGAAAAACAACCCTGAGGGCACATTCCAACACTTATTCATCATTTGATCCTAATCTTTACATATGCAATCTGACCAAGACTTTAAAAAAAAAAACATCATCCTTCTTACCTTTGCAGGTCTAGACATACATTCATCTAGTTGGACATTTAATTCTTACTGTAGTTGAAGACATAATCACATTTCATCAAATAAGAACATACTCAAACACACTTGGCTAATACCATGAACACATTTTATTCCGGACACCATTTAAATTTTCATGCCTTAGATACATCACTTAGAATAAGAATACCTCATAACACATCCTAATGGACTCATACCTAGATTTGTATAGTGATCTCTACGTTAAAAATTCACAATATGCTTTATGTACCTAATCACTATGATGCATGCTCATACATGATACATCTCAAATCATGAATAAGGACTGTGACATAACATATGAATCACCTCAAGCCCCCCTCAAACTCATGCATTATTAAAAAATCCCCATGATTATTCATGTACAACTATCATCTCAACTTTCTCTATATTAATAATTTTCTATTGCTTCAGATTCAAATGAAAGAGAATACCTTAGCTTATGATTCTTCTACACCATTTTCACAGACCCTCATCAAGGTTCAAGTCTCTGTCTAGACCCTAAAGTATTTGTAAATACTCTTGATCATCATTTTGATTTTAATAGGTTTCATGCACTTCTTGACATCACCATATCAACTACTACTCCTCCTTTATGACAACCACTTTCTTTGAGGATTTAAAGTAACCTTAAATCATATTAATAAAATACATATCTTCATAGAATACATTAAACAAATCAAAACATATCCTTTTATTTTATCTTTTTTTATTCATTTGTGGAGTGTCACTAACCTTGTAAACAAGCTTCAACAAGGCTTGATATAAAATATTTAGTCTAAATATCCTTCAAAAATTTGATATTGACCTTAAGAAGTATTGGAACCCCTTATGTACTATCACACATCAACCATATATTCTTGGAGTAGACTATCAATTATTCAAGATTCACTCTTAGAGATAAATAAATAGATCATTATCATAACACCTCACACTCAGAGCTCAGTCAATACACTTCTATGAACTTCAGTAACCAATCAAACAAAGATTTATCTTCTTTTGAGTCATATAAACACTATGTTCATATCTTCACACCTACAAGGTCGACATCTTCATCAAATGCACTTTCATCCTTTAGGAATATGACTCATACATGGATCTCTATTTTTATAGTCTGAGAAATTATATTCATTCCTTGAATCTCCTTGAAAACATACCCCAAAGCACTTGTAATATTGAATGAGACTTCAATCCCAATACTATGTCTTAGATCACAGAGAACCTTGTTTATTTCTCTTTCATACTCTTGATGGAACCAAGTTACACATAGTTTAGAGCACACTAGCAAAAAAAAATCCTTAACTCACTTTTAGGCTTGATTCTCATTTTCACAAACCTTCAAACCCTTACCTAACTTCTCAGACGCAAACATAGAATATTTTTTACTTGTAATAGACATTATCTTGATAAAAAATCCCCAATGTGACACTTTGTAACATACATCCTCAACTTCATACTCAATCTAAGGCATACTTTCAGCTGGAGACACAACTTGAAAATCACTCAAAAACAAAAATTTTGATGGAAACACAAATGTTTTGATGAATGATAAAGCACTGACACTTCATCTTGCAACACTTTGAAGAACACAGAACAATCATTTTAACTTGACACACCACACTTAACTCTAGGCCATCTTTTGGTGCTTCACAAAATTCTGAGATAGTACTGATCTTAACAAGACACAACCTTGGAAATCAGATTACTCCTTCAGGCCATACACACTTTTACTCCTTAATGGAACACATAATAAACTTATAGATCTTTGTACTATTGGTAGTACATTATTCTAAGACCAAAACAGAGTATCATGTGCAACATATAATTGGACTAAAGATAATGATTTTTCATTCCTTAGACAAACAGGAATAGAACATGACTTGTCAAGATAGAACTTCAACCATAAGTACAGAATTTTGACTAAGACTACATACTATTCAAAATAAGACTTGATGAATTAGAAAAAGGCATACCTTAATAGTACTGGTACCATCAAGACATGATTTCATAATGTCTAGAGAGACTTATTTCAACTTTTCACAACTCCCTCTTATTTGCAATTTATCACAACTTGCTCTTGGCCTTTTAAAATCACACCTTCACATACCCAGCTCCCCATGGGATGAAATACTCTTCAATGGCTTAAAATAACACAGTAGAAAATTCTTTATACCTTAAATCTCTGTTATGGAAAAACCTCCAAGTCTTCTTTTTAGATCAAATACGTTTTCAAAAGCCTCAACAATACACATACCTTTCAAGGTCTTCAATATTTAATCAGAAAAACACCTAATCTTATCAAGAACGCATATTCCTTGAGAAATATTTTCAAACCTCTCCATAGATCTCATTCCTACAACATGTCTCTGAGATTGAACAATCCTCAAGTAAACATTGATCAGAGTCACCTTATTTTTGAAATATTTTCATACCACTATCAATAAACACTTCTTCCTGATGTAATGAAATTTCACCATACTACTAATATATTGTGAACATATTCAATAGTCAATTAGGTCAAATATTTCTTCTCAAATATATCAAAAAACTTCCAGTACCACCTTTTTCCTTTTTCAAATTATCCACAGACTTGTACTCACATGGTTCAAACAAGAAATAACATTCATAAAACAAAAGTATATACCTTAGATGAAAACATCTTGATGCCTTTTTAGGAGTACCGTACCCTTCTTGACCTTTTTTTATCACACTTTGCTTCATGAACTACATATTATCTCTTTCTCATAGTGTCCACACTCCTTAACACACAATCTTCATTTTTCCATGCCTCAATCATAATGAGAAGAACCTTATGACTATGACATTATTTTACTCCATCGTGATAGACAAAAACATCAAATTTTATATTGATATATCCATGGAAATTAGTTTAGACACAAAATCACACACTTTGGGTAATTATTTAGTCTTGATTACATATTACTGTTCATATGATTATTAAGTAAGAAAATTACTAATCAACCCATGTCATTAGCCACCTTTCTTGATTTTTATTTCCACTTTTGATCTTTCACCCTTACTTGTTCAGTATACCTCTTTAAAGTTTAGCATTTATCATCTTGGAAACCACCACCCAACCATGGCACCAACACTAGGTGCCCTCATCCCCTATGGGTGCCGCTGACCCATTTGTACATTGTTCACATATTTGGGGTCCTTTCTAGTCATTTGAGCATATTATATTTTTTTTAGTCAGCCTTTTCGGGGTTAATTATGAAAGTCAAGAAAGGGAATCATATAAATATAATTTTTTGTGGTCATAATAAAGGACAAAACACTAAGCACTAGCTATGAAAACCTAAGGTTGCATCCATCAAAAATCTAAATGCTTCATTGTGTCCATCTAGTACCATCAAAGGGACATAAGGGATGGTTATTCTACATACACTTCATAGGAGGGAAGTTCATTATATTCCATGCGCACATCTATTACATTTGTTTACATCTAACTTACTTTCTCGTTATCAAGAGTGACACACACAAGAGCTACATAGGGCACAATTCTGCACACACACATAGATAAATAAATTGGGTCTGAGATGTAGTGCTCAACCATACGATCTCCATTGTGAAAACTGAGGATAGTCTGACTCTCATTCTACATTTTTATTTTTTAAGACTCAATGTTTATTTCAGGGTTTTGTAGTTCATTCTTTCATTCTAGGTTTCTAGTGACCTCGATGATCATTGTGTGACCAAATAGTGACCAAAGGAGAACAATAGTGAAAAACTATTAACAACTCAAAGGATGATTTATGAGCATTTCAATAAACACGGGAGCTCAAAAACAAGCCTAGGGCAGCCATAGGTGCCCCTATCCCTCTTCAGGTGCCCCAATCTAGGAAAATTGTTAGCTCACACAATGTTTTGAGGCTCTGTACAACACTTATCCCTCTCTATTCATCCAGTCAGCAATTCACCAAAGTCTAGGAATAACTATGAATCATCTAAGGATTTTCTACCCCATCTTTGCACATAGGGTTTTATACTTTCCTTTGTGGCTTGCTTGGCTTAATTTCTATACTTAATTTTATATTCATTTACTGCTACAATAATAATTAGATTTAGGCATTTATTTCCATAATTTGCATAATCATTTTGGTGAACCCGAACTCAATCTAAATTCTCTTAGGATCCTAACACCTCCATTTTTCTTATATTTCTAGGATATCTTCATCATGAACATATCTATTAATGATTTCTTACTTATCAATCTTGAATTAAGAGATAATATCTAAACTCTCCTCACTACCACTCACATTCCTATTAATATGCATCCAAATTCAATATATCAAACATTTTTCGATGCATTTTCTCAGCATAATGCTTTCTTGTCCAATCCATATGTTGATCTTATTATTTTTGACAATGATCCACCCTTTCATATCATGATTCACATCTACAATGTGGGTGTCAAGCGTACTTTAATCGATAATGGATATAAACTCAATATTTGTCCTATCTCATTCCTTTAGAATATTGGTTTTTATAATGCTAATGTTAGTCCATCTTGTCTTTATCTTCATGCATACAATGGTTTGTTCTTCCATTCGTAGGTCACATTACTCTTACTATCATTGTAGGGCCAGAAACACTTAACATATTTTTCTTTGTCATTGACTTTCTGGTATCATATATCTACTTACTCGGTCAAACTGATATATCCTTTCCCATGTTGTTTGATCACATATTCATTTGCAATGACTCATTTCTTGGATATTCACAAAATAATAATCATTAGTATGCACATGGCTGTCCACTTCCTCCATTCACTGATAAGGAATATATTATGGGCATGCATAACTTACACTATAATGGTGTTTTAATCGACCAACCTAATCCTATCACTTATCAAGTTTCAAATGCTTCACTATTTGAATTTTTATAGAACAATGACAACATTTTCGATGAAATTATTTAATTATCCTTATCATCACATACTTGGGGAAATTTCACTTACTTAGCCCTCGTTTAGCATCACCATGCACCTTATTTTTGCATCACATCACATCTATATCTTTACACACAATGCGCACATGTTGATACACTCTAGTATCAACATTTTCCAATGACGCACTCTAATGCTTTGGTTCACACTTTAATGTCAAGGGAATAATATATATATGAACCTCACACACCATGCACTACACATCACACTACCTGCCACATTACACATAATTTTATTTCTCACACATATTCGTCACCATTAACACACATATGATACCTTCTCTATACTCAACATGCAAACAATATATATTTCTCATGTTTAGTCATAAATAAAAACTAAAAACAAAAACAAACAACACATACCCAACTCTCATTTTCACCACAACATACAACACATTTTAAACGCAATTTTTACTTTCATAACATATCTCTCTTACATCACACAACATACACATTTCTCTTGTGTGCATCCAACATTACCCAAAACATGCTTTGTATGCTCACCATCTACAACACACATAGTGATTTTCATGACATATCTTCTCTACATCATCTATCTCTCTCATATTACATGATACATCTCTCTTGCATCAAATCAACACAAATATCTTATACAATCTACACATCTATAACACATTACATACTCAACACTTTCACATGCGACAAAAATTACTACAAGTATGACATATTTACCATACATTATACACTCAATGTGTTTACATTAAATATCTTTCACAGAAATTTGACAACATACTACACAAACACAACCAATACAACATATTGCATATCTCTTACACAATCAACATGACACACTACCCTATAATGCACTCTAGCTCCAAGGTCCATACTAGAATGCTAAGAGTCTACATCTCAAATGGACCTCATCACACTCACACATCTAATCAAATCACTCACCCACTCACGTATTTACACTTTACACTTTGTGATTTGACAATCAAATCTTTTAAATATACACAACTCAAACCATTTCCTGATTACAATGGGTCAATTAAGGGGGTTGTTTCCATTAAGGTTATTAATGATATTGAGTGAGTCACCTTAAATTATGGGCTTGGAGATTTTATGTTTTTAAGCTTCTCTTAGCCCCTATAATATAACTAGAGCCTCTATATAGTGATTTGTCTCGGGACCCCATATGACCAGCGTAAGCTATAATAAGTTGCCCAAACTTATTTCTTACAATACCACCTCCACCTACTACACCAATTTTTCCCTTAGAGGCACCATCAAAATTAAATTTGCACTAATTAACTAGGGGAGATACATTGAACTAGAGATCTATCAATAGTGGAAGGGCTTACTTGGAGATTCTTCAAATCTATGCTCCAATTAAGCAGAATTTTATCCTCAATTTTAGGAAAACTTTGGGTTCTTAGGATTTTTGAATTTAAAAATATTTTATTTAATATCAATGGTAATCTCTTTCAGAATTCTTTTTCTGTTACATTTGGTATTCCTGAAGATGAGGGAGTTTCTGGATTTCCAAATTCTCTGAATGACATGAGGGAAAGTAAGCCTCCATATTTTTCTGGGTATGTTCTATTTGAAAGGAGGATACCACTACTCCCAACCATGAAGAATAGCTTCTGGGAAGGTCCAGAAAACCTCAAATCTAGTGAGGATGAGCTCCCAGAGCCTACAAGAAAAAGGGTAGCGAAGAAGGAGATGATGAATAGTTTCAACTTCTTTCCTACAAAGATAACATCTATTAGGAAAGGTGGAGCCCCTCCTAATCATATTTTCAATAGTAAGAATTTTTCTGTTGAGAACCTGTCATAAAAAGTGATTAATTTTGGGGGTAAGATCTTTATGCCAAATCTTTCTCCAATTAAAATTTCAACTAACTTCACCAAAGAAAACCCGATATCTTGAGTTGATAGAGTAGAAACCATCAAAAGAGTAAACCAAAATAAATTCATCTCTATCATGTGTTTGGATAATCTAGATATTAGAGATAATTTTGTGAATGTCATCAATAAGGTTTCTAAAGGTGGGCCTATAATTATGCAGAACCTTCCATTGAAGCATACCTTCAATACAAGTCATACATTCTCTAGGACCTTATTCCCATGTTCTACAGAGAGGCTATCTTGAAGTTGTTCCCAATAATTGTTACTTTTTAATCCTTTGAATTCCACCTAGTTTTTTCTTATAGAAGTGAATATCCTCTCCATTTCCAATATTCCATTTACATCCCTTATCCAGGCCCCTTATGTTATTTTTGACGTTGCAGAGAAATATTCTTGAAGGTAGAGTATCTTCATTCAAGAATCTTATGGGTGTATTTTGAGTAAGATATTTGACACGAATAATTTTAGTCCAAGGATGAGTTTCCTTTATGAGTCTCTAACACATCTTGGATATGAGAGTTATATTCATGATTTTAATATTTTTATTCCAAGTTGACCTATCTTCTTATTAGTACATTTTTTTCCCAAGCAACCAAATGGAATTTGTTCTCCTCTTCCGATCTTGTCAATAGAAAATGTTTTTGTATTCTCTCAATTCTACCAAAAACAATAAAAGGGATGCAAAACAAAGACATGATATAAATTGGGAGATTCTGCAACATACTTTTGATGATCATACATTTTCAAGCATAGAAAGTATAATACCCTTCTAACCTGTGACATTACAAAAA